>OY288290.1:3735768-4277127 GCA_958450335.1 Hibiscus tridactylites | reverse complement strand
TGAAGGTGGCATACTTACTGAATCGGTCCACCACGACCATTATGCTTTCGAACCCTTCAGACTTGGGGAGACAAGTGATAAAGTCCATAGAGACACTCTCCCAAGGCTTGTCGGGTACAGGAAAAGGATCTAAGAGCCCTCCTGGTTGTTGAACAACTTTGTCTTGTTGACACACAAGACAAGTCCTCACGTATTCTTCTACGCCTTCGTGCATTCGGGGCGAATAGTAGTTAGACTTTAAGAGTGCAAGGGTTCGGCGCATACCTGGATGACCGACCCATAAGGAGTCGTGACACTCCTTGATCAACTCCTTGCGTAAGTTGCCCCACTTTGGTACATATAGACGGTTGCCTTTGGTGTAAAGTAGTCCATCGCTCACCCATAACCGTTGAGTCTTGCCCTCTTTGGCTAGGGCAATGATGTTCTTGGCAAGGGGCTCCTGGTGTAAGCCCTCCTTGATCCTGTCGAGGAGTGGACTGGTAACTTGGCTTAATGCTGCGAGTTCCGTCTTCCGACTTAATGCATCAGCGACTACATTTGCTTTGCCCGACTTATATTGTAGAATTTAGTCAAACTCGGCTAGGAAGTCCTGCTACCTAGCTTGCTTTGGGCTAAGTTTCTTCTGAGTTTGGAAGTAGCTAGTTGCTACGTTGTCGATTAGGATCAAGAACTTAGCCCCTAGAAGGTAATGTCGCCACACCCTGAGGCAATGAATGATGGCAGTCATCTCTTTCTCTTGCACGGTGTAGCGCCTCTCGGTATCGTTGAGCTTCCGACTCTCGTAGGCGATCAGATGCCAATCTTGCATAAGAACTCATCCTATGGCAAAATTCGATGCGTCGGCGTGCAACTCATAGGGCTTGGTGTGGTCGAGCAAGCTCAGTACTGGCTCCTCACAAATGGCCATCTTTAGGTCTTCAAAAGCTTCTTGACAAACTGGTGACCACACCCACGGCTTATTCTTCTTCAAGAGCTCGGTTAAAGGTGTAGCTCTCGCTGAATAGCCCTTGATGAATCGGCGATAGTAGTTTACCAGTCCGATGAAGGATCGTAGCTCATGGACTTTGGTGGGTGGCTCCCACTCTTGGATGGCTCGTACCTTGCCATCCTCTATCATTAGCTTCCCATCCTTGATCCTGTGCCCTAGGAACATGACTTCGGGCTTAGCAAAGGAGTATTTCTCCTTCTTGATGAATAGTTGGTTCTCTCGCAGAACCTTGAACACTTCCCTTAGGTGTTCAACATGTTCCTTCAGGGTCTTGCTATACACCACAATGTCGTCAAGGTAGACGACCACGAACCTATCGAGGTAGGGATGGAAAAGCTTGTTCATCAAAGTGCAAAAGGTTGATGGGGTGTTTGTTAGTCCGAAAGGCATGACTAGAAATTCATAAGAACCATACCTTGTGACGCATGTGGTCTTGGGCTCATCCCCTTCCGCAATGCGCAATTGGTAGTACCCCGATCGAAGATCCAACTTGGAGAAGTATTGTGCATGCCCGAGCTGGTCAAATAGATCCGAGATTAAGGGGATCAAATACTTGTTTTTGATGGTGACTTTGTTGAGTGCTCGGTAGTCAATGCACATCCTTAGCGAACCATCCTTCTTCTTCTGGAAAAGGATTGGTGCCCCAAATGGTGCCTTGGATGGTCGGGTGAACCCTGCATCGAGTAGCTCTTTGAGTTGTCTCCTTAGTTCTTCCAACTCTGGTGGTGCCATGCGGTAGGGCCCAATGGCTGGTGGTTTGGTGCCGGGTTCCAACTCGATCTTGTGATCTACTTCCCTTCTTGGTGGTAGCGTTCGGGGTAGTTCGGGTGGTGCAACATCCTTGAACTCATCAAGCACTTGAGCTACCTCCCTTGGAAGGTCTTCGTCGGGTGTGGCCTCCTCGTCATCATACTCACTGAGGATGGACAAGTAGCTTTCCTCGTTTCTCTTGATGCCCTTCTTGAATTGAAAGGCAGAGAGAACCTTAACATCTTGCTTGGTGGCCCTGGTCGTTGGCACCATGCAAGCTTGATTGCCATCCATGATGCACATGCTGTTGGCAAAGGGCACAGGGAATGCTTTGACTTGATCGAGGAACTCAAGCCCTAGGACAATCTTAAAGTCGTCCATCGGCACAACGGAGAAGTCTATGTGCCCTGACCATTTTCCCACAATGGTCTTGACCCCTCGTGCGATTCCATGGATGGGCTTGGCAGCTGAGTTAACTGCCTTGATGGATCCGCCCCCACCCACGACTTTAAGACCAAGCCTTTTAGCTTCTTCTAAAGAGACAAAGTTATGAGACGCACCTGTGTCGAGCATTGCCCTTGATACTTTCCCATTGATGGTGACGTCTACATAGAGCAACCCCTTGGTTTCGGTCCTTGGGGCGGATTGGATGACATTAAGCAATTGCATAGACCCCATTTGGACACCTTCATCTTCTTTGTCGGTGTCACCTACCTCTTGATGCTTCGTGAGGAGGGAGCTGAGGGCTTGCCTTTGCGGGCACTCTCGAACCCAATGGTCTCCATCACAGATGAAGCATTTGTTGGATGAAGGTCGCTTTGGGCCTCGAGTGTCCTTAGCTTTGCCTTTTTCCTTGTTTTTCCATGAAGACGAGTCTTTGTGCTTGGGTGAGTTGTCTTCATGGTGTCCCTCTTTGCGATGGCCTTTCTCTCCCCCACCTTTTGCATGGCCACCTTTCTTGTCCTTCGACTTGTTGGACTCCTTGTTGCTAGAGTAGTCAACAAGGCTTTCTGCTACGGCAATGGCATCGGCAAGATTTTGAACTCTTCGATGCCTAAGCTCGGCCTTGGCCCATTTTTGGAGGCCATCCATAAAGTTTAAAAGGGAGTCTTTGTCGGAAAGGTCGGGGATCTCGAGCACTAAGGTAGTGAACTCCTTTACATAATCACGTATACTCCCCGACTGCTTGAGCCTTCGCAAACGTGCCCTTGCTTCATCTTCGGCATTCTCCAGGTAGAATTGCTTTTTAAGCTCCTTCTTGAAGTCATCGAAGGTAGTCATGGTGCACGTGCCCTTCTCCACGTCACTACGCCTTCTCTTCCACCAAAGCATAGATGTGTCGGTGAGCTAAAGTGAGGCGGTTTGGATCTTTGCGGCCTCGTCCATGATTCCCATCGCAACAAGATATTGTTCCAAGCCATACAATAAGTTATCTAGTTCTTTTGCATTGCGTGCACCCGCGAAGGTCTTAGGTTTGGGCACCTCGACCTTCCTAGACGCATAAGTGGTGCTAGGCCCGACGACCATGGCTCGCTTGCACAAGGCAAGGTCACCTTGCAAGGCCTCGATTTGAGCATGAGAGTGAGCAAGCTCTTGTTGGAAAGAGTCACATGCCTTCGAGAGCTCCCCCATTAGGAGATCGCGGATTTGCCCCATTTCCGCGCGCATGGTTTCCTCTAGCTTCACCATCATGGCCTTCATGGCCGTGTGGATCTCGACATCCTCCGCCTCAAGGCCTTCCACTCAGTTGGTAAGGTCGTCCAATTGGGTGCTCACACCCACCACATTCTCCTCGATGTGGGTAAGACGTGTCTCCAAGCTAGAGATCATGTCCTTGGACTTGGCCCTAGGCCTCGTCTCACCAGGCTCAACCATCTCCTCGCGCCCTCGACGCTCATGCATGACCTCCGTGTTGGATGAGCTAACAGCTTGACTCTTGCCCGTTTTTTGCCATATCCCGAGTCTCGTAACTTGCTCTAATACCAACTGTCACAGACTTATTCTCACAAACCGATCCGTGCGGCGTTAGCAAGCCTCGATGATGCTAACCAACCTTGATCCTTCACGCAATGCGATGGCTAAACAAGGAACACAAGAGAAGGCAAGATAGTTTACAAGTAAAGAACTTGTATTAAACTAAGAAGGAAGCTTTACAAGAGAGCTTTACAAGTATGCTTAGTGGCTAATTTCTTGAGTGAGTACAAAATGAAGGGGGTGGCCCTATTTATAGGCTCCCACCTCCTCAATGGACGGTTGAGATCGATTTGATCCAACGGTCCAAATGTTGCCTCCCAAAATATCTTCTAAGGGACTACACTATTCTAGAGTATTCTACATATGTGTATACATATCTACACCTATCCAAAAGGTTCTAGAGAGTTCCAGGGTCTTCCGGAGTTGTCCCGGACTTTTCTAGAATGTTGTGGCATGTCCCTAGATGCTTCATGGCTGTCCTAGGCCTTTATAGAGCCTTCCTTGGTGCTTGCTTGCTTCAAAAGTGCCTAAGGAGTGGCAAGAACCTCGGTTTAGATTTTCGGGAAAAATGGTGGGTTGTGACATGTAGCTAAAGTTAAAGAAATGAAAAGTTAGGAAAAATTTTAACCTAAAAACCACACACACATATATATAATGGAACTTTTTTAAATATATATAATTAAAAAATATCGGGCAGGGTTGGTCGGGTCGAAAAATTTCTATGTTAAACTCAACCCCGACTCTATCTTCTTTAAAACCTGCACCGCCCTGAACTCGAATTTCAAAAGAAAAAACTCGCCCTTGCCGGATCGAGACGAATCAAGACCCGACGGGTAAGAATTAAATTGTCATCCCTAATCGAGATGCGTTTTTAGATTTCATTAATGTTTTTTTTAAACTGTAATTTAATTGTTCCATAATATGTCCATTTTAAAAATAAAAAAAATTATTAATGATATTTTTAATAAGTCAAAATACCTTAATCTAACCATATTAATTTTTTATGGCATGACCACGTGGATCAATAAAAGGAAAACGTGTTTCTTTAATGATGACTTAGACCAAATAATCAAAGAGCCTTGTTGTACCTCCGCCAAACATCTCTGGAAAATTTCGACCTCCGGAGAGACCACCTTCGCTCTACACTATAGGATTAGCAATCTCTACCCCCAGAGATATCATCACCGCCCCCGCGTCACACACCGGCATTCCCTCGAAGGCTCAACTCCAAGATCAACAAAGCCCCAGAGTTCGCAAGTCTTAGAGACCCATAATCCCCCGTGGTAGAACCTTCAGAGCTCCTAACCTTCGCACCATCATCTTCGCTCTATGCTCCATACACCACGAAGCCCGGACACTCCTACGCATCTGTATCTCTTAGCCTCTCCTCCAAACGTCTCATACACTCAACCAGCGCACCACGACGAGACAACCATCAAGTCCAACTAAGCTCGCAGCCTGACAGTCGAGCTACAACCTACCAGCAGATCAGTAGCCATCACTAGGTTTGGCGCGATCTCATCAGCCATCACTCGGTCTACAATACCAATGGGATATAAATACCCCAAAGACCGAAGGCAAAAGGGGACACTTCCCCAACTCCACAAGGATTATCACACTCATTCCACACTCATCTTCCTCACTTCCCTCTCCCACTCTCACTACCAGTGGCACTCCGCCCACATCAAAATGGGTGAACCACCATCGACAGCCGACAACCACCGCCTAGCCATCGGCCCGACACTATACACGGCTCTCAGCTTTAAATCAACCAAGGGTGAACAGCCTAATCCAACAACCAACCATGATTCTCTATGGCTCTCGGCTCGTCTTACGACGAGTGAACCATTCATTGTCGACCCCACACCTACCGTCAACCACCATCTCCACCTCCTTGTTTGGTGTCGACCAAAATTGACATCAATAATTGGTGCGGTGAGCGTGGAGATTTTTCCAACCAAAAAAAATTAGTCGAGATGCTTCCTCAAAGACAATCATCCTAGGATAACCGATTCATCGCTAAATTTGCCCAGTCTACCTGGTTTTTCCGGTTAGTACCGGTGAGACAACAACTTGAAGCTCTCCTAAGTAGATTCGAATTTCTTCAGGCGGGAGAATAAGGTACATATGGTGTCCACCGTCGACGTCTTCAGAGTGCGTTGAGGCCACACTCTGAGGGCCTATGAAGTACCTCCTCCGTCAGCCCCCACAAAATACTACTCCCTCTGTCCCACTAAACTGTCACATGTTGGTCAAAATTGTTCAACTTTGACTATAATTTATTTAAAATTTTTAATTAATTAAAATTTATAAAATATATATTTAAAAACTACTTGATTCAAGGTTTTTAAAAATATATTTTTTCATATTTTTATCAATAATAAATTTTAAATTATAAGAAGTCAAATCTAAAGAAGTTTGACTCAAATGTGACAGTTTAGTGGGACAGAGGGAGTATTAGTTTAAAAATTGTTAAAAGTGTATGACGACTTCTCTCAAGTAATTCAAGAAGAAATATTACAACCTCCGCACTCCTGAAGCACTCTCCTTCCTCCCAAAATCACATCATTCTCCATATAAGCATTCTCTCCACGCTTCCAGAGCATCCATCTTCCTCCAAACATGAAAGAATACTACGTGTCGCTCGCTTCGAAATCTACAAGCAACGACATCATGCTTTGCAAACACTGCCAAATTACGAATTAGAATCAGCACTGTTGGGACTCTTCCCAGATGCTTTTGTATGAATGATCTCTCCACTAAAAAATTATAATTTATAAGGGCTAGCTCATTCATACAAATAAGTAAACCTCCATCCTATGACATTGCTACCTCACGGGAATGCCGAATCATCTCCGCCCACTCGACACCTCCGAAATCACGATTGTTTTTACAAATCTCAAAGCACCTCCACTAGATTATCAATTGTCTCTACAAAAGTTATCGATTGTTTCTACAAAAGTTATCGACTGTTTCTACAAAAATAACGAGATACTTTCGTCCATCTAGTGCCACTGGTACTGCGTTTTTACAAGAACGTTGAGATGCCTCTGCTCATTTGCCCAGCTTATCGATTGATTCTCCAAGAGCACGATGCTAGAAGAGCGATGAGATGCCTCTACCAATGAAAAATACTTGACTTTCCAAGGGTACGAGATGCCTCATAAAGGAGATGCCTACATACGTTGTTTCTACAAAAAAAAAAAACAAAAATACCTTTGCGCTTCTCAGGAGAAACCCTTAGAGAGAATAAAAGAATACGCCTCCACCCATAAGCGCTCAAAGCTACAAGAGTTTCGAGAAAGGCTCCAATCCATAGTACTCGATTATACAACGACGTCGAGCAAGGCTCCAGCCATTTCATGTTCAAAGGGCGTCAAGCAAGGCTCCCTCAGATAATATTTATTTCTTTAACTTGTGTCGAGCATGCCTCTTCCCATTTACATTCTATTTTACCAACGAGCAACGAGCAAGGCTCCACCCATATCATACTTGTCTCTCCAAGGGCGTCAAGCAAGGCTCCGCCCATTTGAAATTTGACTCTCCAAGGGCGTCGAGCAAGGCTCTGGCCATTTGACATTTGACTCTCCAAGGGCGCCAAGCAAGGCTCCGCCCATTTGAAATTTTACTCTCCAAGGGTGTCGAGCAAGGCTCTGGCCATTTGACATTTGACTCTCCAAGGGTGTTGAGCAAAGCTCCGCCCATTACTTGTTCACTCCTCCAAAGGGCATCGAGAAAGGCCCCGCCCACTTAATGTTTATCTCTTAAAAGGTGTCGAGCAAGGCTCCGCCCAACATATGTCATTCCCCCAAAGGGTGTAAAGCATATCCCCACCCACTCGATACTTGAAGGACGACGAGCAAGGCTCTGCCCATCATATTATTTCTCCAACATGCGTCAAACAAGTCCCCACCCAATATATGCATGTTCCTCTAGGGACGTGGCGTCGAGCACGACTCCACCCACTTTCCCCCAAGAGCATTGGGTCAGCTCCGTTCGGCACATATCCATATCACCTCCCTCGAAGCGTCGAGCTATTTTCGCTCAGCACACCACTGACCTCCCAGAGACATTTAAACAACCCTCAAGGGTTGAACGGGAAAACCTCCAATAAATTATAAAGGAGACAACTTTAGAAAAGAGGATGGCTCAACATCTTAAGCTAGTCAGACTGCGTCTGTTTGCCATTACTTAAGACCGACGGTTTAGAAGCTCAAGAGATGTCTTTACTCACAAACACTTTTTTTTGCTCGGCCAATATGAATTTTATTAAGCGAATTTGTAACACCCCAAAATTTACCCTAATTTGAAAACCCTAATTTTGAAATCCCTAGAATCAGAAACCCTAATAATTGGGAATTTATGTTCTAAATCCTAATTAAAAATTTGGACTTGAAGTGAATTTTAGTGACTTAAAAGAATAAATTTGAAATGTTGGTGTCTAAACTGTGAAGTGGGTTAGCTAAGGAGCCTTTATGTGGCAATTTACCCAAAATTAGGTTTTAAACCTAATTTGTTGAGTTACCAGCTAGGTTTTTATTTTTATTTTTGGCTTTTGTTTGGAACAGTTGCAGCCGCAACTCTCACCCCCACTCTCTCGATAGCCATCTCCCTCACCCCCTCTCTTATGTTTTCCGGCGAGCCACCATTCGAGCCCTCATCGCCGTTCGTGGCTTGCACGGCCACCACCAGTGCGACCGCCGTCGTCGTGTGATCGACCCTTGACCATCGCTTCACCCATCGACCACCGTTTCTGTGTTGGCGAAGAGAAACTGTTCGACTTTCCCCGGTTCATCCTCACCGCCCGTTTCGCGTGTTATCACCACCATCTTGTTCACATTCTCATCGCGAGCTAACCCCAACCCTCGAATATCCATTATCGGCCACCGTTAGGCGAGAGATCGATAATAAACCGTTCGGTTCTCCTTTGCGCCACCTCCCCCTTACGCCGTTGTGCTCCGCCGCCGTCTCCTCCATCGTTGTTGTCGGCCGCGTCTCTGTTCGTCGGATTGGTGAGCCGTTGCCTTCCTTATTGATAAGGGTTGCGCTGCCGTTCTCATTTGGATCTGCCACCGTCATTGTTTGGTCGTGCCGCTGCTGCCGTCGTTATGTATTCGCGCCACCGCCATGGTTTTGTGCTGCCGTCGTTTTGCATTCGCGCCACCGCCGTGGTTTTGTGCTGCCGCCGCCTTTGGTTGCTAAAAACCCTAGCCACCAGTGGCATTCTGGAAACCCTAGTTTAGTTTTGGTAAAGGTGTATTGTTGGGCTTGATGTGTTGGATAAGGGTGTTGGGCTTATTGAGTTGTTCATGTGGGTTGTGGGTTGTATGTGTGGGTTGTTTGGGCTTGGTGTTTGGCCCGTAGGGATGTTGGTTGTGAGTGTAAGTAGAGCCGGTTTAGGATGGGAGCCCAAATGGTGAATCAGATTTGTAATTTAAACCAGCTTTGACCCGAGTCAGATTAGAGAATCGGAATGAACCGTGAATCGTTGACCTGAACTGGTTTGACCCATTGACCTATGGACAGTTGACTGGACCCTTAGACCGGTTTTGACCAGTTTCACCGGTTGACCAGAATTGACCTTGGACCATTGACCCGTTGACTTTGACCGTCAAAGTTGACTTTGACTTGTTTGACTTTGACTTTGACTTTGACCAGAGTTGACTAAGAGTTGACTTTTTTTGGGAAACGTTCCTCTTGACCTTTCTCGACGCCCGAATCCGTACCCGCTACCCGTTTTGTCAAATTAGATCCCGAAAGCTCCGTTTTGCTCATTTTAAGTAATTGTTGTTGGAATCTGATAAGTTGTGATTTCAGAATTTAATTCAGAATATTCTCGTGTTCAAGTGCCGACCTTGAGACCGTTGGGTTACCTCCAGTTGTTCAGACCGACCGTGCATGTTCTTCGAGATCTTCACGTGAGTATATCTTCAGTTCGGTTTTCAGTGTTTTAGTCGGTGGCTTAGTGTTAGTAATAAATGCTAATATTAAATTCATAACTCGTAGGTCCTGCTTTAGTGAGATCTGAGCGTGAGATGCGCTTTTCTCGGCATTAGAGCTTCTATTGCTTAAAGGTGTGTCTCTTCCTGTTTTATAAACTTATGTGTTTCTTTCTGTGCTTTTCTGGTATTAATATAAGTAAATGTTTTGTACATTTTGTGTGCATACTCTGTTGTGATTGGGTGAATGTTTTCAGACATCATGCATAACATGTCATACTGTGATTTAAGTGAAATATTGGATTTTCAGAACTGTAAAACATCGGATTTATAGTATTGTTCAAGTTGAATTTTCATAATTCAAGTTTCGGATCAGACTCGGATTTTAAAATCTGTATCATATCATTGTGGGTATATGGTTTGAGATTTGTTCGGGGAAGATCAGTGGTTTCAACCTTCGGGTTGAATTCCGCTTCGGATTTGTGGCTTCAACCTTCGGGTTGAATTCCGCTTCGGATCAATGGTTCCACCCTTCGGTTTGAGTTCCACTTCGGATGGTGACATGGAGAAAGTAGGTTCTGGGGAACCTTACTTTTCGGTGTATCGGAGATGGGTATTATGATTCATGTGCATCAGACATCATATCATTATGATCCGGTTTTTGTTGTGTTTTTAGAAAAGTCTTTATCAGAAAATAAAATGTTGTTTTGTTTTGTTTTGTTTTCAGTTGCACTTTAGAGACACACTAAGCTCTTTAGCTTACACCCTTTAGTTTTACTTTTTTTTCCAGATATCTCATACTCTTTTAGGCGATTCGGTACTAGGAGCTTCTCGCATTTTACTTGGATATTTTATAATTCAGTATGAACTCTCTTTTAATTACTTCGGACTACTGTTTTGAAATATTTTGGAACATTTATGTAATTCGGACATTGGGGCTGCTTATTGTTTTAATTTGGGCTTTATGAAATGCATGCATCTATGAAGTTATTTTCTGAATTTTAATTAATTATCGGAATATCGTTTAAAAGATTGAGTTTTATTTTAATCAGAATATTTGTTAAGTTTTATTTATCTAATCAATTCTTTTGAATTACGAAATATTTTAACCTAAATTGTTTCTTGAGGGACAGGTTCCAATCGCTACTTCCTAGATTCGGCCCATTTCTTCTAGGTTGAGTTTAGGGGGTTACATTTAGTGGTATCAGAGCCTAGGTTCAACCCTCGGACTGTGTGGCTCACAAAAGTTGTTTTTAAAAATGTTTTCGACCTCTGCATGCATTTAAAATATTTTGGGACGGATGAGAATTTCAAAAAAAATATTATGGTATTATGTGATTTTGACTTCAACATTTTCAATGTGTTTTAAATCCGAGACTCCAGTACCGAATCTGACTCTAGGTTATTACCTTCTGTAGATAGTTACTAAGCCACCGCGTAGGAATTTTAAGCTATCGTTTGTTCGAGATCGTGGTCGAGGTTGTACTGCTGCTTCTAGTAGTGATCACCCGCCTTCTGTTGGGTAAGCAAAATTTCAGAATAAGTTACATGTTGATGAGAACCATTCGTTAGGAAGATATCAGATCGGAAGTGATAACTCACTTGATATTGAGAACACTGATCGATATGTAGGAGCCGAGCTCGTAGCGAAGAGTTAAGATTGTTTTATGAATTTGTAACAGAATAGCAAGCCAGTGAATGATTATGAGATAGAGTTTCGGAAGTTGATCAAGTATGCTCCTGAGTTAGTT
The DNA here is from genome assembly GCA_958450335.1 of Hibiscus tridactylites. Classification (NCBI taxonomy): domain Eukaryota; kingdom Viridiplantae; phylum Streptophyta; class Magnoliopsida; order Malvales; family Malvaceae; genus Hibiscus; species Hibiscus tridactylites. The sequence continues at coordinate 4,265,725 of OY288290.1, read as the reverse complement.
GTGACTGAGAAAGATAAGTGTGATTTTTTTTAGAAACTTCGACTACCGATTCAAATAGGTGTTGCAACACATCATGATAAAGTATTCAGCGACATGGTTGATCGAGCTAAAACTTTTGAGATGATAAATTTCACAAATGAAAAAAAAGAACTTCAGAATTTGATTAAGTCGGGAAGCAACCGTACGCATTTGTACAACCAAGTTTTGTCAGCTTGTTTGGAAAGAGGCCTATAGATGAGTCTGCCTCTCATAATTATCGGAATGTAAGACCCGCAATATCGACAGTTCTGTTTGGAAGTCAGGGTAGTTCAAAAGTTCGTCGGCCTATTTCTGTGTATAATTTTTGCAACAAAAAGCATAACGGAGAGTGCAAATTGATGAACATAACGTGTTTCAGATGTGGTTCTTAGGATCATTACTTAAAGAATTGTGCACGTTCAGCTACTAGTTTATCCGTTCAGATTCAGAGTCATGCATCAATTCAGGCACCTCACCGAGGTAGAGGGCAGTTTAGATCAGTTGCTCCTGGTACTGCTAGTAGAGGTAGACTTGCTCAGAGTGTTAGGTCAGCTGGATATGAGATTAGACGAATGGTTCAGTATATTCGACCGGAGTTCACATTGGATGTGATGATATGCACAATGACGTGGCAGGTACATTTATGATGTTTTTAGTTCTATTTCGGTTATGATAGATCATGAATTCAGAATGGGAAAGTATATGCGTGTTTCAGTTGGTTTTGAGATCTGTTGTTAGTCTGAAAATTTCGAGGACGAAATTTCTTTTAAGGGGGGGGGGGGAGAGTTGTAACACCCCAAAATTTACCCTAATTTGAAAACCCTAATTTTGAAATCCCTAGAATCAGAAACCCTAATAATTGGGAATTTATGTTCTAAATCCTAATTAAAAATTTGGACTTGAAGTGAATTTTAGTGACCTAATTGAATAAATTTGAAATGTTGGTGTCTAAACTGTAAAGTGGGTTAGCTAAGGAGCCTTTATGTGGCAATTTACCCAAAATTAGGTTTTAAACCTAATTTGTTGAGTTACCAGCTAGGTTTTTATTTTTATTTTTGGCTTTTGTTTGGAACAGTTGCAGCCGCAACTCTCACCCCCACTCTCTCGATAGCCATCTCCCTCACCCCCTCTCTTATGTTTTCCGGCGAGCCACCATTCGAGCCCTCATCGCCGTTCGTGGCTTGCACGACCACCACCAGTGCGACCGCCGTCGTCGTGTGATCGACCCTTGACCATCGCTTCACCCATCGGCCACCGTTTCTGTGTTGGCGAAGAGAAACTGTTCGACTTTCCTCGGTTCATCCTCACCGCCCGTTTCGCGTGTTATCACCACCATCTTGTTCACATTCTCATCGCGAGCTAACCCCAACCCTCGGATATCCATTATCGGCCACCGTTAGCGAGAGATCGATAATAAACCGTTCGGTTCTCCTTTGCGCCACCTCCCCCTTACGCCGTTGTGCTCCGCCGCCGTCTCCTCCATCGTTGTTGTCGGCCGCGTCTCTGTTCGTCGGATTGGTGAGCCGTTGCCTTCCTTATTGATAAGGGTTGCGCCGCCGTTCTCATTTGGATCTGCCACCGTCATTGTTTGGTCGTGCCGCTGCTGCCGTCGTTATGTATTCGCGCCACCGCCATGGTTTTGTGCTGCCGTCGTTTTGCATTCGCGCCACCGCCGTGGTTTTGTGCTGCCACCGCCTTTGGTTGCTAAAAACCCTAGCCACCAGTGGCATTCTGGAAACCCTAGTTTAGTTTTGGTAAAGGTGTATTGTTGGGCTTGATGTGTTGGATAAGGGTGTTGGGCTTATTGAGTTGTTCATGTGGGTTGTGGGTTGTATGTGTGGGTTGTTTGGGCTTGGTGTTTGGCCCGTAGGGATGTTGGTTGTGAGTGTAAGTAGAGCCGATTTAGGATGGGAGCCCAAATGGTGAATCAGATTTGTAATTTAAACCAGCTTTGACCCGAGTCAGATTAGAGAATCGGAATGAACCGTGAATCGTTGACCTGAACTGGTTTGACCCATTGACCTATGGACAGTTGACTGGACCCTTAGACCGGTTTTGACCAGTTTCACCGGTTGACCAGAATTGACCTTGGACCATTGACTCGTTGACTTTGACCGTCAGAGTTGACTTTGACTTGTTTGACTTTGACTTTGACTTTGACCAGAGTTGACTAAGAGTTGACTTTTTTTGGGAAACGTTCCTCTTGACGTTTCTCGACGCCCGAATCCGTACCCGCTACCCGTTTTGTCAAATTAGATCCCGAAAGCTCCGTTTTGCTCATTTTAAGTAATTGTTGTTGGAATCTGATAAGTTGTGATTTCAGAATTTAATTCAGAATATTCTCGTGTTCAGGTGCCGACCTTGAGACCGTTGGGTTACCTCCAGTTGTTCAGACCGACCGTGTATGTTCTTCGAGATCTTCACGTGAGTATATCTTCAGTTCGGTTTTCAGTGTTTTAGTCGGTGGCTTAGTGTTAGTAATAAATGCTAATATTAAATTCATATCTCGTAGGTCCTGCTTTAGTGAGATCTGAGCGTGAGATGCGCTTTTCTCGGCATTAGAGCTTCTGTTGCTTAAAGGTGTGTCTCTTCCTGTTTTATAAACTTATGTGTTTCTTTCTGTGCTTTTCTGGTATTATTATAAGTAAATGTTTTGTACATTTTGTGTGCATACTCTGTTGTGATTGGGTGAATGTTTTCAGACATCATGCATATCATGTCATACTGTGATTTAAGTGAAATATTGGATTTTCAGAATTGTAAAACATCGGATTTATAGTATTGTTCAAGTTGAATTTTCATAATTCAAGTTTCGGATCAGACTCGGATTTTAAAATCTGCATCATATCATTGTGGGTATATGGTTTGAGATTTGTTCGGGGAAGATCAGTGGTTTCAACCTTCGGGTTGAATTCCGCTTCGGATTAGTGGCTTCAACCTTCGGGTTGAATTCCGCTTCGAATCAGTGGTTCCACCCTTCGGGTTGAGTTCCACTTCGGATGGTGACATGGAGAAAGTAGGTTCTGGGGAACCTTACTTTTCGGTGTATCGGAGATGGGTATTATGATTCATGTGCATCAGACATCATATCATTATGATCCGATTTTTGTTGTGTTTTCAGAAAAGTCTTTATCAGAAAATAAAATGTTGTTTTGTTTTGTTTTGTTTTCAGTTGCACTTTAGAGACACACTAAGCTCTTTAGCTTACACCCTTTAGTTTTACTTTTTTTTTCCAGATATCTCAGACTCTTTTAGGCGATTCGGTACTAGGAGCTTCTCGCATTTTACTTGGATATTTTATAATTCAGTATGAACTCTCTTTTAATTACTTCAGACTACTGTTTTGAAATATTTTGGAACATTTATGTAATTCGGACATTGGGGCTGCTTATTGTTTTAATTTGGGCTTTATGAAATACATGCATCTATGAAGTTATTTTCTGAATTTTAATTAATTATCGGAATATCGTTTAAAAGATTGAGTTTTATTTTAATCAGAATATTTGTTAAGTTTTATTTATCTAATCAATTCTTTTGAATTACGAAATATTTTAACCTAAATTGTTTCTTGAGGGACAAGTTCCAATCGCTACTTCCTAGATTCGGCCCATTTCTTCTAGGTTGAGTTTAGGGGGTTACAGAATTCATACAGGATCATAAACCTACGATTATATACCTTATTAAAAACCTTTGTAACCTAAAATGAAGGAAAAGAGTGCATACAACCAAGACAAAAAAAACATAAAGATAAACTGTAATTAAAGACAAAATACAGAAGAAACACCATAGTCTTATCACCACAACTAACAAAATTCACTCAGGATCATAGCGTATTCAAATGCATAAAGCAATTGGCTAAAAGAGGTCATCACCAAACCTTAAAGAAATTTTGGCGTCGAGCTCTATCTTTTGCTAAACCTACTGCTAACATGTTGCACGATTGGGATACAAGGCAGAACTGCAGTCGACCAATTTTACCAATAGCCTGATCGATTTCCTTGAATAATGGCCACCAAACCCACGGATGCTAAAGTATATTTTCCAGCAAAGAGAGAACAATTTTAGATTCTGTTTTTAAAATAAGAACCGCCTTCCCTGACCAACCTGACTCTAAGAAAAAGTCTAACGCCACTTTGATCGCAAAGATGTTCGTATAATCAGTCCCAAAATATGGTACTGGCCTAGTAACAATTCCTTCCTCCGAATGTAAGACTCCATCACACCCTCCCAACTCCTCAAACACCAACACCTTTACATTAAACTTGAGTGCACCAGAACAAGGAGGATCCCACACAGCTCACCTTGGTTGATCAGATCCCAGGGCTGAGAATGGATCATCCCACCACTCCTCCATATTCATATCCTAATTTTCCTTAAACGCTTTAATCCATGTTAATGCTCTCAGCTTAGAATAGAATATTAGATATTTTGTAGTTGTCGATTTTTCATTGAATACATTTTCATTCCGGGCCAACCATAAACCCCATAAAGCCCCATAAAACCAGGTTCCTCCACCTCTGCATTTACAATGAGTTCTGTCAATTTTTTCACAAAGAAGATATTGGCTTTTTCATGTACCCATACAATTTTATCTAGTATCTCATGGTATAGCTTCTTATTGCCGATAACTCCGCTTAAATTATTCACCAGATCCTTCTCTCGATCCAGTAGGCTTCTTGAGAACAAACATTCCCACTGAAACTCATTTGATTCATTGTGCCCAAATTTGCTATAAAATATCCTTAAATTTTATCTAGTATCTCGATCCAGTAGGCTTCTTGAGAACAAACATTCCCACTGAAACTCAACTCAGGGGAAAAAGCCCTACCTTCTTCATCTCCTTCACTTTGGGCTCCAGACTCAACAACTCTCATTTGGGTATGAGTGTTAATATCAGCATTATATCTTTCATTAACCTTCTTGTCCCACGACTTCTTCTTTTTACTTGGGCTAAGTGATTTTTCTTTTTATTCCTTGTACATCTTCCAAAGCCCTTGATTCTACTAAATTTGATACTGCCCCATTCAGATTATTTGTGCCAACCTCCACAACTTTAGGAACGTCATCCACCACCCCAATTTGTTCATCATGAGATTTGGGAACCTGCCCAACAACCTCCTTGGGATTACTCCTTAAATTTGACTCATCCAAAACCGCCTTGAGTCCCCACCTTGTTTCCCACTAATTGTATACTCCTTTCCAGCACATACAATAATAAATGCATCCTCCTCCACGGCGTCAACTTTATGTTCATCCACTTGTTGTTTTTCCGATTCATCCTCCGACAAAGATGCCGATACATTGACTGGATCTTCTCGCCTCATCCATGACCTATCATCCCCGCTCAACATGGTTGACGTTTCATCATTAAATCCCAATTTTGGAACTCCTACTTCATAAAACATATTACCCACTTCGATTTCAATTCACTCATTAATTTTGCTTGGGAGTTTTGTAGAAATTAATATAGTTGCCTTATCGCATACCTTCACATATTTGGCATTCTGATCATGGCCCTACCCTTCTGAAAATTTACTTCAAGTACGACTAGTCTAGGTCCTCTAACATTGTAAATAATTCATCAACCTCAAACGAGATTAAGAATGTTTTTCCTCCCATTCTTTGAATTTTGATCTCTCCCAGACCCCAGTCCTGCAATTAACTCTACAAAAGTAAAGAGCTTCCACCGCACCTACGCCTAACCCTCTAGAGGCATGGAATGACACCTCCCTAATGTTTAACAATGTTTGTTAAGTGTGTAAAAGTACTCATTTTCTACCCTTTTTCATCTCAATTATGGTTAGATTTAGGCTCATTTAGGTTGCATTATTAGTCATTCATGCATATTTGCATTGTTTTCTTCATCGCCATGCTTGATTATCATTACTAGCTTATTTTTGTGGAAAAGTGCTGCTTGGTATGTGTTTTGATGCATGTAGGTTAATTGCCCGGGCAAGCATTGCTGTGATAATGAAGGAAAGAAGGAGGTTGCCGATTTAAGCACAAGAGGAAGCTGCCAATTTCTCCATGGGTTCAGTCCTATCCATAGTTGAAAATTCCAAGGAATCCTAAGAGGAATCGAAGTCCTATGAGCCGAGTTAAAAGAGATTAAATTCCATGAAAATAGGAGGAGTTTAAGAGGAATAAAAGAATAAAATAAAAGAGATTTATTTCTTTCATTGTATTTAATTCCAAATTAACTTCTTCCTCAAGAATGACTTTGACCTATCCATCTCCTATAAATAAGAAGCCAAGTCGTCAACTAGAGGGACGACTAGAGAGAGAGACGAGAGGGTAGAGATCAGATCGATTGAAGACCAAGGCTGCTCGAGTTCTTTTATTTTTTTTCTTGTTCGGTTGATGTTCTTGTTGGGAATTAATCTTGTGTTGTTTCTAGGCTCAACTATGAACTAAACTTTCTTGGCTAGGATTATTTTGTTTAGTTGTTGTGAGAAAACGTTTGGATTTTGTTTAGGTTTTTGTTATGCAATTTAAGTTCAAGGTTTGCTTATTCTTGGTGCTTATCTTTATTTGCAATTGAATTAGGAGAGGAAATTGTGATTGCATCCATTTATCTAATATCGGGAGAGTTAGATTCAAGAAACGAATAAGCATGGTCTTTATCTAATTCGATGAAGATTAATCCAGCTTAGGAATAAGTTACGAATTTCAACGGCTAAGAGAAGTGCAAGATAGGTTGATGTTCACCCTTGGTTCACGCTGAGAGGTATTATCAGGATTGCACATCAATAGAATTTTGACTTAGGGATAAGGAGAAACCATTGAGAACGCTTGCCGAACCTTGAAGGTTGTCGCCAAATTGCCCAGGCAATAGCTATAACGCCCCGGTTTTGGGCTTAGAAGTCTTGGGCGTTGACCGGTTCGGTCAAAGTGCTGATCGAATATATAAAGGAGAAATTAGGAAAGCCTAGTTCGGGTTGCATTAAAAATATGGAAAAATGTTCTAAAATCATCTTTTAATATATAAAAGTGAACTGTGAAATCAATTTTGGAAAATGAGGTTTGGAAGGGTGACATTTTGGCTAGTGACCAAAATGTAATTTTTGAAAGTTGCGTGACTGTTTTATAAAGGATTGAAACTTTGAATCTTTAAGGAGCTATTATTCCAAAAGGAGTTTCTCCAGATTTTTCTAAGATATTTTAAGGTTTTATTCTGATTTTAAAACACATGAAAGAGGAGGGAAAGTCATTTTGACTATTTTATAACTAACTTTCCATTTTTCTTCCAATTCTCTTTTTCTCTCATTTTCTCTCAACCCAAACACATCTCTCCAGATTTTCTCCTCTGATTTTGTCACTCAAATCTTCCTTTTCAATTCTCTTTGGATTCCTAATCATCTCTACAACAAAACCTCACCATTTGCAAGTTGTTTCATCAAGCTTTTTGGTTCTAAAAAGGAGAAATTCAAGTTTGGAGGTAAGAACGTCCTTCTTCTCTAAACTATCAGTTCTTTACTGAAATTCCTAAGTTCTCAATCCTTGATTTGTGATTTGTTAAAGGCTTTTCAATTGAAATCTTGATTTTGGCTTAAAATGCAAGATTTGGTGATTTTTGGTGAAATTTTCGTGTGATCTGTTTGCGCAGTGTTTTGAGGTGTCAAATTGATGTTAAATGAATGCTAAATTGATTAGAAGTTGAGATTTAATTAATGCAATCCCGGATAGGTTGAATTTCCTAAGTTTTGCTTGAGTTTTTGGTTGTTTTTGGAGTGTTTTTGGTGATCTGTTATACCTGGAGGTATAAGGATGTGTTTGTGATCATTTTGGATGTTAATTGATGTTTAAAAATGGTTAGAAGTGATGGATCTTGACTGGGTTAAGTTTTGGAAGTGTTTGGAGGTGATTTCGGTTGTGTTTGGTGGCCGAAATGTTGGATTTGTGATGAGCAGCGAGTTGTGTTGTGTTGCTGGTGTTTTTAATGCATAAAGATGCATTAATGCTCTGTTTTTGTGTGCTTGAAACAGGGGAGTTTGATCCGTGAGCTTTAGAGGTGTTGCGGAAGGTTTCGGATGCTTGGAAGGCTTGTTGGCTAGCCTTGTTTTGTGTATCGGTGAGTGAAGTTGGGTTTTCAGCTTTAAAACCAAGGTTTGGAGGTTTTGGGAGCTTAGTTTAAGTCTAAACAACTTTGCTAAGCTCAAGAGTAAGTAAATGGATTTTCGCTCTTGAATTGTGTTGTGATTTGGCTTTAAAAGCAATTGTGTTTGATGGTTGCAATGCATGTGATTTGCATGGTTTATATTCTGTTTTGAAAGCATATTTTTAGCATGGTTTAATGCTGGTTTTGAAAGCCATATGTGAAGGATGCTCAAGGTAAGAGATCCTTGGTTTTGTACATGGAAATTGTGGTTTTGATGCATGGTGTTGCATGATGTTTAATGGCTTTGTGTAATGCTTTAAAACAGTGGATTGATGATGGTAAATGATGGTTTTTGCATTATGGTTATGCATGTGAATCATTGGACTAATGTGGTAAGATGGTTATATTGGCAAGTGATGTAAGTGGTTCTTGGTTTCTTTGATCGGATATAGTTAGCCGGCTATAGGATTGGGTGCACCGTGAATAAAGTCGCCTTGGAGGTGGAGTGGTTAAGTGTGAACCGGTAAACTCCCTTCAAGTATCCTAACGAGATGGTTAAGGTCATAATGGAGGTGGAATGCCCATTCGAGGACCTTGGTTAAGCAAAGGTTATATGGTGGTTAAAAGTCCATATATGGGAACCTTGTGCTTGTTAAGATCACAATGGAGGTGTAAAGTCCATGTGTGGATCTTGTATAGGGTGTCCCGGATCTCGTTAGTGATGTTATACAACTACCAATCGGTGATGCAAAGGTTGTATGGTGTTTGAAAGTCCATACATGGGAACCTTATGCATGTCAAGGTTGTATGGTGTTTAAAAATCCATACATGGGAACCTTGGGAAAAGTTGAGGTTGTATGGTGTTTAAAAGTCCATACATGGGAACCTCGGGAAAAGTTGAGGTTGTATGGTGTTTAAAAGTCCATACATGGGAACCTCGGGAAAAGCTAAGGTTGTATGGTGTTTAAAAGTCCATACATGGGAACCTTAGGATGGTGAGGTCAAATGGTGTTTAAAAGTCCATTTGGAGACCTTGGATTGGTAGTGTGTATGAAGCGTGGGGGACAACGCTTGTGATCCGCGTATCCGATCGGGTGTTGAGTTGAAAAGTGGATGTGGTTGATCACTTGGAAGCCAATATGATGTTCTTGATTATGATTAAGCATGAGATGCTTGAAAAGATGCATGGTTGCATGAAAAGTGGTTAATGCTTGTGAATGCATGTTTACTTGTTAAGTTGAACAAGTGTTGATTATCATTTGGTAAATGATGCATGGGTGCATGAAATCTCTTTAATGCATTGGAGTCTTGTTAAGACTTGTTTTAAAAGGCATGTGATGATGATGTTGTGGTTCATAAGTTGCCTTTGGTTAATGCATGTGTTGGATTGATTGGATAAATGGTTTTTAAATGGTTCTTGCTTGGTATGACATTCAAGCATGGGAAAGGTATGATGTGAATGGAAGTGTTTTCCAAGGTTTTGAATTTAACTTTGCATATGGTGTTTATGCATGGAATGGTTAAATGGATGATTTTGCAAGTTGTGCTTTGAAAAGGTTTTCTTAGCTTGCTAAGCTAAGGGTTGGTTTTCATGAATGTGCAATGCATGGTTTTAAGCATGATGTTGAAAAAGGGTTTTCAAACTTTGCTTGGTTATCAAGTCGGGTTTGTTTTAAAAGTGATTTTATGACCCGCTGCATTGATGGTGTTTTGGTTTTGAGCATTCCTCACTAAGCATTATGTGCTTACGCTCCTTTTTGTCCATCAATGCAGATTCTTGAAGTTTGGACAGCGAGAAGCAAGGGATTCAAGGAGGACTCCAATTGAGATGTATGTCTCAGTGAATAGCTATAGTTAATAAAGGCAATGGGGGTGGAATCTCTTGGGATGTGTTTATGTGTACGTATATGTTCGGACAAGAATGGTTTTATGTTGTTGATGTTGTTGGAACATGTATTGGCTTTTATGAGATTGATTTGGAAGTTTATGCTTGAATGGTTGCTTGTGTAGGAAGCATGCTTATAGATTTGGGGTTTTTCATATATGTTGGTATTTTGTTGAATTGCTGATGCAAGTATGTCTCATATATGTTGAATTGCATGTTGGTAAAGTTTGATGGCTTTTGGAGTATGTTCGAATGGTTAATTGCGTGTTTAAGCATGTCTTTTTCTGCATTATGTGCAGGGCGTTTCGGAACAGGGACTACCGTTTCGGAACGGATGCCCTGAATCAGCCCAGGCGTCCGAAACGGTAGACACTGTTTCGAAACGGAAAGCATTCTGCCAGTCACCTGTTTCGGTACGCGTTGCGGAACGGCCCCGCGTTTCGAAACGGGCTCTGCCTGTTTCGGAACGGGTGACCGTTGGGGGCTGATATTGGCAGTTAAATGTTTTGAATCGTTTGCATTTTGGTCCTGAATCTTGTTTGTGCAATTGTATGAGTTTGGGATGTCCGTTTGAGCTGAAATTTGGCAGAGAAGCATGAAACATGATTAATTTTAAGTTGGTAACTTAAAATCTGGTTAAGTCCTTAAAGTTTTCAGAATTTACAATTTGGTCCCTAAAGTTGTAATTTGTTCAATTGGGTCCCTGTTTGATCTCTGATGTTTGTGATCTTTGAGTATGTTGTCTGAGTGATCACAATTAGGGCTAAGGTGCATCTAGACAAGATTAAAAAGAAAAAAAAGGGTCGTTAATCAAGGTTGACTTTCGGGTTGACTTTGGTTTTCCCCGTGTGACTTTCTTAATTCGGGTCAACCGTCTAGGCCGGGTTAAGGGGGTTACAATAGCTTTATTTATTGCCCAGGCAACCGCCTTACCAATTGCCCAAGAAACCACTTTGTGCATTGCCCAGGCAATCGTATTGCCCATTGCCGAGGCAACCGTTCTGCCCATTGCGGAGGCAATCAAGCTTCCTCTTGCATGCAAAACTAAGACTCTTCCATTCAAATTCCACACTACGACGCAATATAATCCGGCATATTCTCTCATTCCGACAACTCAATTCTTTAGTTTATTCGTTTATTTTACTTTAGTCGATTATTCAACCTAAAACTATTACTTGTGTTTTTACTTTTTCAGTGCAAGAAGAGGAATTCTTGAAGTGGCACCAATCCATGTGGAGACGACATCTTTCTATACTATAACTTGCGACATGTATACTTGCACCAATTGCGAAGCATTCAAATCACGCAACAAGTTTTTGGCGCCGTTGCCGAGGATTGGCAAAAGCGACTTTGTTTTTATTTTCTTGCACTTTTATTTTTACTTTTTCTTTGTTCAGTTTCTTAAGGGTTAACAAAAACTGGTTTTGCATTGGTGTATGACCAGGGCAAATCCAACAACTCCAGTACACCCTCTTGATCCAAAAATTGAACGTACTTGTAAGAGACTTAAACAAAGACTGAGACCAGCAATGGCTGACCCACCCGGTGCCTGAAACGGCAATATCAATAACAATCAAAATGCCACAGCAAGAGATGGAGCGATCCTCGTACAGAACCTAACTGTCCAAGATTACTTAGAGGAAGATCTCAATGGCCTGAATCTAGGAGTTTTCACACCTGAAATTGAAGCTGCCCACTTCGGATTAAAGCAATTGGTCAATTTGGCAGATCGGCAACTGAAGATGCTAGACAACATCTCAAAGCTTTCCTAGAAATTTGCAATTCATTCAAACTACAATGAGTCCATGATGATATTTTGAGGCTAAAATTGTTCCCCTAATCACCGAGGGATAGGGAAAAAACTTGGTTGAATAGTATTCCATCCGGATCAATATGATCTTGGACTGATTTATGTCGTGATTTCCTTGCTTGATTTAATCCCACAAATATGACTGATAAGTTACGTAACGAAATCACTTCTTTTCGGCAGGCGGGTGATGAATCCATGTACGAGGCTTGGAAGCGATACATAGAATTGTTAAACAAATGTCCCTTACACGGATTCTTTGTGTAGACACAAGTGACGATGTTTTACAATGCGGTAAACATGCCAACAAGGATGATGTTGGATGCCTAGGCAAACGACATACTCCTAGACAAGCCACCAGAAGAGTCAATGGAGATTTTGAACATGCTTGCTAAAAATGACTATCAGTTCCCGACAACTAGAAAAGGAGGAGTCAGACGCCATGCTATGATAAATGAGCTTGACTCATTAGATTCGATTCTTACACAATTGGCTACCTTAATCAATTTGGTTAAGAACATGCAACGACCAAGCAACATACATGAGGTCAGGGTAGTAGGTTCCATTTGTGATTTATGTAATGGTAACAATGATTCTTCTGAGTTTCCACAAAACCCAGAGTCCAGTTTTTATGCTGGAAACTACAACTAGAACAACAACGTGATGTCCAACACTTACATCCGACATGGAAGAAACATCCAAATTTCTTATGGAGCAATCCCAACAATGCTCTCAATCAGAACAATCAGAATGCTCCAACATTAGGATTCCAACAGAACATGCCTCGACAATCAATGATGTAGCAACTGATGCTACATCAACCATCAGTACCGTCCAGTTCTTTGGAAAACTCTCTAAATACTTTGAAATCATTGGAAACTCAAGTTGGGGAATTCGTTTAGATCCTGAATACGAGACCGATGGGTGGTTTGCCTAGCGATACTGAGGTCGGAAAGGGAGCAAATCATGAGCAATGCAAGGCAATCACCACACGAAGTGGTAAACAGCTCAAGGAACCTCGAGCTCATAAGATAGAGGAGACAAAATCAAAGGATCCGATCGCTGCAGCAATGCCCGGTAACATTGCCTCGGTAAGCCCGATAACATTGCCTCAGCAATGCCCAACAAAGATACTGCGGAAAACAAGAAGGATTCTGAAAGTTCTGATTCAATGCCTCAAATCAAATTCCCATGCAAGGAATGAATTGATGACATTCGACTTCCACCATCGTTCCCACAGAGGTTGAAACGGCAGAAACAAGAATACCAATTCAAGAAGTTCCTCAACATCTTGAAGCAAGTCCACATCAACTTGCCTTTGGTAGAAGTAATCGAGCAAATGTTGAACTACGCCAAGTTCCTTAAAGATATTATCTCTAAGAGAACAAGAATAGGAGAATTCAAAACTGTTGCTATAATAGAAGGATGTATGGCCATGCTGCACAACTGAATGCCGCCTAAGCTTAAAGATCCCGACACTTTTACCATACCATGTGCGATAGGGAATCACTATGTCGGGAAGGCATTATGAAATCTTGGAGCAAGCATAAACCTTATGCCAAAATCAGTCTTCCGACAATTGGGAATAGGGAAGGTGAGACCTACTATAGTGATGCTACAGCTTGCTGATAGATCTTATGTTCATTCAGAGGGAAATTGAGGATATCCTGGTAAGAGTTGATAAATTTATTTTCCCTGCTGACTTTATTGTTTTGGATTGTGAAGCAGTTGAGTTCGCACCTATTATCCTTGGGAGAACATTTCTAGCTACGAGAAGGACCTTGATCGACGTTGAGAGAGGAGAACTCAACATGAGAGTAAATGATCATCAAATCAAGTTGAATGTTTTCCACACCCTTAAGTAAGCCAATGACCTAGAAAAGTGTCAAGTCATCCATGCCACAACCGAGTTCGATCTTGATGTGGAGAAAGAATGCCTTGACAATTGCCTTAACCCTGAAGAGCATGAAGGACCAGACAACAATGAACAAGATGAAGCCAATTGGATAGCAAGTCGTCCAGGTAAGTATTTCAAACCACTAGATTACTCAAGGGAGGAAAGAAGAATCAAAAAACCTTCTATCGAGCAACCTCATGTTCTTGAATTGAAACCACTGCCAGGGCAATTGAAATATGTTTATTTGGGAACCAATAACACATTTCCCGTAATCATCTCTTCTATGTTGCAACTTGAACATGAGAAAATATTGATCGATACGTTAAAGCTGCACAAAATGGAAATAGGATGGACAATTGCCGATTTGAAGGGAATTAGCCCAGTGGTTTGTATGCACAAAATCCTTTTGAAGGATGATCATAAACCAACCATTGAGGCGCAAAGGAGGCTTAACCGAGTTATGGAAGAGGTTGTAAGGAAAGAAATCATCAAATGGCTTGATGTCGGTATCATCTATCCTATCTCTAATAGTACATGGGTAAGTTCGGAACAATGTGTACCGAAAAAAGGAGGTATAACTATGGTAAGTGATGAAAACAATGAACTAATCCCAACTAGGACTATGACCGGTTGGAGGGTTTGCATGGAAAGATCATTTTCCTTTACCATTTATTTATCAAATGCTTGACCATCTTGCAGGTAAACCCTTTTATTGTTTTCATGATGGTTATTCAGGTTATAACCAAATTGCCATGGCACTGAAAGACCAAGAAAAGACCACCTTTACATGCCCATAAGACATTTATACCTTTCGAAGGATGCCATTTGGATTATGCGATGCCCCGACAACCTTCCAAAGATGCATGATGGTAATTTTCTCCGACATGGTAGAAGATTTCCTGAAAATCTTCATGGACAATTTCTCGGTATTTGGAGATGATTTCGACAATATCCTAGGCAATTTGGAGAAAGTACTTAAACATTGCAAGGAATCCGACTTGATCCTAAATTAGGAGAAGTGTCATTTTATGGTGGATGAAGGCATAGTTCTCGGCCACAAAATATCATCTAAGGGAATTGAAGTCGACAAAGAAAAAGTGGATGTGATCGAGAAACTGCCCCCACCAACTTCAGTCAAGGGAATTCGAAGCTTCTTGGGACATGCAGGTTTTTATAGAAGATTTATAGAAAATTTTTCTAAGATTACTAAACCTTTGTGTAACTTGCTTGAACATCATAGAGCCTTTGACTTCAATGACTCATGCATCAAAGCATTCGAGACCCTAAAACAGAAACTTGTAACCGCACCAATAGTAGTTCCATCAGATTGGACATTGCCATTTGAACTTATGTGCGATGCAAGTGACTTTGCGGTAGGAGTCTTCCTAGGTCAACGAGCAGGTAAGATCTTTCTTGTGATCTACAACACTAGTAAAACTCTTAATGAGGCGCAAGTAAACTACACCACCACCGAGAAAGAGTTACTAGTCGTAGTGTTCGCTTTTGATAAATTTTGTTCATACCTGATTAGAACCAAGGTAATTGTTCATACTGACAATTCGACAATTAAGTACCTTTTCCAAGAATCATGTCAAACCTCGTTTAATTCGTTGGATTTTACTTTTACAAGAGTTTGACATTGAAATTAAGGATATGAAAGGTACCGAGAACTAAGTTGTCGATCATTTGTCACGATTGGAACAAGGAGAAAAAGACACCAAAAATGCAGAAATCCAAGAAGCATTCTTGGATGAGCAGTTATTCATTGCCCGGGCAACCTCAACTGATACTACCCCGGCAATGGCAATAGGGATTGCCTCGGCAATACCCTCGATAACAAATGCGGCACTAGCCTCAACAACACCGTGGTATGATGATCTTGTGAATTTCTTAGTTAGTGGTATACTACCTTATAACCTTACTCATCAAGGGAAGAAGCGGTTCCAACATGATGCTAAGCATTATTATTGGGATGAGCCTATTTTATTTAAACAATGTGCAGATCAGGTTATAAGGAGATGTGTCCCGAAAGAATAACAACAAGATGTGCTCCATCAATGCCATTCTTCACCTTATGGAGGCCATTTTGAAGGGACGCGAACAGTGGCCAAAGTCTTGCAATCAAGATTGTATTGGCCCACACTCTATAAAGATGCCCAAGAATTCTACAAGCAATGCGATCGTTGTCAACGAACGGTCAATATTTCAAGGCGACATGAGATGCCCTTACAAAACATCCTTGAAGTCGAACTATTCGACGTTTGGGGAATTGACTTCATGGGGCCTTTTCCGTCTTTATGTGGGGATCTTTACATCCTACTTGCTGTTGACTATGTGTCCAAGTGGGTCGAAGCGATAGCAACTCCGAATAATGATTCAAAAACCGTGTAAAAATTCTTGCAAAAAAATATATTAACACGGTTTGGAATACTGAGAGCAATTATCAGTGATGAAGGCAAGCACTTCGACAACAAGCTTATTGCCAAGGCATTACAAAGATTTGGAGTAACACACAAAATTGCCACGACATATCACCCACAAACAAACGGACAAGCCGAGGTTTCTAACCGGGAGTTGAAAATTATCCTGGAGAAGGTAGTCAACCCCTCTCACAAGGATTGGTCTCTTCGACTTGACGATGCACTTTGGGCTTATCGGACAACATTCAAAACACCATTAGGCATGTCTCCTTACAGACTCGTCTATGGTAAAACTTGTCATCTACCGGTGGAAATCGAGTATAAGGCGTATTGGGCAATCAAAACCGTGAACATGGATTGGGAAAGAGTCGGAAAAAAACGCCTATTGGACCTTAATGAGATAGAGGAGTTTTGTGCCTTAGCTTATGACAATGCAAGAATCTACAAGGAGAAAACTAAGTGTTGGCATGAAAATAAACTATTGCCGAGGCAATTCTTTCCCGAGCAATTAGTTCTCCTTTTTAATTCTCGGTTGAAACTCTTCCCGGGAAAATTGCGATCAAGATGGTTCAGGCCGTTCGAAGTAGTCAAACCCTTCTCTCATGGTGCCGTGATAATCAAGTCCACAATTGACGGTCATGAATTCAAAGTTAATGGAAAAAGATTAAAGCACTACACCAGCACCCATGTCGTGCGCGATAAGGAAGTGGTTACTTTAGGAGATACATGACTATGCTCTCCTTTAGAATTTTTAATTTTTGCTCTTATTTTTCCACATTCTTTTAGGATAAGAGTTTATTTTAAGTTTAATTTCTATTATCTTTATTAATTTTTAATTATTTTTATTAACATTATTTTATTTTATGCATGTTTTTAGGAAATGAGTTCAACTTGAAGAAGAATTGGAAAGAAGATGGAAGTCTCATCTAAAGAAAGGGGTCATGGGCCGATTTTTAAGGGGAAATCATGGGCTGATTTTTAGGGATTTTTAATACCAAATAGACTCCATCTTTTACCCAAATTTCCCCCTATACCATATACCCTACCCAAAACCCCTTCCCCTTCCCCAATCTCACTTGCTCACCGACTCGAAACCATGGAGAGAAGGCAACTGCTGTTCATGAGGTATATGAAGGATTTCAACAATGCCATCACCCAAGTGATCCTCAAAAAATACCACGATAACTCAGTAAGGTTCCCAATTTTTTATGCCGACCTCATTGCCTCGGCAATGCCCACTGCCACTGCCTCGGCAATGCCCACTGTCACTGCCTCGGCAATGCATGCAGCCTCGACAATACCTACTGAAGATGCCCTAGCAAAGCAGAAAAGCAATGCCCCACCGGTCCAGGATGACAAAGGCAAAGCACCATTAACCGAGCCAAGTCGCACCGAAACATGGTCAAAATTTTCCGATTCAGAAGCATCTTCCGCCATCAAAGCCAAATCAGTCCCGGCATCCGCTACCAAGGCAAAACGCAAAGCCTCCACCACCGAGGAGATCGAAATTGAGGAGGACAATGATGACGAGTTGACCAAACAACTGGAACCTACACCCTTTACACGTCGTCAACCACCTTGAGCAAGCAAAAGAGTCAAGCAAACCGCAAGAAGAAAACTCATCATCCAAGACGATGACCCCTCTGATTCATTGTAATTTTTCTTTCTTTTCTTGCATTTATCTTTATTTTTCTTTTTGTTGATTTTCATGTAATCATTTATTGAGGATAATGCTTCTCTTGAGTTTGGGGGGAGTACTTGTTTTTAGTTAAGATTATTTTAGTGCATTCATCCTTAGTAATTGCATATATGTTGCATATGTTACTGGCCATGCCTTTAATTAAATCTAATTGCTAGGACTTGTTGAATTTCTAATGATAAATTGTTGAGAGTGGCAACCAATCGATTAAAACCAAGAGGGGGTGATTGGATTTTTGAAAAAACGGTGGACACTAATTGCAAAGGTAGAAATTGCAAGGAGATTTAGAGTGATTCAACTCCCTTAATTGGAGTCTACATCCACTACCTTAGTGACCACACTAAGGATTTTCCACAAATCCACTAATTTGTCTTTCCTTTAAGGATAAGGAGTAACCTTACACAATTCAATAGACTTATACCCCAAAGTCTATTGAATCCTTTCCTCAAAACAAATACAAAGAAGCAAACTAGGAAATCCTCACTAGGAATGTGTTTGCAAAGTTTAAGCTCTCTCACACACCCAAAGAAACACTAGCAAAAGAATACCAATGAAGAACACTCTAGTGTTTACAAGAAATATCGAAAATTAAGCACCAAATGGACTCTTGAAAGCTTGAATGTTTGTGTAGACTTTCTTGTTGTTGTCGAGATGATTTTTCTTTATTTTTGTATCCTCTCGATCAATACTAGCCGTTTGGAGCCGTTGGGGATGTCATAAAGCCGTTACCAACCTGAAAATACAACATTTATAGCATGAGGGATAGATCCTTTTACAAAGCAATCGATCCTTTCTTACGAAAAATATGATTGTTGCAAAAAGGGATCGATCCCATACACCAGGGGATCGATCCTTTTGCACTGAGAAAAAAAATTGAGTGAAACTGTCAATCAATGGATCGATCCATTATATATGGGGATCGATCCTTTTTGTCTTGAAGTCTGGAAAACAATTTTCATAGTGCAAAAACGGATCGTACTTGTTTTGGAAAAGATCGGTAAAGTTGGAAAACATTTGAAACGAATTTTTCAAGTTTGTTTGGACTTTGAATTATTTTTGCAAGAATTAATATATTCGATTGAGTCCAAAAACATTTTTCTTTTAATTTGTTATATCAAAATATTAGTTCATCAATCTCCCCCTTTTTGATATAACAAAACTCTTTGAAAAAAATTGTTTTTGGCAAAAGCTCCCCCTTAAAAAAATAATTTTTGAGTTGATAAAGGGTTTTAAAATCTAATTTCAAATTACAACACTTTAATCTCCAATTTTGTTTAAAAAAACCATTTTTCATTGTTTGCTCATATTTCTCCCCATTTTTTCATATAAAAATAAATCAAGAAGAGTGTTAGCACAATATAACAAAGGAGAAAAAAAATAAAAGTAAAGCCTAGAAATGAAATGATAGATAACAACAATAAAGCATAAACATTCATATGTACTTAAATTAAAAAAGCATAATGTATCCATAAGTACCAAAAATAAACCAAAGCAACATATCATCAAAGTTTAAAACAACAACCAACAAATAGTCATAAGCATGTAGCAATGTCTAAAAGCAACGATAAACAAAAGCATAATATAATATGATGTCCATGTATGCATGCATCTAAGATGAAAATGGTGGCGGTGGGAATGGGTAACAATCAAACTTGCGCTGAAGAGCGCTAAACGCATAACCCAAAGAAGCCTGGCGTGCCTCAAGAGAATAGAGTCTAGAATCCATGTGCCGAAGAGATCCAATGGAAGAGTCCACATGACGAATGAGAGAGTCGTGAAGCTCCCTCAACGACATGTCATGGGATCTAGCACGAGTTGAGGCTCCGAGAGCGTCATCCATATGTTCATCCTCATGTTCTTCATCTCCTTCTACATGGTGTTCCGGTTCTTGAACTTCGCCTCTTTTCTTCACCCAATTCATAGATAATTCGGGTTCTTCCTTGTATCCAAGGTGATCCATCGAATGACGACCAATGATGTTGTCGGTGGGAGGATCGATGTCGAGCTCGAAGGATGTATCAATGTCAAGCAAAGAGAAAATATGGCTAAGGTACATACCATAGGCTAAGGTTTGCACCTTCTTAGCCTTGATAATCTTTACCATATCTTCGAAGATGAAAGCGGCAAGATGGGGTTGAGTTTGACTACGGATGCACTGAAGCCACCAATAATCAGACTCTCGAACCGATGAATACTTCGTCCCACGAGGATGAATCACATATGAAAGAATAAGGTGCAAGAGACGATCATGAAGAGGAAAGTAGTGGCTTGGTTGTTCGTGACACGGGAATTTTCAGGATAAGGCTCTTTTTCAATCTCAATACCATCATCGGGAAGACCAAAAGCATTAGCAAGAAAATCAATGGTAAGAGTGATATGTTTACCCAAAACATAAGATTTGATTGTTCGAATGATGGTGCCATCCAGGAGTTTTGAAGAAGAAACGGTGGCATTAGAATAAAAGACTCGAACAAGATTAGGATAAGTTGGCCCCTTGAATTTTAAAAACTCCATCCACTTAAAATCCATAAACTTTTGTAAATAGGGAAAATTGAGTTTAGTTAGGAAATTAAAATCAATTGAGTGTGTTTCCTTAACTGGTGCAGATGCAAAGAGGTTTCGGAAACGTTCACTATCCTTAGTGTTTCGAAATCAAGTATCCAAGGAGTTTGGAGGTGGAGGAGGGTTGGAAGAAATTCCCTTTCCCTTAGAAGCCATAGTTTTTCTTTTTGACATCTTAAAGAAAATTTTGAAAATTCAAGTAAATAAGATTGTCAAGGGATGATTAAGGGTGATTAAAGGGTGAAATTAAACAAGAAGTTTTGGCTAAAAGATTAGGTTTGGCCGAATTTTTGCATAGGGAAAATTGGTTTAGGCTTTTTCACAAACACTTGGCGTGCAAGTGTTGAAAATGGGGGTTTTGAGTAAAATTGAATGATGGGTAAACCTCCAGCAATAAAATCAATGTATTTTCGACAGTATGAGTTCTCTAAAACAGCCTAAAACAATCAACAATCCCAAATTTTAAACAACATTCGAATGGAAAAGTTAGGGTTTTGAAACCTAACCAAAACTTTGATTTTGAAGCACCAAAAGCCAAAACCAATAGCCAAATCCGATTTGAAGATGAGAGGGGAGACCAAAACGAGTTGAAATCTTGAAATTGGTTGAAAATTGAAAGGATTTGGTTAGGGTTTTGAAAAGGGGCAGTTTTAGGTGTTTTAGATGGTATTTGCTCGAATATGGTGTAAAAGGAAGAAAAAAGCGTGTTTAAAACTTTATAAGCTGCGCGCCCAACCATTTAGCCTAAAGGGATCGATCCTTCAGGTTAGGGGCTCGATCCTTTTAGAGGATCGAACAAAACAGAGCTCACTGTCAAGCATGGGATCGATGCTTTTTCTGGAAAATTTTCATTTTAAGCACTAGGATCATTTAAGATGAGATTTAAACTCAATTAGAGGCATCCTATGTTATATGTATGATATGAAATGAGTTTTAAATGCCTTAGAAGATACCTAAGGACATGTATGTCAACAAGAAACAACAAGATATTCAATTTTCATCATATATCAAATTTTAGTCTTCTAATTGCACACTATTAAGATCATTTCAATTCACATACACTCAAAGGCTCTATAGGTGCCTAAACATGCATTTTGACAAAAATTTCTACAAGACAACATCATATTCTCAAAATTCATCATGAAAGATCATATTAAGCATGAAGAACATGATTTCACAAAATCAATCAAATATTGCAAATTTAAGGCCAAAAACATAATTATGATCATATTAGGCCATAAATGTGCAACTCATGCAATCTTGAATCCCCCTTATTAAAAGCACTTAAACAACATATGGGGACCCTCAAACATGCTTTAAAACATATAAACACACATAATCAACATAAATGAAAAAAGATTGCATGTTAAATAAAATGTTACCACTTGAACCAAGATAGGTTGATTAGGCCATATCCTCTTCAAGTTTCCTTCCTTCTAGTGTGTCTAGAGCTTTCCGATTTCTTCATTTTTCTCATCATGGCTCCAACACACCTACAATCAAGGAACTATGCATGTTTTGGTACCCAAACTCTTTTGGGTCCATGAGAGTTAGTTCCTACAATTTTAGTCCCTTTTGGTATCCATTTAGACAAGAGATCATATTCTTTGTTAGCAATGAGTCCTTTTGGAACCCAAATACTTTTAATTATCTTCCTATTTAATGATATTTGAGAACCTCCTTGTCTAGGTCCATTAAAGTTTCTTCCAACATAATTGGGTCTTGAATTTTCACCTTTTTCAAAATTTTTAGTCTCAATTTTGTTAAAAGAAGCTTTGAGATCATCAAGTTCCTTTTGATGATCATCGTGGACATTTGAAAGTAAGTTGTGCAGGTCTTGATTTTTCTTTTCAAATTCTTTTATTCTAACTTTCATTTCCTCAACTCTACTTTCAAATTCCTTATTAGATTTGGAAAGAGAGTCATTTTCATTTTCCAATTTTAAAATGATTTTTCTATTTTTCAAAGTTGACTCTTCAAATTCCAAAGCTAATTCATCATAAGCCTCTTGCAATTTGTTGAGTGCATAAAAGTTCTATATTTTCCCCTCATTTACCAATATTTTTGCTGCACTCAAGCATGATTCATTGCATTTAGATAGATTTTTTGCATATACATCACAATTAGATAAAATTGCACAGTTCCTGTTGATTTTGGTTACTTTTGCAGGTATCTGATACGACATACCCAGGGCAGCAAAGGAGCAGAGGCAAATTGCAGTGCTGGAGTCGAGAAGCAAAGGCTGTCGTGACATCTGCCGTGGCAGCCATGACAACAGAAGAATGCTGAGGTGGAAAAGTGAAGTGGAGCTCAACAGATAGAGGATTTCAAGCCGATCTGTCGTGGACCACTCCCATATTTTTCTAAGCCCTGAAGAAGAATGAAGGCCAAGCCCAAAGTTCAAGGCAAGAAAAAAGGACGAATTCAAGGCATCTACTCAAAAGATTTAGTCTTTAATAGAGTTGCACTTTAATTCGAAATTGTATTCTTGCCATATTAGAAAACTTGGACCCAAGGCCTATATAAAGGCATGTAATTCGACCTAGGGAGGGATATCTCACTTCTAGCCGTCTTCCCCTAAACCCTTGTAGTTTTCCCTTCGCCATCATGTTCTAAACTCCCCCTAGGGCTACGGGTTGATTTTGTAAAGAAGTTGCAAGGATTGTATTGTTTTAGGGGTTTTCTGTCAAGTAATAAAAACTTCAAGTTTATTTACTCTGGTTTTTCATATCTCATAAGAGCATCGAGAGAGCATTGTGAGGTTATCCATTTGTTTGATATCGGGAGAGTCAAGCATACGAAAAGAGTAAATACGTGTTTTCCAGTTTATGGTTAAACCATCTTGGCTTAGGGATAAGTACAAGGTTAAGTGGCTAAAGAAGAATTCAACAACATTGGTGTTCACCCTTTGATTTACGTTGGGAGGTATCATCCAAGAAGTGTGCATCAACAGAACTTGGGCCTAGGGATATGACAAGTCATAATAGGGATTCTTGCCAAGCTTGAAGTAGAGAGTTGTTGATCGCTGCCGCGACAGGAATGACGGCAGACAACAGAAGTTCCTCTAATAGTGCAACACCTGCACCACTGAGCAATTCAATACCAACCTATTCTCTTAATCTGATTCCTTTATCTTTTATTTTAGTTTTTACTCAAGATTATTTCACCCATTCATTTAAACTATTTTTTTCTCATGTGCAGCAATTCAAGGATAAAGTTATTTCCAGTCCATGTGGAGACGATATCCGATACTCTAGTATCACTTTACTACTTGCGTCGTGTACACTTGCACTATTTGCGATAGGACTCTTTTACACGCAACAAGTTTTTGGCGCCGTTGCCGGGGACTAGCAACATACCTTTACCTTTTTATTACTGCATTTTTCTTTTTATTTTTTCTGTTTTTAGTGGTGTTATTTACACCGTGCTTCTCACAAGGTTTTCTATTTGCTTATGCGCAGATCTAGACGAGGTAAAGAACATGAGTACGAACTAGATCCAGAAATTGAACGCACGTACCAACTCAGGAACCAAGCCCGACTCTTGATAGAAAGAAACAACTATCTTGAGGAGATACTGGAAGCAATGGTGAACGGAAGGCAAGGCAATGGGATAGATGACCCCAATAACAACAATGACCCTCGGGTTATTGTTGATCCTCCTAAAGATGCCCGGAACGATCTACCGCCGCCCGCTACCGCAGCCCGCTGTCGCAGCCGCACAGCAGACCTGTCGAGACTACATGGACAATGACCATGTTGAATTGGAAACTACCCTGCCATACGTGGAAGCTGAACACTTCGAACTGAAACTTGTCATGTTCAACATGATAAATTCCGCTAGCCAATTTAGTGGTTCTGCTGTTGAGGACGTATGAGAACATCTGAAAACATTCCAGGAAATTTGTGGATCGTGTAGACTGCCAGGGATAAGTCCGAAAGTACTGAGGCTCCGGCTATTTCCTCATTCATTAAGAGATAGAGCTAAAACTTGGTGGAACAAATTAACGTCGGGTTCAATAAGAACTTGGGCAGACCTCTCTCGTGAATTCCTCTCTCGTTTTAATCCTTCTCATTTATCTAAAAGATTGCGTAACGAGATTGCTACTTTTCAATAGGAAGATGACGAACCAATGCACGAGGCGTGGAACAGATTTACAACTCTCTTACGGAACTGCCCAATGCATGGATTCCTTGTATGGAATCAGGTCGTCAAGTTCTATAACGCTGCCAATGCACATACTCGACTGAGAATAGATTCAGCAGCGAATGGGTACTACTGGATAAGGAACCAGAGGAGGCAATGCTCGTGTTGAAAAATTTAGCAAAGAATGATGAGCAATTCCCAACAGCTCGAAGAGTAGGCAAACGAGGAATATCTGTAAAGGAGTATGAAGCTGATAACTCGGTTAAAACACAGATTGCATACCTCACGAAGATAGTCGAAAATCTGCAACGGAAATATTCTAAAGCTGTATATTCTGCAAAAGAGGTGTGTGAAACCTGTAGTGGAAATCACAGTTCAGAAGATTGTCCTTTACAGCTGGAAGAAGGGA
The DNA here is from genome assembly GCA_958450335.1 of Hibiscus tridactylites. Lineage (NCBI taxonomy): Eukaryota > Viridiplantae > Streptophyta > Magnoliopsida > Malvales > Malvaceae > Hibiscus > Hibiscus tridactylites. The sequence goes on along the minus strand of OY288290.1, from coordinate 4,240,784 downwards.
TTTATGTTGGGAACTATAACAAGCCTAGAAATTATGATTCCAACAATTACAATCCCAACTGGAGGAAGTATCCTAAATTTTCCTGGAGCAATCCGAACAACGCATTGAACCCTCCAGTGCAGAACAACCAGAACAAGGGGGTACCTAGAATTCTGTCACGACAGCAGCCACAGAAGCAACCACCACAACAGCCGGCAGCAAGATCTAGTATACTAGAACATACCTTGGCAACATTTATGTCACAAACGGGAGCATACATGGCAAACATGGGTCACTTTGTCAAGAAAACTGAAACATTCATGGACAAGACAGAGATGAGAATGACAAACCATGAGGCTACCCTAAAATCATAAAGACATAGATGAGCCAGGTTTCACAGTACATTAAACCGAGGCAAAACGAAGGATTCCTTAGTGATACTGAAGTCACTAGAAAGCCCACACATGAGCAGTGCAAAGCGATTACAACGAGGAGTGGGAAACAATTACAAGGGCCGAAAATAAAAGAAGTACCTAGTGAGGACCCGACCCTACAGACACCTGCCGTGAACACTTCCCCGACAGAGGAGAAACAACCTGCTGTCGCCACACCTGCCACGACAGTAGAAGGGACAGAGGAGCAAACAAAAGATGCTGAAGAACTTAAGCCTCCTCAGATCCGAATTCCATGTGAAGGACACCTTGAAGATTACCGTCCTCTACCCCATTTTCCATAGCAGTTACAAAAACAGAAGTACCAGCTTAAGAAAATTTATGATATTTTTAAGCAAGTACATATTAATATACCGCTCCTAGAGGCCATTAAGCAGATGCCATGTTATGCTATGTTTCTCAAGGATGCAATGTCCAAAAGGTCCAGACTCGGGGAATTTGAAACAGTAAAGATGACAGAAGGATGCATGACAATCTTGCATAAGAATCCACCCCAAAAGAAGAATGACCCTGAGAGCTTCTCCATACCATGCATAATTGGCGATAAGTTCGTGGGTAAGGCACTTTGTGATCTTTGTGCTAGCATTAATCTAATGCCCAAATCTGTATTTCAGAAACTAGGTATTGAACAAGCAAGGCCCACGACAGTCATGCTGTAGCTGGCAGACCGCTCTTACGTACAACCAGAAAGGAAGATCGAAGATATCTTGGTAAGAGTGGATAAGTTTATTTTTTCTACTGACTTTCTTGTTTTAGATTGTGAATCAGGTGAAAACGCACCTATCATCCCGGGGCGACCCTTCCTAGCCACAGGCAGAATTGTGATCGATGTCGAGAAAGGAGAACTGACGATGAGAGTAAATGATCAGCAAATCAAACTCAATATTCTCCAAGCAATAAAACAAGTTGATGCAGAGGAAGAGTGCAAAGCAATCTCAGAAGTAGTCCTTGACCAACCATGCATCAGGTCGAACTACCATGACAGAAAGTTTGGTCACTGCCACCGCAGTCACCATAAAGACTGTCACGGCAGCAAGGACGACAGTGACTCCTCAGACACAGAATCATCCGACTCTGAAGGTCATGAGGAGGTAAATTGGATAAGAACACGTCCAGGTAAGTTCTTTGAGCCTTTGAATTATACCTCGAATGAACATATAATCCAAAAGCCTTCCATTGAACAGCCACCTGTTCTAGACCTTAAACCCCTGCCAGGGCAACTTAAATATGTTTTTCTTGGTTTAAATGATACGTTGCTCGTAATCATCTCTTCTAAGTTGATGCGAGAACATGAACAACGGCTGATCAAAATGCTACAACAGCATAAGAAGGCCATTGGATGGACTATAGCTGATATCTAAGGCATCAGTACGACGTTATGCATGCACAAGATCCTCTTGGAAGATGATCATAAGCCGACCATCGATGCCCAAAGACGACTGAACGAGGCTATGCGAGAGGTTGTGCGGAAAGAAATCATCAAGTGGCTTGACGCCGAAATAATATATGCCATCTCGGATAGCAAGTGGGTGAGCCCGATGCAATGTGTGCCCAAAAAAGGAGGCATAACCGTAGTAACGAACGAGGAAAACGAACTAATCCCAACAAGGACTGTGACCGGTTGGAGGGTTTGTATGGACTACCGGAAGCTTAATAAAGCTACTCGGAAGGACCACTTCTTCTTACCCTTTATCGATCAAATGCTAGATAGATTAGTGGGGAAGCCTTACTATTGTTTTCTTGATGGTTACTCAGGTTATAATCAAATAGCAATCGCACCGGATGACTAAGAGAAAACCACCTTCACATGCCCGTACGACACCTATGCCTTTCGAAGAATGCCATTTGGGCTTGTCAATGCACCAACAACCTTCCAACGGTGCATGATGGCAATATTCTCTGACATGATGGAGGATTTCCTAGAAATTTTCATGGACGACTTTTCCGTCTTTGGAGACAACTTCGAGGATTGTTTAGGAAATTTACAGAAGGTTCTTGAGAGATGCGAAGAGACGAACTTGGTTTTAAACTGGGAAAAATGTCATTTTATGGTGGATGAAGGCATAGTACTGGGCCACAAGGTTAGCTGACGAGGCATAGAGGTGGACAGAGCCAAAATAGAGGTTATCGAAAAGCTGCCGCCACCCACCACAGTCAAAGGGATTCGAAGTTTCTTAGGGCATGCAGGGTTTTATCGAAGATTCATATCTAATTTTTCGAAGATTACCAAACTCCTTTGCCACCTGTTGGAACAGAATCGCCCTTTTGACTTTAACACTGAATGTACTGAAGCATTCAGAATACTGAAGGAAAAGCAGGTAACAGCCCCGATCGTATACCCACCAGACTGGAGCTTTCCATTTGAGATAATGAGTGACGCTAGTGATTTTGCTGTCGTGGCAGCATTAGGGCAGAGGAAGGATAAACTCTTCCATGTGATTTATTATGCCAGCAAAACGCTGAATGATGCCCAAATAAACTACACCACGACAGAGAAGGAGCTACAAGTAGTGGTGTTTTCAATTGACAAGTTCTGTCCGTATATACTTGGAACGAAAGTGGTGGTCCATACAGACCATTCAACACTAAAGCATATATTCACCAAAAAGGATGCAAAACCTAGACTGGTACGTTGGATTCTGCTACTGCAAGAATTTGACATTGACATCAAGGATAAAAGGGGAACGAAAAACCAAGTAGCAGACCACTTGTCAAGGCTGGAGACGGGAAGGAATCAATCGAAAGACAAGACCAATATACTGGAAACCTTCCCATATGAGCAGTTATTTGCTGCCACCAGCACTGTCGCCACAGCCATGGCGGCAAGTAAGCTTTCTGAAACCCCTTGGTATGCTGACATTGTCAATTATATTGTAAGTGGGTTATTACCTCTTGATCTTAATTACCAAGCAAGGAAGAGGTTCCAAAATGATGCAAAACATTATTATTGGGATAAACCTCTTCTCTTCAAGCACTATGCAGATCAGATTATTAGGAGATGCATACCACAGGACGAACAGAAAGCAGTGCTTCACCACTGTCATGCTGCCCCTTATGGAGGACACCTATGGGGAAATAAAACTGCTGCCAAGGTTCTGCAATCCGGTCTCTATTGGCCCACTCTGTTCAAGGATGCACAAGCTTTTTACAAGAGCTGTGACAAATGCCAAAGGACTGGGAATATATCAAGAAGGCATGAGATGCCACTGCAGAATATACTAGAGGTCGAAATCTTCGATGTTTGGGGAATCGACTTCATGGGACCATTCCCAACCTCTTGTGGGAAATTTTTCATACTACTGGTAGTAGACTATGTGTCAAAGTGGGTAGAAGCGATCGCCACTCAAAAGAACGATGTCAAGACTGTGCAAAGATTTCTTCACAAGCACATCTTCTCAAGATTTGGCATCCCAAGGGAGATAATTAGCGATGAGGGGAGACATTTCGACAATAGGGTAATTGCTAATGCATTAAGAAAATACGGAGTGAAGCACCGAATTGCAACACCATACCACCCTCAAACCAATGGGCAGGCCGAGATATCAAACAGAGAAGTAAAGAACATCCTAGAGAAGATGGTCAAACCTACTCGAAAGGATTGGTCTCTACATCTCAATGATGCACTCTGGGCCTATAGAACAACATTCAAGACACCATTGAGGATGTCACCTTATCGACTCATTTATGGGAAAACTTGCCATTTACCTGTCGAGATAAAACACAGAGCATACTGGGCTATCAAGACAGTGAATATGGATTGGGATAAGGCATGACAGAAAAGGCTACTGGACTTGAATGAGATTGAGGAAATTCGAGTAATGGCCTACGACAATGCCAAGATCTACAAGGACAAAACCAAGAAGTGGCAGGACAGAAAGTGGCACGACACGAATTTTTCAAGTTTGTTTGGACTTTTAATTATTTTTGCAAGATTTAATATATTCGATTAAGTCCAAAAACATTTTTCTTTTAATTTGTTATATCAAAATATTAGTTCATCAATCTCCCCCTTTTTGATATAACAAAACTCTTTGAAAAAAATTGTTTTTGACAAAAGCTCCCCTTTAAGAAAATAATTTTTGAGTTGATAAATGGTTTTAAAATCTAATTTTAAATTACAACACTTTATGCTCCAATTTTGTTAAAAAACCATTTTTCATTGTTTGCTCATATTTCTCCCCTTTTTGTTATATCAAAAATAATTTAAGAAGAGTGTTAGCACAATATAACAAAGGAGAAACAATAAAAGTAAATGCTAGAAATGAAATGATAGATAACAACAATAAAGCATAAACATCCATATGTACTTAAATTAAAAAATCACAATGTATCCATAAGTACCAAAAATAAACCAAAGAAACATAGCATCAAAGTTTAAAACAACATCCAACAAAGAATCATAAGCATGTAGCAATTTCTAAAAGCAACGATAAACAAAAGCTTAATATAATACGATGTCCATGTATGCATGCATCTAAGATGAAAATGGTAGCGGTGGGAATGGGTAACAAACAAACTTGTGCTGAAGAGCACTAAACGCATAACCCAAAGAAGCCTGACGTGCCTCAAGAGAATCGAGTCTAGAATCCATGTGAGACTGAAGAGATCCAACGGAGGAGTCTACGTGATGAATGAGAGAGTCATGAAGCTCCCTCAACGACATGTCATGGGATCTAGCATGAGTGGAGGCTTCGGGAGCGTCATCTATATGTTCATCCTCAAGTTCTTCATCTCCTTCTACACGGTGTTCCGGTTCTTGAACTTCGCCTCTTTTCTTCACCCAATTCATAGAGAATTCGGGTTCTTTCTTGTATCCCAATCGATCCATCGAATGACGGCCAATGATGTTTTCGGTGGGAGGATCGATGCCGAGCTCGAAGGATGTATCAATGTCAAGCAAAGAGAAAATATGGCTAAGGTACATACCATAGGCTAAGGTTTGCACCTTTTTAGCCTTGATAATCTTTACCATATCCTCAAAGATGAAAGTGGGAAGATGGGGTTGAGTTCCACTACGGATACAATAAAGCCACCAATAATCGGACTCTCGAACCAATGATACTTCGTCCCACGAGGACGAATCACATGTGAAAGAATAAGGTGCAAGTGACGATCATGAAGAGGAAAGAAAGTGGCTTGGTTGTTCGTGACACGGGAATTTTCAGGATAAGACCCTTTTTCAATCTCAATACCATCATCGAAAAGACCAAAAGCATTAGCAAGTAAATCAATGGTAAGAGTGATATGTTTACCCAAAACATAAGATTTGATTGTTCGAATGATGGTGCCATCCGGGAGTTTTAAAGAAGAGACGATGACATTAGAATAAAAGACTGGAACAAGAGTAGGATAAGTTCGCCCCTTGAATTTTAAAAACTCCATCCACTTAAAATTCGTAAACTTTTGTAAATAGGGAAAATTGAGTTTAGTTAGAAATTAAAATCAATTGAGCGTGTTTCCTTAACCGGCGCGGATGCAAAGAGGTTTCGGAAACGTTCACTATCCTTAGAGTTTCGGAAAACAAGTATCCAAGGTGTTTGGAGGTGGAGGAATAAGATTGTCAAGGGATGATTAAGGATGATTAAATAGATCTAGGGTGAAATTAAACAAGAAGTTTTGGCTAAAAGATTAGGCTTGGCCGAATTTATGCAAAGGGAAAATTGGTTTAGGTTTTTTCACAAACACTTGGTGTGCAAGTGTTGAAAATGGGGGTTTGAGTAAAATTGAATGATAGGTAAACCAACTACAATAAAATCAATGTATTTTCAACAATATGAGTTCTCAAAAACAGCCTTAAACAATTAACAATCCCAAATTTTAAACAACATTAGAATGAAAAAGTTAGGGTTTTGAGACCTTACCAAAACATTGATTTTGAAGCACCAAAAGCCAAAACCGAGAGTCAAATGCGCTTTGAAGATGAGAGGGGAGACCAAAATGAGTTGAAATCTTGAAATTGGTTGAAAATTGAAAGGATTTGGTTAGGGTTTTGAAAAGGGGGCGATTTTGGGAGTTTTAGATGGTATTTGCTCGAATATGGTGTAAAAGGAAGAAAAGAGCGTGTTTAAAACTTTATAAGTTGAGTGCCCAACCATTTAGCCTAAAGGGATCGATCCCTCAGGTTAGGGGCTCGATCCTTTTAGAGGATCGAACAAAACAGAGCTCACTGCCAAGCATGGGATCGATCCCTTCTCCTAGGGGATCGATCCTTTTTCTGGAAAATTTTCATTATAAGCACTAGGATCATTTAAGATGAGATTTAAACTCAATTAGAGGCATCCTATGTTACACGTATGATATGAAATGAGTTTTAAATTCCTTAGAAGATACCTAAGGACATGTATGTCAACAAGAAACAACAAGATATGCAATTTTCATCATATATCAAATTTTAGTCTTCTAATTGCACACTATTAAGATCATTTCAATTCATATACACTCAAAGGCTCTATAGGTTCCTAAGCATGCATTTTGACAAAAAATTGCTACAAGACAACATTATATTCTCAAAATTCATCATAAAAGATCATATTAAGCATGGAGAACATGATTTCACAAAATCAATCAAATATTGAAAATTTAAGGCCAAAAACATATTTATGATCATATTAGGCCATAAATGTGCAACTCATGCAATCTTGACTACCCCTTATTAAAAGCACTTAAACAACATATGAGGACCCTCAAACATGGTTTAAAACATATAAACACACATAATCAACATAAATGAAAAAAGATTTCATGTTAAATAAAATGTTACCACTTAAACCAAGATAGGTTGATTAGGCCATATCCTCTTCAAGTGTCCTTCATTCTAGTGTGTCTAGAGCTTTCTGATTTCTTCATTTTGCTCATCATGGCTCCTACACGCCTACAATCAAGGAACTATGCATGTTTTGGTACCCAAACTCTTTTGGGTCATGAGAGTTAGTTCCTACAATTTTAGTCCCTTTTGGTATCCATTTAGACAAGAGATCACATTCTTTGTTAGCAATGAGTCCTTTTGGAACCCAAATACTTTTAATTATCTTCCTATTTAATGATCTTTGAGAACCTCCTTGTCTAGGTCCATTAAAGTTCCTTCTAACATAATTGGGTCTTGAATTTTCACCTTTTTCAAATTTTTTAATCTCAAATTTGTTAAAAGAAGCTTTGAGATCATCAAGTTCCTTTTGATGATCATCACAGACCTTTGAAAGTAAGTTGTGCAGGTCTTGATTTTTCTGTTCAAATTCTTTTATTCTAACTTGCATTTCCTCAACTTTACTTTCAAATTCCTTATTAGATTTGGAAAAAGAGTCATTTTTATTTTTCAATTTTAAAATGATTTTTCTATTTTTCAAAATTGACTCTTCCAATTCCAAAGCTAATTCGTCATAAGCCTCTTGCAATTCATCAAAAGTATAATTAATTGAAAAAGATGAATTAGAGGTTACCTTAGAGTCATCATTGATAGCCATGAGACACAAGTTGGCTACTTTATTCTCGTCCTCGTCGGATGATTCATCATCGCTCCAATTAGCTACATGAGACTTGTGCTTCTTTTTCTCATAGCTATTTTTCTTCAATTGGGGACAATCGAACTTGATATGTCCCGGCTTTTTGCATTGTTAGCAAATAATTTGATCTTTCTCTTTGTTGTCATTCTTGAAGCCCTCTTCTCTTTGAAATCTTCTGCCTTTGTTGGACCTAATGAATCTTTTGAATCTCTTGGAAAACATATCCATCTCTTTATCGTCATCCTCTCCACTATAATGAATATCTTCTTTTGATGCTTTGAGAGCCACACCAAATTTCTTCTTTTCCACTTCCTTCTTCTTTTCTTCCTTACCCTTTGACATCATTTCATGTGTAAGCAAGGAACCAATGAGCTCATCCAACTTGAGAGTCTTGAGGTTCTTTGCTTCTATGATCGTCGTTTTCTTTGAATCCCATGAATCAGGAAGAGAGTATATCATCTTCCTCACAAGTTTATCTTCCGAGATCACTTCTTTATAGCCCTTCAATCCATTAACAATCACGGAGAACCGATCGGACATGGTTTTGATGTCTTCTTCAGGGTCCATCTTGAAGTTTTCATAATTGAGATTGAGAAGCCTGATTTTGATCTCTTTCACTTGATTGGTTCCTTCATGTTTAACTTCATGTTTGTCCCAAATCTCTTTAGCATTGGAACAAGATGACACCCTTCCATACTCATCTGGGCCAAGGGCACAAAATATGAGATGCATTGCCTTATCATTTGTGGAGAATCTCTTGTTTTCTTCATTGCTCCATGTCTCCATACTACTAGTTGATGTGGTGTAACCACTCATGATGATCTTCCAAGCTTCAAGATTGAAAGCTTGAATGAATAGCTTCATGTGATTCTTCCAATAAGCATAATTAACTTCGTTGAAGAAGGGATGCTTGTTGGTGGGTTGAGAATTGCCCCAAGCTTCAATGGTGGAGGTGGAAGCCATGGATGACCTTGTGGATGATTGCACACTTCTTGGATCTTCTTAACAGGTTGTAAGACCTTCCAATGAGCCAAGCTCTAATACCAATTGTTGAGAGTAGCAATCAACCGATTAAAACCAAGAGGGGGTGAATTGGATTTTTGAAAGAACGATGGACACTAATTGCGAAGGTAGAAATTGCAAGGTGATTTAGAGTGGTTCAACTCCCTTAATTGGAGTCTACATCTACTACCTTAGTGGCCACACTAAGGATTTTCCACAAATCCACTAATTTGTCTTTCCTTTAAGGATAAGGAGTAACCTTACACAATTCAATAGACTTATACCCCAAAGTCTATTGAATCATTTCCCCAAAACAAATACAAAGAAGCAAACTAGGAAATCCTCAATAGGAATGTGTTTGCAAAGTTTAAGCTCTCTAACACACCCAAAGAAACACTAGAAAAAGAATTACAATGAAGAACACTCTATTGTTTACAAGAATGATCAAAAATTAAGCATCAAATGGACTCTTGAAAGCTTGAATGTTTGTGTAGACTTTCTTGTTGTTGCTGAGATTATTTTTCTTTGTTTTTGTATCCTCTCAATCAATACTAGCCGTTTGGAGTCGTTGGGGATGTCATAAAGCCGTTACCAACATGAAAATACAACATTTATAGCACGAGGGATCGATCCTTTTACAAAGGAATCGATCCTTTCTTACGAAAAATATGACTGTTGCAAAAAGGGATCGATCTTATACAGCAGGGGATCGATCCTTTTGCACTGAGACAAAAAATTGAGTGAAACTTTCAATCAAGGGATCGATCCCTTGTATTAGGGGATCAATTCGTTTTTCCTTGAAGACTGGAAAATGGTTTTCTTAGTGCAAAAACGAATCATACTTGTTTTGAAAAAGATCGATAAAGTTGGAAAATATTTGAAACGAATTTTTCAAGTTTGTTTGGACTTTGAATTATTTTTGCAAGAATTAATATATTCGATTAAGTCCAAAAATAGTTTTCTTTTAATCTGTTATATCAAAATATTAGTTCATCATAAATTTTGGCACTACACATAATTCAAAGAACCTTTAAATTGAGGATTGCATGAAAATGACTTAGTTCATCATAAATTTTAATATGATGCTAAAAGTTAGTTGTCACAATTGTGGCTTGTTGATTGATAGAGACTTAGTGAACTTAGGTTGCTTAGAATCTGGGTAAATTAAAAGAATTGAGTTTGTCGCTAGAGGTGCCCGAAACAAGCTCTAGCCAAATTGAATGAATATCATGTGCTTAGGATACTCCGCTGCTATAACATTTCCATTTAAATTGAAAACACTAAAAGTGAAGGACAAATTAACATGAGTAAATGAAAGACTTCACGGGATGACTCTACCCAATAGGCTCGGGGGTTAATTGTTTGCTCCAATCTTATCTTCAAGCCTAGGAAAGTAGTTATGATGAGCTGAAGCCCTAAAAACGCATTGGTTTGTGGATTAATAAATGCCCCAACAATTAAATTAATAAAAAAAACTATTGTTCACATAAGACTCTTGATAAATCAACTTGCACACAACTACGCACACACATGATAACGAGCATTATAGTTTGGTTCTGGGAAAATTCATGCTATCCAAAAACCCATCCTAATTTATGCCACGATTCTGAAGTTTGAAGGCAAGTCTAAAGCATGTCTCTTTTGATTGAAATCTTGCCATTTAATTGTTAGTTTTGCATTGCTTGAGGATAAGAAATAGTTAGAGATTGGGGGTGTGTTAAGTGTGTAAAAGTACTAATTTTCTACCCTTTTTCATCTCAATTATTGTTATACTTAGGCTCAATTAGGTTGCATTATTAATCATTCGTGCATATTTGCATTGTTTTCTTCATCGCCATGCTTGATTATCATTACTAGCTTATTTTGGTGGAAAAGGTGCTGCTTGGTATGTGTTTTGATGCATGCATTGCTGTGACAATGAAGGAAATAAGGAGGCTACTGATTTAAGCGCTGCCAATTTTTTCATGGATTTGGCCCTATCCATAGTCAAAAACTCCAAGGAATCCTAAGAGGAATCGAAGTCTTATGAGCTGAGTTAAAGGAGATTAAATTCCATGAAAATATGATGAGTTTTAGGAGGAATAAAAGAATAAAATAAAAGAGATTTATTTCTTTTATTGTATTTAATTCCAACTTAACTTCTTCCTCAAGAATGACTTTGTCCTATCCATCTCCTATAAATAAGAAGCCAAGGCATCAACTAGAGAGAGACAAGAGGGTAGAGATCAGATCAATTGAAGACCAAGGCTACTCGAGTTCTTTTATTTTTCTTGTTCAGTTGATGTTCTTGTTGGGAATTAATCTTGTGTTGTTTCTAGTCCCAACTATGAACTAAACTTTCTTGGGTAGGATTATTTTGTTTAATAGTTGTGAGAAAACGTTTGGATTTTGTTTACGTTTTTGTTATGCAATTTAAGTTCAAGGTTTGCTTATTCTTGGTGCTTATGTTTATTTCTAATTGAATCGAGAGAGGAAATTGTGATTGCATCCATTTATCTAATATCAGGAGAGTTAGATTCAAGAAACGAATAAGCATGGTCTTTATCTAATTCGGTGAAGATTAATTCGGCTTAGGAATAAGTTACGAATTTCAACGGGTAAAAGAAGCGCAAGATACGTTGATGTTCACTCTTGGTTCACGCTGGGAGGTATTATCGAGGATTACACATCAATAGAGTCTCGACTTAGGGATAAGGAGAAACCATTGAAGAACGCTTGCTGAACCTAAAAGGTTGTCGCCAAATTGCCCAAGCAGTAGCTTTATTCATTGCCCAAGCAACCGCCTTACCAATTGCCTAAGCAATCACTTTGTGCATTGCCCAGGCAATCGTATTGCCCATTGTCGAGGCAACCATTCTGCCCATTGCCGAGGCAATCAAGCTTCCTCTTGCATGCAAAACCAAGATTGTTCCATTCGAATTCCACACTACGACGCAATATATTCCGGTCTATTCTCTCATTCTGACAACTCAATTCTTTAGTCTATTCGTTTATTTTACTTTAGTCGATTGTTCAATCCAAAACTATTACTTGTGTTTTTACTTTTTCTGTACAAGAAGAGGAATTCTTGAAGTGGCACCAATCTTTATGGAGATGATATCTTTCTATACGATAACTTGCGGCGTGTATACTTGCACCAATTGTGAAGCATTCAAATCACGCAACAATGTTTCCCAAGGGTCAAGCTATCCATCCACTCCTCCACGGTAGGTTTCTCAGAGTCGAGTCGCTCATTAACTCCCACTTAGGGAGTTAAGATGTTGGTTTACTCCTCTAATGAGTTTTCTGAAGTCAAGTCACTTAACCACTCCTCTGATGTTATCCCAGAGACAAGTCATCCATTCCTCCCAAAATATCTCCCATAATCGAGAACTCCGCTCAAAGTTGCTTCCACACCTGACTACACTCCTCAGCCCAAATCGGTGATCGATCATGATCCTCCTTTGAGAAGCCCCTCCTTAAGAAAGGAAAAGAATTTTTTCATGAAACCTTAAAGTGCTTCCTAAAGAAGGTTTTAAGCATCAAGAAAAGGGGCGAATCCCCTAGAAATGACCTTTCCCAAACCATGGTGCCACCGCTCCATTTGTCTTCCTTGCGGCTCTTTGCCCCTAGTCTATAGACGGTGAGCCACCCGACGCCACCAGCATACACACACTCAAAAATTGGTGCGGACAACCGACAATGATAACCTACCACACCTCCTTCGACCAGTGTCTTTGGAAGCACCATTCGACAGACTCTTACAAGATTGAGAAGATCACCGCCGAGGAAATAGTGCCAAGACGCATCCACTCTAGCGTATCTTAGCTCTAGAAACCAACAAATCAGCAAGGTCTCGGTTCATGACTCTTTATGACACTCTTTTGACTAAAGAGTGGACTTATGTTGTGCCTCCACCAAACATCCCCGAAAAACCCCAACCTCCGAAGAAATCACCTCCTCTCTACACTTTGTGATAAGCAATCCCTACCCTCGGAGATATCATCACCATCCTCGCACCACACTCCGATATCCCTCAAAGTCTCACCTCAGAGATCAGCAAAGCCCCCAAAGTCTGCAAGCCTCAAGGACTCGTAAGCCCCCATGACAAAACTTCCAGAGCTCCACCATCATCTCTACGCTATGCTCCATACACCATGAAGCTCGGACTCCCCTACGCCTCCGAATCTCGTAGCCCTTAGAGCCTATCCTTCGAACGTCTCCTACAATCGACCAACGCACCACGACAAGACAGCCATCCCTAGTCCTAACATGGTCTCATCAGCCATCACTTGGTCTACAGTACCAAGGGGATATAAATACTCCCAAGACAGAAGGCAAAATGGGACACTTCCCCAACTCCACAAAGGTTATCACGACCACTCCACACTTATCTTCCTCACTTCTCTCTCTCACTATCACTACTAGTGGCTCTCCGCCCACATTAAAATAGGTGAACCACCATTGATGACCGACAACCAACGCCTAGCTATCGGCCCGACACTGTACGCGACTCTCGGTCCCAAGTCAACCAGGGGTGAACAACCTAATCCAACGACCAACCATGGTCCTCTGTGGCTCTCGGTTCGTCTCACGACGAGTGAACCACTAATCATCGACCCCACACCTGTCGTCAACCACCATCTCCACCTCCTTGTTTGGTGTCGACCAAAATCGACATCAACAAGCCTTTAAGAAAATTATTCGTTTATTTCTTTCCCAATAATAATTTTTTTAAAAAATAATTATTTTATTCCTTTATTACTTAAAATTTTCTTAATCCTTCTTTCGTTCTTCTCAGATAAGCATAAATTCTCTTCCTCTAGAAAAATAACTTGACTTCCAAAACCAAAATATAGAACCCTAAATTTTATTCTAGGAAGAAATTATTCCTTTATTGAACCTCTTCGGAAAAAAACATATATCATTTGTACATCAAATTAAAAACAAAGGCATCTGTCAACTGATACCAAAATCACAAGGCGAAACTTAAGCACCTCACAAAGAGAAAAATTCTAAAAGAAAATGCTCCCAAAGAACCAAACCCTTGGTTTTTTGTTTACCTTGCTTCTCCCTTCTTAGTACTTAGATCTTAGTGGTTTGTTGCATGTTTGTCAGTCCCAGTGGCGTGGACTTCCTCCCGAGAGGCAACGTCGGTCTCCATTCAAGCATCTCGTTTAGTTGTGAAGGTTAGGTGGGGGAGAGTTACCGGGTGTAGGGGGCTCTTGGGTTCACCGTCTGAGTTTCAAAATGGTTTCGACTTTACCAGCATTGTGAGAAGGCATGGGTTTCTTGTTTTCATGGTCTCACCTAGTTTTTCAGGCGAGGGACGGCGGCAGGGAGCTTCCTTTGGCTAATCTCGTCCTTGTGTCTGGATCGGTCGGTTTGAGCATCTCTTTTTGGTCGGAGAAAGTAGAAGGCTAAGAGTTTTTTCTTGTGGGGTCCCGGTTTCAAGATCCATCATCAAAAGAAAGTTGGTCGTCGTCATATCTGTGGAGAAGGATCTTTGGCCGTGGAAGTGCTTGAAGAAGAAAAAGCAGGGTACAAAGGTCATTTTAGATGTGTTGACCTTGTCAATTTGAGTTGTGTGGCTAGCATTTCCTTAGGAGGTGGCACTCTTACCAAGGCAAGCCAGAAATTTCAATGTGGTGAGTACATCATAGATCCTTTTAAGGAAACAATAGGCTCATTTGTTTTGGTTAATTTTATGTTGGAGATTGCGACAAAATCCCGCATATCCAGGGACTTATGCTAATATACCAGCCTGTCATGATCTTTGCTCCTCGAACGTCACAAATTTGAAGGAGACAGTTGGTAATATAAACGACACAGGAAGAAATTTAGCGTGTGTTGTCACTGAATTTTCACCTAAGTTTATACTTATTTTTGGTGTTATATTATTATCTTTTGTTTTATTATTATGTATTGTTATTATTTGTATACTAGTATTATATTTAGCCCGTCTAATAAATAAAGGACCCATTTGAATTAAAATAAAACTCAAAATAAAAGATTAAGAACTCATTGAAATAAAGGGGCTTAGTGGCATGGTTTATTAGTAAGTTCGAACTTGAAGTGTCCAAGAACAGAATAAGGGCATGTTCGGTCCATTTGTTGGCAAGATAAAAATAAATGGTTCAGTTCAGATTAAGGTCCATTACAAAATAAAAAGGGTTTTTATTTTTAAATAGAATTAGGAGTCCTTTTACAATGTTTACATAGGCTAATCAAGAGGCTGATCCAACGTCGCAGATCACGCCCAGCTGGAGGAGATTAAGCGTCTCATTTCTCAACCATTAGATCAATAAGTGATCAAATATTCCAGAATGATTAGCAGCAAAGCACTCGACCACCACTCGAGTGTGGCATCCACGCACCCAACTTTTCAGCTTCCATCGTACGGTTTGTCTTCTCCAACGTTTCACTCGCTTTGATTTGCTCACACCGGCGTAGTCGTCCTCGCCTCTGATCATCATAAACAAGCAAAAGGGGAAAAAAGAAGTCAAATCCTCTAATTAAGAGCATGATCAACAAGAGGATAAATCCCTAATTTGAAGCCTAGCAAGAATCAAGCTACAATCGGATATGGACAGAGAGCAAAAGTCAATCAGCTTGAAATCAGAACAGATATAGAAGCAATTCGGATGATTATCAGGGATTCATGCTTGAAAATCAAGCATTCTTTTAACTATATAAACCCACTGTAATTTCATGTAAAACACACAACAATTCACATACGATTCATACAACACATAAAGAAAAAGCATTCGGATTTCATTGTGGCAAGCAAGGATTGTAAGAGTTTTTCAGTGGGAATAAAGTAAGCATTTCTCTTCTGGTAATTTCTACTTTCATGTTCGAATTAAATAAAGGAAAAGGGAAAGTTTTTTACCCTATTTTACAAAATTTTGTCGTACATGCTGCTCTGATTATGGCTCTGATGACACGAGTATGATTCAGGGCTCGTCGGATTCTAGAAATTGTTTATAGAAGAGAGGGTTTGAGATTTTGCTTTCGAACATCGGCTTTCAAAAGGAATGATTTGATTTAAAAATTGCTTCTGAAATTAGTTTTAGGAAAAAGGGTTTGGAAGGTTTATTTTTCCTACAGTCAACAACAACGGCCGGCGCCGGTGGATGGCGGCCGGCATGGTGGACGATCGCCATTTTTCATAAACTCAGAGAAGCAAGGGGGAAAAGTTTAAAATGATTTCTTTTGTTTATTTTTATTATTATATATTGACTCAGTGACCCAACCCAAACCCGAATAAGATCCGTGCATATCCATGGGTCTTGCGCCGCAAGCACCCTTTTTTGAAATCATGCAATTTCGTCCTTTTTCTTCATAATTTAGCACCAAATTTTTTATTGATTTTGAATTAGCCCTCAAATCTCATTTTTCTTTCAATTTAACCCTTAACAGAAGTTTTCTTTAATCTTTTAAAAATTAATTATCCCTTTCTTATTTAGAATTTATTTCTTATTTAATGAAAGCAATGTATTTATTTCTCTATTTCTTTTAATGTAAATATGTGTATGTTTGAAAACATAGGATTAGGGCCTTTGAAGCTTAGTTAGAGCCCTTATGTGATGAAAAATTATCTTATGCATTTTAAATAAAATACACTTAATTCTACTTTAACCTTAATAGATAAAATATACGTAGGCTTTTTCTAGGTTAATAATCACTAATTAGGTTTTAAAAAAACTTAACACACCTAATTGTCTTTGTTGGTTTGTTTAAGAAAGTGAAAATTAAGTAACGCGGTATATTACCAAACGGAAAAGACGGGTTAGCGCCAGGAGTGTTGACGGTGATTGGAGTTCTTTTTTTGGGCGGTAAGGCCGTTAAAATAGATTCATATTCACTAAACGGACGAATAAAATCAAAATTTTATGAACTTGCAAATTTCAGTTTTGAAAACTCTTTTTTGAAAGCAATAAGATACCAATTTTGTGCGTTGTGGGGTTGCTAATCCTTCCCCACATGTAACCGACCCCTGAACCTATTTTATGGTTTTCTATAGACTAAAATTATTATTTTAATAAATAAAACATTTTATTAAAATAGTCATTGTTTTAAAAGTGATCTAATCACACTTTTCTTCTAAAAAAGATTGGTGGCGACTCTGTTGATTTTCTTTTTTAAAAATGTCGGGCTCGATAGGGTTGCGACATCTTGGCGACACTGCTGGGGACTTGTTTTTGTTTTAAAATAAAAACAAAAGAGGGACATGCAACAAATTGGTTTCAAACGCTTTTCAAAGAAAACGATATTTGCAAGTTCACAAACCTTTCAGTTTATTCGTCCATTTAATGAATTTCACTATATTTTACACATTCTAAAACTCTTCAAAAAGCTCTATACCCGAGCTTGTCTCGTTCGTTTAAGTGGGGGGCAAACCCTTTGCTCATGTCAGAATATTGATTCTCCACATGAGCCTAGCAAGTACCTTCGACACTCATGCTCTTTGTCTTCGTAAGGATATTGATCCTTCGAGAAGGCATAGGAGGTGAGTCCTCTTGAGTTGAACTCGATTCGTTTGGCGCCTATAATGGGTGAGAATCGAAGGCCTTGCTACCCTTAGTAGGGGACAGCGAGGACAGCTCGGGTCCCCTTTTAGAACCAAACCAAGTTTGAGAATCTAGAGCCTACCATAATAGAGCCATGTGGAAAGCCTAGGGTTTTGAATCTGGTTAAGATTATTTTGCAAAAATAATCCGCGGAGACATGTCCTAGAGTGTTGGAATGTGCTACCCAGAATTATTTATACAATGAAATTATTTTGGACCCTTTTTGTCTTCTTATTTCTAATCCTTTCCCTTTGATTTGTTGTTTTGTATGTTAATCTTGCATCATTATTCCATATCAAGAAGGGATTAGTTTTTCAGAATATTTGATCAAATAGAAAAACTGTCATCATGGATGGAAGGATCCTTAAGAAAGAAGATGAAAATATGAGGGTACGTCATTGGTCTGAGGTTAACCAACGGACATATGGGGATAATCTGGCTGTTGATCATGAAACAGAAACTTCAGAGTATGCCCACATCAGTGTCAAGTAGAATAATGTACAAGCGTTGTGAGAAATTTGGGAACACATCGATTTCAAGACTAAACAGTTATTCTATGAGACTTGTGGCGACATAGCGTACTTGTTGTATGTAAGGATAGATGAGCAGTTCTTGAAGGCCTTGGTTCAGTTCTGGAATCCTGGGTACTATTGTTTCTCTTTCAATGGAGAAGACATGATGCCTACGTTTGAGGAGTATTTGGCCCTTTTAAATTTGCAGAAGGTGAAGGAAAACTGGTTTATGCCAAGCCACCTAAAAACAACCCCCCCCCCCCCGTGTAAGGCTTACAGCTTTCGCCGGCATGAGCGATGGATGGGTCAAGGGTTTGATAAAGAAAAGAGGAGATAGTTTTTCTTTCCCTTGGTCAAGCATCAGAAACATAATACTTGTTCATTCGGGCATAGAAAAGAGAACATACCTCCTGGCTATTGAAATCTATGGTTTGATCATCTTCCCCAAGGTCTTAGGAAACATTGATGTGGCCTTGCTTGATTTCTTTGAGCAATTGAAGATGGAAGTCAATCCAGTACCTGGAGTGTTATCTGAAACCTTCATTTCACTTAATGCATGTAGAAAAGTAGATGGTGTACGCTTTGGAGGATTTTCTCATTTAATTCAGGTTTGGGCCCTCAGCCACTTTTAGAAGTGCCCAACTTTGACTCTATCCAATGTGTTCTCCCCTCATTTTTCTCCATTTAAAGAATTCTTAGCCAAGGATTGGCCAACTCTCAAGAAAAGTAAGTGGGTTGATATATTCAAAGACCATCATGACGAAGCTATCAAATGGAGGGTTCCGTGGATGGATCATGCTAAGGTTATGTACATATGTGGATATTACAACTTCTTGATGTTGTTGGGTTTATGGGGTGGAATTGGTTGTGCTCCCTTGTTAGTGTCACGTTAGTATGGATCACGATAGTTCGTTCCTTTTACCACTGGTATCGGGACATCAGAGTGACTTCCAAGGTGAGTCCAGAGGGAAGATACAAACCATTAGTGATTCATGGGATAACTGCTATTATATGAAGCTAGATTCTTACAAACACCGCATATTTACCCCTGACTATGACATTTGCAGGCACACAAGAGTGAATGACAAGATCATGCTACCTACTCCTAGTCATGCCAAATCTTTAGAAGAACACTTGAATGTGGTTCCCTCTAAGGTTGATATTTTGAGAGAAAAACTGAGACTGTCCAAGTTGGGATTGAAGCCCTACGAGAACAAAATTAGTGAGACAAGTTCGAGTCAAGCCTTAACGTGGAGAAATATAAAGAGGAAACCAATCGAGTAACAAAGATGTACATGAACCTGGAAGAAAAATATGAGATTCAAATGGTTGACTTCCTCAAGTTTCAAGCCACTGTACAGAATGTTGATTTAAGAAAGTGCCCAGAGCAGTGGAAACAAGAGATTGAACAAGTTGTGGCCAAAGAGAGAGAGCATGGCAGAAAAGAAATTTAGAAGTATATGCGGGCCCTCGCAGAAGAGAAGAAGAAAGGAAGACAAGTTGCGGAAAATGAGAGGGGCAAACGAACCCTTGAAAAGGAAAATGTAGCTTATTAGAAAAACAAGGCACATGACAACAAGATCCGTTTGTTGGAGTTACACTCAGCCTATGATGAAACTTGTGAGAAGTTGAAACAAATCTAGGCTTTTGTTTCTGAGTTGCAAGCCAAGATGGAGGACCTGAACTAGACACTTCACAAGCTTAAGAGCGATCAAACCTATGAGGAGCATCAGGCTAGTCTGAATGAAAATGACTTCTTGAAAGAACGAGTGGAGGAAATGGACAACATCATCCAAGAATACAGAACAAAGATCCTAGTCCTTGAAGATATTTCTGATGGGGGAAATGATTACTGGTTCACTCGTCTCAGAGACAACGCTAGAAGATTCCAAGAACGAGATGAGTTCAATAGGTCCGTGATGACTCAAATACAAGATGTGGACAGGCACATAATGATGTTATCAACCGAAGCCATGGCCCTCCATCATTACATTAGGCCTGTAGGGGCAGTAGGACCAAGGCTCATATGGTTAATATAAGAGATCAAGGAGTTCGGTACTTGGGCTAAGATGTACACGTAGAAAAATAAAACTTCTTATAATAAAGGACTTTTGGCATTTAAATGAAAGTTGTTTCTTGAGCTAATATTTTATGAAACTAATGGCCCTTCGTTTGAATTCATGATCCAGCATCATGTTTGTTTGTTTGGTTGCTTGTTTTTATTTCCTTATTGCATACATTCATGACATGATAAGAAACTAACTTAAACAAAAATGACATAAATAACTATAGAGCGTCTAGGTGTTCTCTATTTCTGAGCGCAAGTACACACTCTTGTCAAGTTAGAGTATAAAAGATATTGTCTCCCACAAGGATTGGAGCAGCTCCTATGAATGGCGTCCTGCACAAAGATTTAGTAAATGTGTAATTAAATCTCATGATGTAGAAATATAAAATACAAATAAAATGAAGATAGTGATGAGAGGAATGATAGGGAGAGATTTAGGCGATAGATTGGGTAAGAAAAATACAGCTCAGTAGCATGTGGACTGCATTGTAAAGTCTAAGTTGTTTTGCACTGCCATGAGTTGTTGCCTCGGTGGGATGGCGAGCGGAAAACTACGACCATGTCACGCGACCGCAGCAGGTCACTGCCACTGTAGGAGTGTACTGTCTCGGTAGGTGGAACAGAAAGAAGTCCTGGCGGCAAGTCTGGAAGACACTCCAAAGTTTGGTAGGATAGTCGACAGTGATCCCTCCTATTTCTAGGTTAGGATGCTCGAACACTCACGTAATGTAGGCAATACCTAGCAATCTCATAGTCAACCTAACATAGGCAAGTTCATTCGATT
This sequence comes from Hibiscus tridactylites, assembly GCA_958450335.1. NCBI lineage: Eukaryota > Viridiplantae > Streptophyta > Magnoliopsida > Malvales > Malvaceae > Hibiscus > Hibiscus tridactylites. Next base: position 4,219,936 of record OY288290.1, on the reverse strand, counting down.
GGTGATCCCTTTTAGCCGTTGAAACTTGTGGACTAGTGTGGAACCAAGTTAGTCATGCCTTTGCATGTTGTGATCGTGCTTAACCCTTTCGTGAGCCTTGCACTTTCATGCCTGACAAATGGATTTTCTCTTCAACTGACTGGTGTAGACTAATTGAAAGAACAAAGAGCGTAGATTAAGCAAACTTTGGAATTTTATTGAAAACAACTCAAAACCATTACAATCATTTCCCTCAAACTACTTTACATACACGCGCCTAAACCCTAAGAGAGTTGGGCCGCGACCCCCAACAACTCCAACCTATCTCACTACATCTCGTTGTGCGGCTGCGCAAGCTCTCATCCCCTCACCCTCTTCATGCCCCTATACTCTTACATGCATTGGATATATATAGGGCTCATGGCCTAAATTTGAGTCCTCCTTGAAGTAGGAGTTCTAAAAGTAGATTACATTAAATACAAACTCCTTTATAACTTAAATATGGACTCTTTGGACGTTGCCTTCTTCTGTAAGTAAAGATAAGTGCTCCTACTTATCGTTCTTGGATTAGCTTTACCGGCCGCTACAGGCTTCAAAAAATCGCAAGACTAGGCTTATTGAGCTTAGGAAATTGTCCTCTTTAAATCACAACCCATCTTGGCTAAGTCGGTGTAACTCCTGCCCGAGTGATACTTGGCGGTAATGCTGCTTCAGCAGCGTCCTTGGCGGCATCTGGAACTACTTCAGTACAGCTTCTTTTGTTCCAGCTTTCATGTACTCTCATGTCTTGTCCTCTCCTCTCCTAGCTATAGCACCTAAAAAATATAAACTAAACTAAAACAGTAACTTTTATCAACCAAACATAAAATATTCAATAAAAACATGGTAAAAGAGAAGATATTGTTATAATGCATGCAATGCACCTAAATATGCCTAAATGTACTTAAGAACAACAATAATAAGGGTAGGGATGTGTACAAAATATAGAACTCATAGACACTCTACACACCCCCAAACTCGAACTATTGCTTGTCCTCAAGCAATGCAACCTAGCTAGTAAATCTGCCATTAGCACAAAATTAATAGAAACATTAGACTTTAACTTGATTTCTTACCTCAAGGTCGTGGCACCTGTTTTTATGTTAGTGATAGGGAATGGCATGAAATAACTTAGGTTTTAATTTTCTTAATGCCAGTGCAGTGTGTGCAAGTCTGTGCTTATGCTAACCATGCTGAGATAATTAAGTTAATAAAGAATGCCTAAAATAATTAAATTACTAGAAAGGATACGAGTTGCTGCCTTGGCAGCACAGTTGAGCACTTTTGTTTTCTTTTTCTGATCATGGCTTTTAGGGCTTCAGCTCATCACAACTATTCTCTGGGTCTGAAGCTAAGATAGGTGCACTCTACGAAACTCTAAACCCTTTGAATAGAGTCATCCTGTGAAGACTTTCATTCACTCTTGCTAATTTATCACTCACTTGGTTTAGATACGTAGACTTTGATAGCATCGGAGAGTCCTTGCTCATGATCCTTCCTAGAGCCTATTTCGGGCACCTCTAGGGTATTTGAACTTCATGCCTAGAGCCTGTTTTGGGAACCTCTAGGGTATTTTTATTATCTTGGATGTGCCGCCCTGTGCTGCCGTGGCGACAAACCTATATTCAATCAAGGAATTTTTATCAAGTAAGGCAGGCAGTGTTAAACTTAAAATTCAAGCAAAAATTTCAGCATTTAACAGACAAGTGTAACGATAGTTGGCAAAAAGAAAAAATTTCTAAGTATTTTTCATGCTTCTTCCCATAGTTAGTAAACAAATTTAGAATGGTACGAATATAAGTAGTCGGCTAAGCTATCATAGGCACAAGTTTTTAAGCTAACGATTTCTATTTCATTAAGTGCTAGGGGGCAGAATTTACATATGCATTTAAATGCTACTAAATGAATCTAAAACAAAGAGGACTAATTCCCCCCAAACTCAAGGTTGGCATTGTCCTCAATGCCTCTACAAAACAAAAAATAAAAACAAAACATAAAATATAAAAAGAAAAATTAAAAGCAGAAAAATAAAACATAAAAAATAAAATAAAACATAAAAATTAAAAAGAAAAGAAAAGAAAAGTGGTGCTATAAATTGAGGGAGTTCCCCTCTGTTGCTGCTGTGTCAGAGAAGGATGCTGAGGAGGCAGGCTGGACGAGGCTGCGCGTAGTAGATGGTCTGTCGGTCGGGCTCTTCTTCTTGCTACACGGTGACTGGATGCGGCTGGGGGTGGTTTTCTTTGTTTGTTTTTCAGCTCCTCGACCCTGGGGCTCTGTTGCTTGTCGCTTTCTCTTTCTATCTTCCTATGCTGGTTCATCATCAAAGGAGTCTGAGATCTCCATATCTGAGTCACCGACGTCTTTAGCAGCGGCCCCTTTTGCTACTGGGGATGCAGAAGTGGTTTCCTTCTCCTTCTCTAATTCGGATGAGGAGGTTAGTTCATATAGCTGGATAGGGTTGGAGAGGTTCTTCTCTTGGGGCGGTGGTGCGGTCCCTCGCTGTCATCGGGGGCAGGAGCAGCAGCTAGTCTTGGAGTGATCTGGATTGGCTTGGAGGCTGCTAACTCCGTGGGAAAGGCGGTTAACTGTGGGCCAGTGTCTTGATACTTTTCCAGCAAGTAGGCCACAAAGGCCTCTTACATGTTCGCTAAGTATTTGGTGAAGATCACTTGCTTGTGTTCTATCCTCTTACAGCTTTTAGCTAGGCTGCACAGTAGGGGGATCACTTCTGACGGGAGGGCAGCTTCAGTACTGCCCGCTGCGGCTGGAGTGGCAGCAGCTTGGGACGGCGGCTGGGCAGTGGAAGGTGTGTCTGGCTCCACATTATGCATCATCTGTTGGCATACCCTTCTTTTCCATCCTTCCTTTGCAGGAAGAATTTTGTCTTTGGGGTCTGGCGGCACACGAAAATTTGCACACAGGCCGGTGATGAGTGCAGGGAAGAAGAGGGGTCCCTTGGCATTTGGCTTCTCTACGTGGGCATAGACCTCTTTTATGATTACCTCGCCAACATTGATCTGCCGCCCCATCATTATGTTATTGATAAGGGCGAGCCTTGGCCTGTTTACTGTTGATCCGTGTGTGGAAGGCATCAGGCGGCGCTAAACAAAGTAACTCCAAAGGGCTGCCTCCGGCAGCAAATCGCGGCGGTTGACTGGGTCGTTGTTTTTACCTATTAGCCGCTTTGTGTTTGGCTTGCAGATCTCCCTCTTGATTTTGTTGTATTCAGACACCGTTAAGTAGGACTCTCATTCCTCGTGTAGATTGCCACTGACTTTATGTTGTAGAAGTTGTTGATCATGTCAGCAGTAAACTTGACACCTTCTCCGCGGACGTACACGAAATGGCTTGTCGGTGTCGGTCTGTGGGCGTAGAACTCTCTCACATGGTTGTTGTTGATTCCTTATGGCTGCCATGCGAACTGGTCCCAGCCCATATTGTGGATCCTTTCGAATAGAGAGGGTTCCAAGCCAAAATCCCTATCAGACTGGGTATATTGGAAACCCATCTCCTCCCATAGTTGCCGCTCTCTAAAGTGTTTCTTGTAGGTCTCCTAGACAACAGGGTTCAAGAACCTTTTGAAAGGGGTTTTGGAGGTGGCGGCGGGTTGCTGTGATGAGGCTATAGTTTGTGGGACGGTTGTATTTCCTAAAGAAAGAAAAGAAAGAGCATGAAAGAAAATAAAGCAAGGGAAATCTTGGAAGTAATGATTGCAGAAAGAACTACGAGTAAAGGAGAAAGCAAAGTGAAGAATGGGGAGAGAATAGTTGGCCTTATATATCCACTTCTCTCCACTGCCTTGGCGGGCACGCTGCCAACGAGCGGCAATTATTGCGGCGCGAATAACAGAATTCTAGCTGTTACGCAGATATCTATTCCGCTCGTTGTGGCAAATATAGTTGTTGCGACTAGCCGTTATGAAGCTACTAGTCGTTATGCTTTTCTGCCTTGGGCTGCCCTGGCCGCTAGTTGGGCCTCTCCGTTATTCTTTAATCTTTCTTGATCTTTCCTTCTTTCCTAACCTGAAATAAATACAATAATTAAATAAAAATTAAATCTAATCCTTAATGCTTAAAAATAACGTAAAAATAAAATTAAAAAATTGGGTTATGTTGGGCTGCGCTTTTCCCACGCATAACCACTTCCTGAGGGTCTTTGTGTTTGGCTATTTTTCTGGGCATGTCCCCTCCTCAGATGGAAGTTGCTGCCAACCTTGCTGCCCTGGCAGGACATACACCAAGAAAACAAAGAGGCTTTTTTTATTAAATAAAAAAAAGATTTAATGTGCAAAAACTAAATAGGAGTGCATAAATTCAAACGTAGTTGTTTTTGCCAATCCGCGGAAACGGCGCCAAAAACTTGTAGAGCATCTAGGTGTTCTCTATTTCTGAGCGTAAGTGCACACTCTTGTCAAGTTATAGTATAAAACATATCGTCTCCCACAGGGATTGGAGCAGCTCCTATGAATGGCGTCCTGCACAAAGATTTAGTAAATGCGTAATTAAACTCATGATGTGGAAATATAAAAACACAAATAAAATAAAGATAGCGATGAGAGGAATGATAGGAAGAGATTTGGGCGATAGATTGGGTAAGACAAATGCAGCTCAATAGTATGTGGACTGCATTGTAAAGTCTGAGCATGTTTTGCGTTGCCATGAATTGATGCCTCGGCGGGATGGCGGGCGGCAAACTACGACCCTGTCACGCGGCCGCAGCAGGTCACTACCACTGCAGGAGTGTACTGTCTCGGCAGTTGGAACGAAAAGAAATCCTGGCGGCAAGTCTAGCAAACACTCCAAAGTTCGGCGGGATAGTCGACAGTGATCCCTCCTATTCCTAGGTTAGGATGCTCGAACACTCACGTGATGTAGGCAATACCTAGCAATCTCAGCGTCGACCTAACATAGGCAAGTTCATTCGATTGGCGATCCCTTTTAGCTGCTGAAACTTGTGGACTAGTGTGGAACCAAGTTAGTCACGCCTTTGCATGTTGTGACTGTGCTTAACCCTTTCGTGAGCCTTGCACTTTCGTGCCCGACAAATGGATTTTCTCTTCAACTGACTTGTGTAGACTAAGTCAAGCTGAATGTTTCCGTCATCAACAGCTTCTACGGCCTAGATATGGACGACAACCCTCACGAGGAATGGAGGCAGTCACTGACGGCTGTCGACTACGAAAAAATCAAGGCCAAGTTGTGCAAGGCCAACACGCCGTGGTTTACAGGAAAGCATGGCGGCTCTATCCAACGCCACCACCTACTGCCTGAACCTATGCTATGGATTACCTTATCCAAAAGGCGTCTATTGCCCACCTCCCACAACTCTACCGTAAACCGGTCGCGCCTCGCACTCATTCACAGCATTATGATGAACCGGCTCATCATTGTTGGGGAGATTATATGTAAGGAGATCCACAATTGCTTCTGCAAGATGAAGAGCGGGCTATACTTCTCGTCACTCATCGTCGGCCTTTGTGCCAACTTCAACGTCCCAACCGATCCAGAAGATGAGATGACAACTGCAAAGCATGGGTGGACCAGGAAAGTCCACCTGCAAATGATGCAGGCCCTGGAGACAGAGCCCATCACCCCCAGCCAGCCCTCTGCCGCCCATCCAGAGACTCCAGCTGCCCCCGGCAGTACTGAAGCTGCCCCAACCAATGAAGTCATCACGTTGTTGCACACCCTCATCGACAGCATCAAAAGGATCGAGCAGCAGCAGTTAACCTTCATGAAGTACGTGGGGAGGTACAAGATGCCTTTGTGGCATATCTCCTTCAGAAATTTCCAGACGACGGCCTCACCCTGCCAACCTTTCCTACTGACCTCACCGCCGCAGCTGCACCCAGAGAAGGCACACCTTTCAAAAGCAGCTACCCACCACGCCGCCTTCTGCCGTCAAATGCCATCTCCGACGCACTATCCATCATATTCTGCCACCTCCACTTCCAACACGGTGGCAAACTTCCCAGAGCGGTATCAGCAACATCATTCCCCCATCTGCACAGCGGCAACGGTGGCAAACACCTCCTCATCAAAAGAGCTTGAGCAGCAGCCACCAGCAACAGCAGAAGCAGCAGTCGTCGAGCCAGTGGATGAAGAGACAAACTTAGAAGAGAGCGAAGCCCCTCCTGCCGCTCCTCTTGCAGAACCTCAAGAAGAACCTCGCCCCACTTCTAAGAGTGTTAAGCCGCCGCGGACAGCAAAGGTCTCACCAGCCAAGTCTGCCGCCCGGGCATCTACCAGCCGACGCCTTATCATCCAGTCCTCCTCCTCCTCAACAGCAAAGACCCAAGCCTCCTCCCAACCATCTGCCAACTTCTAGTTCTTTTCTTTTCTTTTCTTTTTTTGTTTTATGTCAATCGTATTTATTTTTCTGTTTTTATTTTGTGCATTGAGGGCAATGCCCATCTCGAGTTTGGGGGGTTAGCACTCATCATGTTTAGCCATACTTTAGTGCATATTAGATTGCATAATGTACTTGCCTCAGAAAAATTAATCGGAAAAAAAAATGTTAGAACTTGTGCCTGTGATAGGATAACCGACTTTAAATTTTCGCACCAAGTTAAAATAAACTTATTTTTGGGGAAAAGCATGAAGTAAACTTAGGATTTTTATATAGTTGCCAAAAATTGAAACACTACGGTTACTTACTAAATTTGTTTGAGTTTCTGATAAACATTACCTGTTGAATTATTTGTAAAATTCTAACAAGGTTGTAGGAAGAATCATGTGCGAGGACACTCCGCTGCTATCAAAGTCCATGAATCTGAAAATTTTGAAGTGACAGACAAATTAGCATGAGTGAATGAAAGTCTAAGGAGTTGTATTGTTGTAGTTCCAGACAGAGACATCAACTGCCGAGTAGCTGCTGCCGCCCTACCTGCCGCCCAAGACAGCAAGATGAGAAACTGGAGTGCGATCTGTAGAGCGGAAAATCTCGATCTTAACAATGTTGTCCATTCAATTTTCTGATGACTGTAGCAGCAGGCAGAGCCGCCGAATGAGGAACTCGGGCTTACTTGCGGAGCAAGGCAACATGATTAAGTCCACATTCAACTCAAAAAAGTCATCATTTAGAGTTGCATTTAATGCAAAAGCTACCTTGAAGACTTCTACTCCAAGAACGACTGGACCTAGCTAATGCCTATACATACTCATTGTAATTTTACTTCAAAACAACTTAGGTTTTCCCTTAGGCATAGTTTAGTTTTTCTTGTCGCCATTATGTTCTAAAATTCTCTTTGGGTTTGGGTTATGTTTTAATTAGTGTGAGAATAGTTGTTTAGGATTTTAAGTTTGTTTTTGCAATAAAGCTTCAAGGTTTGCTTATTCCATATTCTTCATAGTTTTCAATTAGGGCGAAAGATTAGTTGATTATTATCCATTTGTTCGATATCGAGATAGTCAAACTCACGAAAGGAGTAAGTACGATCTCATCTATAGACGGTGTTGATCAATCCAGCCTATACATAGGTTAAGGTTTAAGGCGGCTAAAAGAGGACGAATCAACATTGTTGTCTTTGCATGATTCACGCTTCAACTGGTATTATCTGCAGTGGGCATCAACAGCATTCTGACTTAGACATAAGCGGGATAACATTCGAAGCGTTCTATCGAGCCTTGTAGTTCTACCGAGTTTGCCACTGAGACACAAGTCCATCCCCCTGCCGAGGCAGCGAGAGCGTCTCAGCAGCCTACGTGACATCCCTCGCCGAGGCAGCAGAGTCTGGCAGCGCAAAGCAACTTGTCCTATTCAACGTAGTTTCACACTAAGCAGCAACATAACCCAACCCATTCTAACAATCTTATCTCTTCCCTTTTATTTACTTGTGTTTTTATTTTATTTTCCTCTTAAACAAACCAACTTATTTGCGCATTTACTTTTCTTTTGCAAGAACAACGAATCGAGTCAAGTTGTCCAATCCCTGTGGGAGACGATATCTTTTATACTATTACTTGACAGGAGTGTGCACTTGCGCTCATATTTAGAGGACACTAAAACGCTTTACAATAACATTATGGGGCACTTTTTGCTATAAAGTAATGCCTTTTTGCTTGAAAAATGATGGGGCAACTTACCAAAGAACCATGGTTACCCTATTCCATGATATGATGCACAAGGAAATAGAGGTATATGTTGATGATATGATTGCTAAGTCTCGATCTGAGGAAGAGCGTCTAGCAAATTTAGAAAAAACTCTTTCAGAGGTTGAGGAAATTCTAGTTAAAACTTAACCCAAACAAGTGTACATTTTGGGCTACGTCCGAAAAATTGTTAGGCTTTGTGGTAAGTAGGAAAGGAATAGAGATTGATCCAGATAAGATCAAGGCTATACAAGAGCTTTCGCCACCTTAAACACATAAGCAAGTTTGGGGTTTTTTGGGAAGATTAAACTACATTGTCCGTTTCACCTCTGAGCTGACAGACAAGTGTGACCCGATGTTCAGGCTACTTAGGAAGAATAACCCATGCACCTGGAATAAAGAATGTCAGGAAACTTTGGAGAAAATTAAGGAGCAGCTAACTTATCCTCATGTGTTGGTCCCGCCAGTTTCTGGAAAGCCTTTAATCTATACCTAACGGTCTATGAAAACTCTATGGGTTGTGTGCTGGGGCAACATAATGAAACTGGAAGAAAAGAAAAGGTAATATATTACATGAGCAAAAAGTTCACTGATTGTGAAACTAGGTACTCCTCAATTGAAAAGCTATGTTGTGCACTTGTCTGGGCAACTAAAAGGCTTAGGCAATATATGTTATATCACACTACATGGTTGATTTCGAAGCTGGGTCCGCTAAGTTCATGATGGAAGCCCCGTCCTTATCTGGAAGATTAGTGTGATGGAAGATGTTGTCTGAATTTGACATCCAGTACGTGAGTCAGAAAGCAGTAAAAGGAAATGTCATAGTTTACTTTTTGGCAAGCTACGCCTGTGATGATTATGAGGCATTAAATTTTAATTTCCCTGATAAGGATCTGATGTGCATCTCAGAAGATGATAAGGATCCAGTAGAATCTTTGGTCATGAACTTTGATGGTGCCGCAAATGCATTAGGACGAGGAATCGGGGCAGTTTAAGTGTCACCAGAAGGAAATTACTACCCATTCATTAGTCGATTGAAGTTCTTCTACACTAATAACATGGCAGAATACGAGGCTTGTATAATGGGTCTAAGGGAGGCCATTGAAAGGAAATACGTAACTTAAAGGTATTTGGGAATTCAGCGTTGGTTATTTACCAAATACGAGGAGAATGGGAAACGAATGATGTAAAGTTGGTAGCATACCGCAAGTTGGTTCTCGAATTAACCAAAGAATTCGATGCGATCACCTTCAAATATCTTCCTAGGGAAGACAACCAGATGGCTGATGCCTTAGCTACCCTAGCAGCTATGTTCAAGGCAAGTGAAGATTCAAAAATGATGCCCATCAAACTACAAATGTTGGACTCCCTGGCCCATTGCTATGACGTGGAAGAGGAAGCATGTGGCTTGCCCTGGTACTATGATATCTTGCAGGATGTAAAACTTCAACAATACCCACCGCAAGCTACAGAGAATGAAAAGAAAATGATCAGGAAAATGGCATCAGGGTACGTCCTGGATGGAGAAATCCTATACAAGAGGAGTCGAGATCAGGTGCTCCTAAGATGTGTAGACGTGAAAGAAGCTCAATTGATTTTAAAAGAGGTTCACGAGGGAGTTTGTAGAAGTCACCCTAGAGGTTTCACCATGGCAGAAGGATCATGTGCTTTGGATATTATTGGTCAACCATGGAAGGTGACTGCATTGATTACTCTCGCAAATGCCACAAGGGTCAAATGTATGTTGATAAAGTTCATACACCCCCTCAATCTCTCCATGTCATGTCAGCTCCTTGGCCTTTTTCCGTGTGGGGCATAGATGGCATCGGTCATATTCACCCAAAGGCGTCAAATGGGCATCATTTTATTTTGGTAGCCATTGATTATTTCACGAAGTGGGTGGAAGCAACCTTGTACGCAAACGTTACTAAGTCTACAGTCTATAAATTATTAAAGAAGGAAATCATTTGTTGGTATGATCTGCTCGAAGGTATCATTACTGATAATGCTTCCAATTTGAACAATAGGATGATTATCAGGGTTTGCGAGCAGTTTAACATCAAACATCATAATTCAGTCATATATCGCCCAAAGATGAACGGGGCAGTGGAGGCTGCAAATAAGAACATCAAGAAGATAGTTGCAAAAATGACTGGCACTTATAAATGCTGGTATGAGAAACTACCATTTGCCTTATATGCATACCGAACTGATATACGAACATCTACCGGGGCAACGCCATTTTCGTTGGTGTACATAGTAGAGGCAGTGTTACCAATTGAGGTTGAAATACCATTGCTTCATGTCTTAATGGAGGCAAAGTTAGACGAGGTAGAATGGGTTTAGGCAAGATACGATCAGTTGAACCTAATCGATGAGAAAAGACTGAAAGCCTTGTGCCACAGTCAGATGTACCAAAGAAGGATGATAAGGGCTCATGAGAAGAAAGTTCGACCAAGAGAATTCCAAGAAGGCGACTTGGTGATGAAGTAGAAGTTACCAATCCAGAGCGATTCTCGAGGAAAATGGACGCATAATTGGGAGGGACCGTACATTTTAACAAAGTTTTCTCGGGAGGGGCATTGATTTTGGCTGAGATTGACAGAGATGAACTTCAGAGCCCAATAAATTTGGAATCAATCAAGAAGTATTATGTTTAGAAAAGAAAAAGAAGGAAAAAAAGAGAAAAAAGAAAAAAAAGAAAAGGAAAAAGAAAAGAAAAAATAAAAAAAATAAAGGGGGTCAACATGAAAACCCGTAAAGGGTGTTTTGAAACCAAAGGAGATCTTGAGTTGAAAACCCATAAAGGGCGGCTCAGGTAGTTGACACAGCAAGGTATTCTCTCGAGGACTTGACACAGATGGATCCACTCGCATTGTCACCATTTTCGAAGTCTGCTCGACATGGGTAGCACTCAAGTCATCTCACGGCATTTTGACCAGGATAAGTTTTGTCATTGATATTTGAATACTTATTCTTGTGATTTCTTTTCTGTTTGCCACAGTATGAATAAAGCTTTATTGACCTTCTTTGTTGATACCCTTCCCTTTTCAAAAGCGTCTTACATTGAAATCAGAAATAACAGGTTTGACATCACTTAAAACATACAAAAGATTTTTTAGCATTACTTTGAAAAAAAATTAAGAAGTACAGGGACTATGAGGCATTTCATGGTTAAGTTTAGAACTTGGGACATGTAACACCAACATCAAAGATATTCAAAGTAGAAATAAGTTTTGCTACAAAGATTCTCATGCAAGTAATTCAAAGTATTCCATGTAGGCCAGAATCTGAGAATTTTCAAGGAGCTTTTAAAAGTGTCTTGATATCTTTAAAGCAACATGTCGTGAAATAGGGGTGCCTTCCTGATCGCTAGTCTTTCTTCCATGATAATAAGAACAATTTTTCAGACATTGAAGGTGGCATCCTAAGTTATAAGGATTCTCATTCACGCTCCCGAGGCACTCAATGAGGCTTGTTTCAAAATATGGATGCAATAGACTTTAGGACGTTCCTATACAAAGATCAAGTGTTTCCAATGAAGCAAAGAGGTACAAAGAATGAGAATGATGAAGACGAAGAAGTTTATCCTTCCGACCAGGAGTACAAGATTACTGGATTAAGTGAGCAAAGGTTGAATGTTTTCAATGAAGCAAAGAGGTACAAAGAATGGAAAAGACTTTAACAAGAAAATTGGCAGAACAATTTAAGATGGTATGATGCTAAGTTTCCTGCGTTGTAGTCCTAATAACATCACTCGGTGTAGAGAAGTGAAAAGAGTTCATAGTCATATAATGTATTTTGCCAGAATTGAGAAAATGTTTGAGATGATACAATTTATGTTTTACGGAGTTTCATATTTTCTGTGTCCGCTGCCTGATAGAAAACTAATTTCGATAAAAGGATTTTAAAAGAAACCATAAAACTTGGCGTGCATTCATGTTTTAGGCATCTCTAGAGGCATGTTCATCATAATTGCATTGTGTATTGCATTTTTCACAGGTATATGAAGGATTTTTCAACAACAGAAATATGCTTATCTATTCAAGCATAAGGAGAATATAACACGCTTATCTATTCAATCATAGGGAGAATAGAACCCACATATATGTTCGGTCATTTGGAGAATGGAACCCGCTTATCTATTCAAGCATAAGGAGAATAGAACCTGCTTATTCGTTCAGACATTTAGCGAATGGGACCCGCTTATCTATTCAAGAATAAGGAGAATAGAACACGTCTATATGTTCAGGCATTTGGAGAATGGAACCCGCTTATCTATTCAAGCATAAGGAGAATAGAACCCGCCTATCCGTTCAGGCATTTGAAGAATGAGACCCCCTTATCTATTCAAGCATAAGGAGAATAGAACCTGCCTATTCGTTTGGCCATTTGGAGAATGGAACCCACTTATCTATTCAAGTATAAGGAGAATAGAACCCATCTATCCGTTCGGGCGTTCGGAGAATGGAACCTGCTTATTCGTTCGAGCAAAATGAGAACGAAACCCGCCAGTTCGTTGATGCAAGTAGTTTTGACAGTTTGGTAAATGGTGAAAATTAGTGTCCTTTTGTTCTTTGTTCTATTCCTGTTTCACTGGAATGACCAAAAAGGGGCAGCTATTTTCATTGAATTTTCACCTAAGTATATACTATTTTTGGTGTTATATTATTATCATTTGTTTTATTATTATGTATTGTTATTATTTGTATACTAGTATTATATTTAGCCCGTTTAATAAATAAAGGACCCATTCGAATTAAAATAAAACCCAAAAGAAAAGATTGAGAACTCATTGAAATAAAGGGCTTAGTGGCCCGATTTGTTAGTAAATTCGAACTTGAAGTGTCCATGAACATAATAAGGGCATGTTCGGTCCATTTGTTAGCAAGATAAAAATAAATGGTTCAGTTCAGATTAAGGTCCATTACAAAATAAAAAGGGTTTTTATTTTTAAATAGAATTAGGAGTCCATTTACAATGTTTACACATGCCTGATCAACGCAATTTGACCAAAACCCTAAAGGCACTGATCTTTTAGTCTCATTCGCAACAGAAGGAGGACTGTTGAATCAAGAGGTTGATCCAAGAGCACAGATCACGCCCATCTGGAGGAGATTAAGAGCTGTATTTCTCAACTGTTAGATCAAGGAGTGATCTAATGGCCCAGATTTATTAGCATCAAAGCACGCGGATCACCACTCGTGCGTGGCAGCCACGCGCCCAACTTTTCAGCTTCCATCATGTGGTTCGTCTTCTCTGACATTTCACTCGCTCCGATTTGCTCACACTGGCATAGTCGTCCTTGTCTCTGATCATCAGAAACATGCAAAAGGGGGAAATAAGAAGTCAAATCCTCTAAATAAAAGCATGATCAACAAGAGGATAAATCCCTAATTCAAAGCCTAGAAAGAATCAAGCTACAATTGAATATGGACAGGGAGCAAAAGGCAATCAGCTTGAAATCATAACCGAGATAGAAGCAATTTGGATGATTATTAGTCATTCGTGCTTGAAAATCAAGCATTCTTGTAACAATATAAGCCCACTGTAATTTCATGTAAAACACACAACAATTCACATACAATTCATACAACACATGGAGAAAAAGCATTCGGATTTCATTATATCAAGCAAGGATTGTAAGAGTTTTTCAGTGGGAATAAAGTAAGCATTTCTCTTCTGGTAATTTCTACTTTCATGTTTGTAAAGAGTTCATAAGTTCTATATTTCATGCACATTCCATCTTATATTATTGCTATTTTTAAGTACTTTTTAGGCATAAATAGGATCATGCATTGCATTTTACAGTATTTTTTCTTCTGCCATGCTTTCTATTGATTTTCTCTTATTTGGTAAGAAAAAGGTACTGTTATAGATTAGTTTTAGTTTCAGATACTAGAGGTTGACGGAATAAGAGAGGAGCTGAGGACATGATGCTGAGGCAGCAGACTAAGGAGCTGTACTAATGCAGTTCCAGACAGAGACAACATCTACCGAGTAGCTGCCACCGCCCTACCTGCCGCCCAAGACAGCAAGATGAAAAATTGGAGAACTGGAGTGCGATCTGTAGAGCAGAAAATCATGATCTTAACGATGCTGCCCACTCAATTTTTTGATGACTGTAACAGCATACAGAGCCGTCGAAGGAGGAACTCAAGGTTACTTGCAAAGCAAGGAAACGTGATTAAGTCCACATTCAACTCAAAGAAGTCAACATTTGATGCAAAAGCTACTTTGAATACTTCTACTCCAAGGACTATACCTAGCTAATGCCTATATATACTTACTGTAATTTTACTTCAAAACAACTTAGGTTTTCCCTTAGGCATAGTTTAGGTTTTCTTGCCGCCATTATGTTTTAAAATTCTCTTCGGGTTTGGGTTATGTTGTAATTAGTGTGAGAACGTTGTTTAGGATTTTAAGCTTGTTTTTGCAATAAAGCTTCAAGGTTTTCTTATTCCATATTCTTCATAGTTTTCAATTAAAGTGAAAGATTAGTTGATTACTATCCATTTGTTCGGTATCGAGATAGTCGAACTCATGAAAGGAGTAAGTATGATCTCATTTATAGACGGTGTTGATTAATCCAGCCTAGACATAGGTTAGAGTTTAAGGCGGCTAAAAGAGGACGAATCAACATTGTTTTCTTTGCTCGATTCACGCCGCGACTGGTATTATCTACATTGGGCATCAACAACATTCTAATTTAGACATAAGTGGGATCACATTCGAAGCGTTCTGCTAAGACTTGTAGTTCTGTCGAGTTTGCCGCCGAGACAAAAGTCCATCCCCCTGCCGAGGCAGCGAGAGCGTCTCAGCAACCTACCTACTATCCCTCGCCGAGGCAGCAGAGTCTAGCAGCGCAAAGCAACTTGTCCTATTCAACGCAGTTTCACACTAAGCAACTTGTCCCATTCTATCAATTTTATCTCTTCCCTTTTATTTACTTGTGTTTTTATTTTATTTTCCTCTTAAACAAACCAACTTATTTGTGCATTTACTTTTCTTGTGCAGGAACAACAAATTGAGTCAAGCTGTCTAATCCCTGTGGGAGACGGTATCTTTTATACTATTACTTGACAGGAGTGTGCACTTGTGCTCATATTTAGAGAACACTAAAACGCTCTACTAGTTTTTGGTGCCTTTGCCGGGGATTGGTAACAGCGAAATTCATTTTTAAATTTCTTCACCTTTATTTATTTGCATTTAATTTTTCAGTTTTTATTAATTTTATTTTTAATCAAAAAAAAGAACTTTACAGTTCCTTTGCTAAGTGCATGACCAGGGCAAATCCAAAAGGTGAAATCGTTTACGTTGACGATATCGAATGAAGAGTACGAGAACTCAAAAAGGAGATCAGAATAGCCTTGGAAAAACTAAAGAAGAGAGAAAAACAGAGGAAAACATGGAAATAATAAACGAAAACCCTACCAACAATGCTCAGAACGGCAGGAATGGGCAGCAAGACCCGCCGCCTAGAGAATAGCAACAAGTTCCACCAAGGCAGTCGCCCCCTATTTCGCCCAGGCAGCCACAGTACGTTCGAACTACCAGGGACTACTTGGAATATGACTTTAGAGGGTTAGATCCGAAAGTGACAAAACCTGAGATTGAGGCGGATCACTTTGAGCTGAAGCCCTTAATGTCCAACATAATCAACACATTGCGTATCACTTGGAACATGACTTCCGTGGGACTGCCACAGAAGACTCTCGGCAGCACTTAAGAGGATTCCTGGACATATTGTTGCGTGTAAAATAGTCTATCGCAAGTAGGTGGAAGTATACACGTCGCAAGTAATAAAGTGATACTAAGTATCGGATATCGTCTCCACAGGGACTGGAAATACTTTTATCCTTGAATCTCTACATAGAAAAAGAAATAATATAAATGAAGTGATTTTGGAAAACTTGAATATAAACTAAAGTAAACGAGGAAATCAAATTGAGAGAATAGGCTGGTATTGATTTGCTCAGTAGTGCTGGTATTGATTTGCTCAGTAGTGCAGGTATTGCACTGTTCAGAGGATCTTCTGTTGCTTCTGTTGTTGTGCCTGTCGCGGCAGCACCTATCGCGGAAGCGGTCTGTTGTTGTTGCGGCAACGGCCAACAACTCTGTACTTCAAGTTTGGCAAGAATCCCTGATGTGACTTGTCCTATCCCTAGGCCCAAGTTCTATCGATGAACACGTCTTGGATGATACCTCCCAGCGTGAACCAAAGGAAGAACACTGATGTTTGTGAATTCTTCTTTAGCCACTTAACCTTGTACCTATCCCTAGGCCAAGATGGTTTAACCATGAATTGGAAAACTCGTATTTACTCCTTTTATATACTTAACTCTCTCGATATTAAGTAAATGGATAACCTCACAATGCTCTCCCGAAACTCTTATGAGATGTTGAAACCATAGTAAATAAGCTTGAAGCTTTTATTGAATTGAACAGAAAAAATCCTAAAAACAATACAACCCTTACAACTACGTTACAAGATCAACTTAGTAACTAGAACAGTTATGCTACTCACTTGAGTTTTATTTCAAACTATTTTTTAACTGGAGGAAATTCTTAGGCTCCTTTAGTTTTTTCTAACTTATACAGAGTTTTTTTATCTCTACTAGAGCCGGTTTTGGGCACCTCTAGCTTTCTTCCTAGACCCAGTGTTAGGCACCTCTATGGGCAACTGAGTCTAAGTTTTTCTTCTTCTTCTTCTTCTTCTTTTCTTCTAACTCAAGTGGTTAAGCTTCCTATTCTAAGTCTACTAACAGTAGTCTAGACATCATTTAAGTCACAAAGGTATTTTTAAAGTTCAGAACTATAGTAAGGCTCTAGATAATTCCTAATACCATAAAGATACAATCACGACAGAGACTACCGCGGCAGGTAAGTGCAGTTCAAAAACTTAAGCCAATTTTTTTAACACAAAAATTAACTCGAATTGAGACATAAATTAAGATAAGTTCATTAATTAAAGCAAGACTGTCTACCCCCAAACTCGAGGGATGCATTATCCTCAATGCATGACACAAACAAAAAAACAAAAACATCACAAATATCAAACAAAACAGGACGACAAAAGAGTAAAAGAACTTAAGTTGAAGAGCTGTCGTCGCTGCTGCTGTCGATGCAGAGCTTCCCGTGGGTAGTTACTTTGGTGGCAGAGGTTGGCTTTGGAGTTGGAGATGGTGAGGCTACCTTCTTCTTGGCCTCTCAAGGTGGCTGGACTCTAGTAGGTAAGACTTTTGGGGCATTGTCCAGGACCTCGAGTTTGCTATCACTGCTGTTGTCTGCTCTGTCGTGGCAGGGTCCCTCAACATCGATGTCAAGTTGTTTCTTCTTCATCTGAGGGAAGTCCTTGGCTATCTCCTGAACGATAGAGGGCTCGGAGTTAGAGTCATCCTGCTAGACTGAGGAGGAGGAGAAACCTTCAAAATACTTGGGATCTATTTCTGATAGTGGTCCCTTCCTTTTGGTTCCTTGAGGGGTGGCAGATCGTTTGTCGCCGTCTCCGGCCGTGGTAGAAGGTGTAGTAGAGGCAGCAGTCGGCGTGGGCGTCTTAGGGCTGGCAGTAGGTTCTGTCGACTTGGGCTCTACCGCGACAGGTTCTATGGAGTTTGGTTCTGCCGTCGGCTCTGTCGCAGTAGAGGGATCTACATAAGCCATTGGGGTGGCTACCTTCAACTCCATCAAGCTGTAGATGTTCTGTTGCGTCCACCCTTTGCCCTGGATCTTCACGTCTTCATCAATTTCAGGCACATTGTGGGCTCGGCAGAGGGATGTGATGAGGTAGGGGAAGAAGAGAGGACCCATTCCTCTTAGTGCACACTCATGCATGCCGTCGAGGATGTATTTACCTACGTTTATTTGCTGCTCGTTAATGATGGAGTATACGAGGGCAAACCTCTGTCGGTCCACTGTTGTGTTATGCGATGTCAGCATGAGATGATTCTTTACAAAGTGGTTCCAGAGCTTTGCAATAGGTGTGAGTTGGGTTCTTCGCACCGTCAATCTGTGTTTTGGATCATCGTTCCAGTTGGTGCCCTCTTCCGTCAAGTCTGCCATGATGCCGTCATAGTCTGCCAGCGACAGACTGCTGATAAACATGTTGTGTGCATCCTTCTTTCTACCCACATATATGTCATAGAGTGTATTGATGTAGGCTGGCTCAAGAGATATTTCCTTACCCCTATCAGTTACTGTCGTGGCATCCTTGGATGTGACGGCAGCATAAAACTCGCGTACTAGTGTAACGTTCATCTCCTCTAGTTGTGCTACAAACATCTGTCACTTTAATGCAACGATCCGTTTGGATATAAATCCTCCGAGCCCTATATCTCATGTTTTCTTCATTTAGGTGAAGCCTCTTTCTTCCCACATCTCCCGTTTTTGAAAAGAATCATAGTATCTCTTTTTTGAATCTGCCGAGGCAAACCTCTTGTGGATTCTGATGTGGCTGGGAGTAGAGACTGTCGCGGCAGATGAGAAGGCAGCACATCTTCTGGTCGATCTTGTTGTCATTGTAATGAACTGTAGAAATGAAAGGAAATAATTGAAAAGCTAAAACGCTTGGAAACGAAGTAGAGAGAAGAGAGTGAGGTGAAAAATGAGATGGAGTTGGTGGTTTATATAGAATGGGGTTCTGCCCGTTGAAGCAGTAACGGGTGGCGTGAAAAACGGAGCCAGCTGTCACGGATTTTTCTGACGTGTCTGTTACACGTTTCCGCGTCTGCTGCGCGTCTATTGCGACAGCGTGGTGACAGGCTGTTTTTACGCGTCTACCGCGACAGCTGGTGTCCGGCTGTCACGACAGCCTTGCTACCATTGGGCTTCTTGGGATGTTGTGAGTGTGGTGGGCTGGTTCATTGTTTCTCTTTACTCTGCTTCCTTTTTTTACCTTAAAACTAAAATAATAAAATATTAAATTCGTATTTCCTAAAACAATAAAAATATAAATAACTAAAATAAAATAAGACTAAGTTAAATTAGGGATGCCTTGAGGGGCATCTCCTAAAGTAACTACTTCATGCTCTTTTGGGGCTGCATTCTCCTGATAGTGCTTTAGCCTTTGTCCATTGATTTTGAATTGGTGCCCATCCTTAATTGATCTGATTGTGATTGCACCATGAGGGAAAACCTAGCCTACTTCGAAGGGTCCAGACCACCTAGATTTTAACTTTCCTGGGAAAAGCTTCAACCTAGAGTTGAATAACAACACCTTCTGCCCTGGGCTAAACTGTCGTGGCAGCAGTTTTCTGTTAGGCCATTTTTTTTGTTTTGTTCTTATAAATTATGGCGTTGTCATAGGCCATGGCTCGAATTTCTTCAATTTCATTCAAGTCCAGAAGCCTTTTCTGCCCTGCTTTGTTCTAGTCCATGTTAACTGTCTTGATAGCCCAATATGCTTTATATTCTATCTCGACAGGTAGGTGGCAGGTTTTTCCGTAGATGAGGCGGTAGGGCGACATTCCCAATGGTGTCTTAAATGCAGTTCTGTAAACCCATAGTGCATCATTCTGGTGAAGAGACCAATCCTTTCTAGTTGGTTTAACCATTTTTCCAAGATGTTCTTCACTTCTCTGTTTGAGATTTCAGCTTGCCCATTGGTTTGAGGGTGATATGTTGTTGCGATCTTGTGTGTGACTCCATATTTCTTCAGTGCACTAGCAATTATCCTGTTGTCAAAGTGCCTACCCTCATCACTAATGATCGCCCCTGGGATGCCAAACCTTGAGAAGATCTGTTTGTGGAGAAATCTTTGCACGGTTTTGGCATCATTATTTTGTATGGCGATAGCCTCTACCCACTTGGACACGTAGTCTACTGCCAACAGTATGTATAAATTCCCACAAGAGGCTGGGAATGGTCACATGAAGTCGATTCCCCAAACATTAAAAATTTTGACTTCGAGAATGTTCTGCATGGGCATCTCATGCCTTTTAGAGATGTTTCCAGTCCTTTGACATTTGTCAAAGTGCTTGTACAAGGATTGTGCATCCTTGAACAGTGTGGGCCAAAAGAAACCAGACTGCAGAACTTTGGCAGCGGTTTTATTTCCTCCAAAGTGTCCTCCATAAGGAGCAGCATGGCAGTGGTGGAGCACTTCTTCTTGTTCTTCATGTGGTATGCATCTTCTGATGATCTGATCTGCACAGTGCTTAAATAGAAGAGGTTTGTCCCAATAATAATGTTTTGCATCATTTTGGAACCTCTTCCTTGCTTGGTAATTAAGTTCAGGAGGTAATAAACCACTCACAATGTAATTTACTATGTCGGCATACCAAGGGATTTCAGGAAGCTTACCTGTCGCCATGGCTATCGCGGTAGTGCTAGTGGAAGTGAATAAATGCTCGTCTGGGAAGGTCTCTTGTATGTTAATCTTGTATTTAGTTTGGTCCTTTCCCATCTCCAGACTGGACAAGTGATCTACTACTTGGTTTTCTATTCCCTTCTTGTCCTTGATGTTTATATCGAATTCTTGCAATAGCAGAATCCAACGTATCAACCGTGGTTTTGCATCATTCTTGGTGAACATATATTTCAGTGCTAAATGATCCGTATGGACCTCCACTTTTGTTCCAAGTATGTATGGTCGGAACATGTCAAAAGCAAACACCACCGTTAGCAATTCCTTCTCTATTGTGGTGTAGTTTATCTAGGCATCATTTAAGGTTTTTCTGGCATAGTATATAACTTGGAAGAGTTTCTCCTTCCGCTGCCCTAGTGCTGCCCCGACAGCATAGTCACTGGCGTCACACATGATCTCGAATGGTAAGCTCCAGTCCGGTGGCTGCACTATTGTGGTTGTTACCAGCTTCTCCTTCAGTGTCCTGAATGCTTCAGTACATTCAGTGTTGAAATCAAAGGCCCTATTTTGTTCCAATAGAAGACACAGGGGTTTAGTGATTTTAGAAAAATTTGCAATGAATCTACGATAAAACCCTGCGTGTCCTAAGAAACTTCTAATGCCCTTGACTGTTGTGGGTGGCGACAGTTTTTCAATAACTTCTATTTTTGCTCTGTCTACTTCTATGTCGTGGCAGGAGACCTTGTGTCCCAGCACTATGCCCTCATACACCATAAAGTGGCATTTTTCCCAGTTCAATACAAGGTTGGCCTCTTCACATATTTCAAGCACCTTCTTCAAATTGCCTAGGCAATCGTTGAAACTGTCTCCAAAGACGGAAAAGTCATCCATGAAGATCTCAAGGAAATCTTCCACCATATCCGAGAATATTGCCATCATACACCGCTGGAACGTTGCTGGTGCATTGCATAGTCCAAATGGCATTCTTCGAAAGGCGTATGTTCCGTATGGGCATGTGAAGGTTGTTTTCTCCTGATCCTCCGGTGCAATTGCAATTTGATTGTAACCTGAGTAACCATCAAGGAAACAATAATAAGGCATCCCTGTTAATCTATCTAACATTTGATCAATAAAGGGTAGGGGAAGTGGTCATTCCGGGTAGCTTTATTAAGCTTCTGATAGTCCATACAAACCCTCCAACCGGTCACAATCCTGGTTGGGATTAGCTCGTTGTCCTTGTTGGTTACTACTGTTATGCCTCCCTTCTTGGGTACGCATTGCACTGGCTCACCCACTTGCTATACGAGATAGCGTAGATAATTCCAACATCAAGCCACTTGATGATCTCTTTTCGTACCACTTCTCGCATAGCTTCATTTAGTCTTCTCTGAGCATCAATCGTCGTCTTATGGTCATCCTCCAAGAGGATTTTATGCATACAAATTGCCGGACTGATGCCTTGGATGTCGGTAATGGTCCATCCAGTCGCCTTCTAATGCTGTTGTAGCATCCTGGTCAGCTGATGTTCCTATTCCTGCATCAACTTAGAAGAGATGATTACAGGCAACGTATCATTGAGACCAAGAAAAACATATTTAAGTTGCCCTGGCAGGGGTTTAAGATCTAAAACATGTGGTTGGTCTATGGAAGGCTTTTGAATCACATGTTCATTCGAGGTATAGTTCAAAGGTTCAAAGAACTTACCTGGACGTGTGCCTATCCAATTTACCTCCTCAAGACCTTCAGTATCAGATGTGACATTGTCCGAGGAGTTGTTGTCGTCAATGCTGTCGTGGCAGTCTTCTAGGTGACTGCGGTGGCAGTGACCAAATTGTCTATCGTGATAGCTTGATCTGATGTAGGGTTGGTCTATGATTGCTTCTGATATTACCTTGCATTCTTCCTCTACATTAGTTTGTTTAATGGCTTGGAGAACATTGAGCTTTATCTGCTGGTCATTGACTCTCATGGTTAGTTCTCTTTTGTCTACATCGATCACTGTTCTTCCTGTGTCTAGGAAGAATGCAAGGTAATATCCACTCTTTTGTCTACATCGATCACTGTTCTTCCTGTGTCTAGGACTAACAAGAAAGTCAGGAGGAAATATAAACTTATCCACTCTTACCAAAATATCTTCAATCTTTCCTTCCGGCTGTACGTAAGAGTGGTCTGCCAGTTGCAGCATGACTGTTGTGGGTCTTGCTTGTCCAATACCTAGCTTCTGAAATACAGATTTGGACATTAGATTAATATTAGCACTAAGATCACAAAGTGCCTTACCCACAAACTTATCACCAATTATGCATGGTATTATGAAACTCTCGAGATCCTTCTTCTTTGGGGGTGGACGCTTATATAGGATTGCCACACATCCTTCTGTCATCATCACAGTTTCAAACTCCCCATGTCTGGATCTCCTAGACATTGCATTTTTAAGGAACTTTGCATAACCAGTCATCTGCTTAATGGCTTCTAACAGCGGAATGTTGATGTGTACTTGCTTAAAAACATCATAGATTTTCTTAAGTTGGTACTCTTGTTTCTATTTTTTAACCGCTACGGAAAAGGGGGTGGAGGACGGCAGTCTTCGAGGCATCCTTTACATGGGAATTAGATCTGAGGAGGCTCACAATCTTTAGTTTCGTATGGCTGCTCCTCTATTTCTTCTGTTGTCGTGGCGGGGGTGGCGACAGCAGGCTGTTTCACTTCTGTCGGGGTAGTGTTCTCGACATGTGTCTGTAGGGTCGATTTCTTACCAGATGTTTCTTTAATTATTGGCCCTTGTAATTGTTTCCCACTTCTCGTTGTAATAGCTTTGCACTGCTCATGTGTGGGTTTTCTAGTGACCTCAGTATAAAACAAGAAAGTCAGCAGGAAATATAAACTTATCCACTCTTACCAAAATATCTTCAATCTTTCCTTCCGGCTGTACGTAAGAGTGGTCTGCCAGTTGCAGCATGACTGTTGTGGGTCTTGCTTGTCCAATACCTAGCTTCTGAAATACAGATTTGGACATTAGATTAATATTAGCACTAAGATCACAAAGTGCCTTACCCACAAACTTATCACCAATTATGCATGGTATTATGAAACTCTCGAGATCCTTCTTCTTTGGGGGTGGACGCTTATGTAGGATTGCCACACATCCTTCTGTCAGCTTTATCTGCTGGTCATTCACAGTTTAAAACAAGAAAGTCAGCAGGAAATATAAACTTATCCACTCTTACCAAAATATCTTCAATCTTTCCTTCCGGCTGTACGTAAGAGTGGTCTGCCAGTTGCAGCATGACTGTTGTGGGTCTTGCTTGTCCAATACCTAGCTTCTGAAATACAGATTTGGACATTAGATTAATATTAGCACTAAGATCACAAAGTGCCTTACCCACAAACTTATCACCAATTATGCATGGTATTATGAAACTCTCGAGATCCTTCTTCTTTGGGGGTGGACGCTTATGTAGGATTGCCACACATCCTTCTGTCATCATCACAGTTTCAAACTCCCCATGTCTGGATCTCCTAGACATTGCATTTTTAAGGAACTTTGCATAACCAGTCATCTGCTTAATGGCTTCTAACAGCGGAATGTTGATGTGTACTTGCTTAAAAACATCATAGATTTTCTTAAGTTGGTACTCTTGTTTCTATTTTTTTAACCGCTACGGAAAAGGGGGTGGAGGACGGCAGTCTTCGAGGCATCCTTTACATGGGAATTAGATCTGAGGAGGCTCACAATCTTTAGTTTCTTATGGCTGCTCCTCTATTTCTTCTGTTGTCGTGGCGGGGGTGGCGACAGCAGGCTGTTTCACTTCTGTCGGGGTAGTGTTCTCGACATGTGTTTGTAGGGTCGATTTCTTACCAGATGTTTCTTTAATTATCGGCCCTTGTAATTGTTTCCCACTTCTCGTTGTAATAGCTTTGCACTGCTCATGTGTGGGTTTTCTAGTGACCTCAGTATCACTAGGGAATCCTCCATTTTGCCTTGTGTTGATGAACTGTGAAACCTGACTCATCTGTGTCTCTAGAGATTTTAAGGTTGTCTCATGGTTTGTCATTCTCATCTCTGTTTTATCCATGAAGGATTCAGTTTTCTTGACAAAGTGATCCATGTTTGCCATATATGCTCATGGTTGAGACATGAAGGTTGCCAGGGTCTGTTCCAGTATGCTTGTTGTGGCTGTTGGCTGCTGTTGTGGCTGCTGTTGTGGTTGTTGTCGTGACAGAATTTTGGGACCCCCTTGGTTCTGGTTATTCTGGACTGGAGGGTTCAATGAATTGTTTGGGTTACTCTAGGAAAATTTAGGGTCCTTCCTCCAATTTGGGTTGTAGTTGTTGGAATCATAGCTTCTGTTCTTGTTATAATTTCCAACATACATTCCCTCTTCTAGCTGTAAGGGACACTCATTTGTATTGTGGTTTCCACTGCAAGTTTCACACACCTCCTCGGTAGAGAATACATCCTTAGATTCCTTCCGCTACAGGTTTTCAACTACCTTGGTGAGGTATGAAATTTGAGTTTTTATTGAGTTGTCATATTCGTATTCCTTGACAGATACTCCTTGTCTCCCTCCTCTTCGAGCTGTGGGGAACTGTTCATCGTTCTTTGCTAACTTTTTCAACACCAGCATTGCGTCTTCTGGTTCCTTGTCTAGTAACAAGCTGTTCGCTGCTGAGTCTATCCTCATCCGAGTGTGTGCATTGGCAGCATTATAGAATTTGACAACCTAATTCCATACAGGGAATCCATGCATCAGGCAGTTTCATAAGAGAGTTGTAAATCGGTCCCATGCCTCGTGCATTGGTTCGTCATCTTCCTGTTGAAAAGTAGCAATCTCATTATGTAACCTTTCAGATAAGAGGGAAGGATTAAAACGAGAGAGAAATTCACGACAGAGATCCGCCCAAGTTCTTATTGAACCCGGCGTTAACTTGTTCCACTAGGTTTTTGCTCTATCCCTTAATGAATGAGGAAATAGCCGGAGTCTCGGTACTTCCGGGCTTATTCCTGGTTGTCTGAATGATCCACAGATCTCCTAGAAGGTTTTTAGATGTTTACGCGCATCCTCTGTAGCAGAGCCGTCAAATTTTCTGGCAGAGTTTATCATGTTGAACATCACAGGTTTCAGTTCGAAATGTTCAGCCTCCACATCTGGCAGCGTAGTTTCCAGTTCAACATGATCGTTATCCATAAACTCCCGGCATGTCTGTCGTGCTACCGGGGCAGCAGGCGGCTGCCGATTGTTTTGGGCATCAATAGGAGGATCGTCATCAACCTTGGTGTTGTTGTTGTTGTTGCTGTTATCTGCCCCGTTGCGTTGTCTCTCGTTCACCATTGCTTCGAGTCTTTCCTCGAGATAGTTGTTTCTTTCTATTAAGGTTCGGGCTTGGTTCCTGAGATGGTACGTCCGATCGATTTCTGGGTCTAATTCGTACTCAGGTTCTTTGCCACGTCTCGATCTGTGCATAAGTAATAGAAGAACCGTGTGAAAACCAAAGGGAAAATAAAACAACTAAAACCATAAAATAAATAAAAACAAAAAAGTGCAGTAATTGAAGGTAAAGGTAAGTTGCCAGTCCCCGGTAACGACGCCAAAAACTTGTTGCGTGTAAAATAGTCTATCGCAAGTAGGTGCAAGTGTACACGTCGCAAGTAATAAAGTGATGCTAAGTATCGGATATCGTCTCCACAGGGACTGAAAATACTTTTATCCTTGAATCTCTGCACAGGAAAAGAAATAATATAAATGAAGTGATTTTGGAAAACTTGAATATAAACTAAAGTAAATGAGGAAATCAGATTGAGAGAATATGCTGGTATTGATTTGCTCAGTAGTGCAGATATTGCATTGTTTAGAGGATCTTTTGTTGGTTCTATCGTTGCGCCTGTCGCGGCAGCACCTGTCACGGCAGCAGTCTGTTGTTGTTGCGGCAGCGGCCAACAACTTTGTACTTCAAGTTTGGCAAGAATTCCTGATGTGACTTGTCCTATCCCTAGGCCCAAGTTCTGTCGATGAACATGTCTTGGATGATACCTCCCCGGCGTGAATCAAAGGATGAACACCGATGTTTGTGAATTCTTCTTTAGCCACTTAACCTTGTACCTATCCCTAGGCCAAGATGGTTTAACCATGAACTGGAAAACTCGTATTTACTCCTTTCATATACTTAACTCTCTTGATATTAAGTAAATGGATAACCTCACAATGCTCTCCTGAAACTCTTATGAGATGTTGAAACCAGAGTAAATAAGCTTGAAGCTTTTATTGAATTGAACAGAAAAAATCCTAAAAACAGTACAACCCTTACAACTACGTTATAAGATCAACCCTTTGCCTTAGGGGCAGTTTAGAATATGGTGGAGAGAGAGAAACGACTAGGGTTTTGGGGGAAGACAGCTAGGAGCTAGATATCCTTTGCCTTGTCAAATTACAAGCATATATATAGGCCTTGGTGTTGAGTTTTCTTAATGCCCATGAATACAAGTTTGAATTAAAGTACAACTCTATTAAAGACTAAATCTCTGAGTAGATGTCTTTTAATTCGCCCTATCTTTTTGCTTTGACTTTTTCCTCAAACTTATGACAAGGCCTTCCTTGTGCTTCTGGGCTCCGACAGTTATGCAAGTGGTCCACGAAAATCTGGCTTAAAATGCTCTATCAGTCGAACTCCACTTAGCATTTTTCCTCACCATGGTCTTCACTGCCGCCTCTTCTATCACGGCAGATTTGACGACAGCATTGTAAATGACAGTCTCCTTCACTCCTTTGCTCCAGCTCTGCAGTTAACTTCTGATCCTCTACTGCCTTGGATTGCTGCCACGGCAAGTACCTGCAAAATAAACCAAAATCAACAGCATCTGTGCAATATTATCCAGTTGTGATGTTTATGTGACACCTATCCTAAAATGCAACTAAACATGCTTGAGTGCTTCAATAATATGGGTAGATGAGGGTTAAAATATAGAACATTTATGCACTCAACACATATGCAGAGCATTCAAAATACACGGAGTCCACCAAGATGTGCTAAGGCTGAGATTATTCCCCTATTCACTAAGAGATAGGGTAAAGCAGTGGTTGAACAACCAGCCAGCAGGGTCATTCAACACATGGACAGAGCTGTGTAAGGATTTCCTGGATCGTTTCAGCCCATCCAATGTCACAGACAGATTGAGAAACGGGATCACAGCTTTTCGACAAAGGGATGATGAGCCAATGTATGAAGCATGGGAGCGGTACCAGCAGATGCTTAACAACTGCCCGCTCCATGGTTTTCCGGCTTGGACACAAGTGTCAATGTTCTACAACGGGGTAAACTACCCAACTCGAATGATGATTGATGCCTCAGCCAACGAAATCATCCTCGACAGACCACCAGAGGAGGCATTGCGGATCCTGAACCAAACCGCTAAGAATGATTATAAGTACTCTACAGCCCTCCGAGGCGGCATTAGGCGGCCAGCTACTGTGAACGAAGTGGAAGCCTCAGAATCTGTCAATGTCCGCCTTGACAAACTGACAGAGCTGGTCATGAACATGGTGAAATCCACTGGGAAAGTCTATGAGGCCAAAGCTGTAGAGCCATTCTGTGATGAGTGTGAGGCCAACCACGATTCCTCTGAATGCACTGCATCTGCCAATTTTATGGGAGGGTACGAGAGAAACACCAAGCCCGCCATGAACACGTACAACCCTGGATGGAAGAATCATCCAAACTTCTCCTAGAGCAATCCTAAAATTGTTGTCAATCCACAACAGCAACATGGAGGCTACCAATAAAACTAGTCAAGACAGCAAGCTCAGCAACCATAAAAAAATAACTCACTAGAAGCAACCCTTTAAACTTTTATGTTTAACACTATTGAATTTATTGTTCGTACAAATAAGTTTATTGATAAAACTGAGTCATTCATAGACATGACAGAGATGAGGATGAACAACCAGGAGGCTGCGATAAATAACCTAGAGACCCAGTTTGGGCAGTTCACTGCGATCTATAGCAGCAGGACAATGGGAGAAGCATCCAATAGTACAGAGGTAGCGGCTAAACACACATATGAGCAGTGAAAATTCATATCAACCAGAAGTAGGAAACAGTTGAATGAGCCCGAAGTGGAAAAGCCAGAAGAGAAACAGCCAGCACATAAAAAACTACCTACCACCGCGGCATCAACACCAGCCGCCCCGGTAGATGAGCCTGACAGCAGTCCTGAAGCAGTTGATCCTTCATAGATAAAATTCCCATGTGAAGAACGTATATAGGACATCTGTCTGCCCTCACCTTTCCCCAGAGGCTTAAGCAACATAAACAGGAGCATCAGTTCAGGAAATTCTTGGATATTCTGAAGTAGGTGCACATAAATATCCCTCTCATAGAAGCCATTCAGAATATGCCCAACTATGCCAAATACCTCAGGGACATGGTTTCTAAGAGGAAGAGAATTGAGGAGTTCGAAATAGTTGTTGTAACAGAGGAGTGCGTAGCCATGCTGCACAACAAGTTGCCACCCAAGCAAACAGACCCAGACAGCTTTGTTATACCATGCAGAATAGGCAGCAAGCACGAAACAAAAGCCATGTGCGACTTAGGAGCCAGCATAAACTTGATGCCCAAGGGAGTCTTCGACAAACTAGGAATTGGGCAAGCCAAACCTACCTTTATTATGTTGAAACTTGCTGATAATTCATTTTTACAACCGGGGAGCAAGATCGAAGACATCATAGTTCGAGTGGGCAACCTTATTCTTGCAGCAGACTTCCTCATCTTAGACTGTGAGGCCGATAAAAACGCCCCTATCATCCTTGGGGACCATTTTTAGCCACAGGAAGAACTCTAATAGATGTAGAACATGGGGAGCTGACCATGAGGGTAGACAATCAGAGCATCAAATTAAATGTGCTACAACCCCCAGAAAAGGAAAAGGAAGGATGCCCTGATGCTCAGGCCGCCAAAATCAACAGAGACAAGCCAAGATAGTAGATGTCGCGGCAGACCAAAGGGCAGGTTGAAGGACCCAACAGCACACCACCTTTCAGAACAAGAGGACCCCCTAGGAAGGAAAGACAAGAAACACCACCTCATGAAGTGGTTATGCCTGGGAGATGCATCCAAATGCACTCCCAACATAACTTAATTAATTTAATTTTTATTTTCTTTATTTTATGTTTTAGGAATAGAATTTAATTTATTGTAATTTATTTTCCTTATGATTAGATTTTGAATTTATTTTTCACATTTTTTATTTTTTAGAATTTATTTTTAGTATTTAATTATCTTTATTTTTATTTCAGGCTTTAGGAATAAAAGAGCTGGATCAAGAAGAAGGCCCAGTAAAAAGCCCGCCCACCATCCTGCCAAGATAGCCAATGGCGGCCCAACGGCTAGCTGCCAACGACTGTAGAAATAACGGGCAGAAATCATGTAACGTGCTCGAGACAACTTGACCATTGGACATTTAATGCTGCCTCGGCACCTCTTGGCAGCCTTTATTTAAACCTTTCTCACCTCATTCATTCACTTTACTTTCACCTCCTTGTTATCTTATTCTTGATTCCACTACTCTCTTTTTAATTAACTTCTTTTAAGTTTCAGTTAAATTTCAACCGTCTCACACATGGCATCAGCATCCCAATCCAAACCCACCTTCGAACGTTTCTTCTCCCGTGATGATGAAAAAAGGTACAGAACCCAGTTCGTAAAGCAAGCCATTTGAGAGGGACAAGGGTTCCATTACTCTAAGCAGACAGGAGATCTTGGCCTAGAGCCTGCCTTGTTCGAGAAAATACACAGCAATGGTTGGGAGATGTTCGCACGACAGCCAGAGGCAGCAAACATCACAATGGTCAGAGAGTTCTATGCTCACAACCCCCGCCCTGAGCTGTCGTTCGTGTTTGTACAAGGGGGGCCTATCAAGATGAACATTGCCGTCATCAATAGCTTCTACGGCCTAGAGATGGACGACAAACCTCACGAGGAATGGAGGCAGTCAGTAACGCCTGCCGACTACGACAAAATCAAGGCTAAGTTGTGCAATCCCAACACGCCGTGGTTTGCAGGAAAGCATGGCGGCTCTGTCCAACGCTGCCACCTGCTGCCCGAGCCTATGCCATGGATTACCTTC
This sequence comes from Hibiscus tridactylites, assembly GCA_958450335.1. Classification (NCBI taxonomy): domain Eukaryota; kingdom Viridiplantae; phylum Streptophyta; class Magnoliopsida; order Malvales; family Malvaceae; genus Hibiscus; species Hibiscus tridactylites. The sequence continues at coordinate 4,189,404 of OY288290.1, read as the reverse complement.
ATCAAAAGGCATCTAATGCCCACCTCCCACAACTCTACCGTAGACCGGTCGCGCCTCGCACTCATTCACAACATTATGATGAACCAGCCCATCAACGTTGGGGAGATTATATGTAAGGAGATCCACAATTGCTTTTGCAAGGCGAATGGCAGGCTATACTTCCCATCACTCATCATCGGCCTTTGTGCCAACTTCAACGTCCCAACTGACCCAGAAGATGAGATGACAACTGCCAATGAGGGGTGGACCAGGAAAGTCCGCCTGCAGATGATGCAGGCCCTGGAGACAGAGCCCATCACCCCCAGTCAGCCCTCTGCCGCCCAGCCAGAGACTCCAGCCGCCCCCGGTAATACTGAAGCTGCCCCAACCAATGAAGTTATCACGCTGCTGCACACCCTCATCAACAACAACAAAAGGATCGAGCAGCAGTAGTTACCCTTTATGAAGTACGTGGGGGAGGTACAAGATGCCTTTATGGCATATCTCCTTTAGAAATTTTCAGACGACAGCCCCTCTCTGCCAACCTTTCCTGCTGACCTCACCGCTGCAGTTGCACCTAGAGAAGGCACACTATCAAAAGCAGTTGTCGGCTACACCGCATTCTGCTGTCAAATGTCGTCTCTGACGCACTACCCATCATATTCCACCACCTTCGCTTCCAACACGGTGGCAGACTCCCTAGAGCGGCATCATCAACATCATTCCACCATCTGCACAACGGAAACGGTAGCAAACACCTCCTCATCAGAAGAGGTCGAGCAGCAGCCGCTAGCAACAACAGAAGCAGAAGCAGCAGCCCTAATGGCAATTGACCCTCCGGCAGCATCAACGAAGGAAGGAACAAGGAAGAGGAAGCGGCACATCATAGTCGTCGAGCCATTGGACGACGAGACAGACTCAGAAGAGAGAGAAGCCCCTCTTGCAGAACCTCAAGAAGAGCCTCGCCCCACTCCCAAGAGAGTCCAGCCGCTGCAGACAGCAAAGGTCTAACCAGCCAAGTCTGCCGCCCGGGCATCTGTCGGTCGCCGCCTTATCATCCAATCTTCCTCCTCCTCAGCAGCAGCAAAGACACAAGCCTCCTCCCAACCAATTTCCAACTTCTAGTTCTTTTCTTCTCTTTCTTTTATTTTTTTTGTTTTATATCAATTGTATTTATTTTTAATTTTTAATTTTCTGTTTTTATTTTGTGCATTGAGGGCAATGCCCATCTCGAGTTTGGGGGGTTAGCACCCATCATGTTTAGGCATACTTTAGTGCATATTAGATTGCATAATGTACTTGCCTCAGAAAAATTAATCGAAAATAAAATTTGTTAGAACTTGTGCCTATGATAGGATAGCTGACTTTAAATTTTCGCACCAAGTTAAAATGAACTTAATTTTGGGGGAAAGCATGAAGTAAACTTAAGATTTTTCTATAGTTGCCAAAAATTGAAACATTGATGTTACTTGCTGAATTTGTTTGAGTTTTTTATAAACATTGCTTGTTGAATTATTTGTAAAATTCTAACATGGTTGCAGGAAGCTGCCGCGGCAGACAACAAACAGAAAAAAAAAAACAAAAGTACTGCCAAGACAGGCAAAAGAAAAATTTTATGTTGTCTATCCTTAGAGGTGCCCGAAACAGGCTCTAGGAAGAATCATGTGCGAGGACACTCTGCTGCTATCAAAGTCCATAAATCTGAAAATTTTGAAGTGATAGACAAATTAGCATAAGTGAATGAAAGTCTTCACGAGATGACTCTACTCCATGGGTTCGGGGTTTTGTAGTTTGCTCCTATCTTAATTCCAGACCTAGAAGAGTAGTTGTGATGAGATGAAGCCCTCATTGCCATGATTGTTTAAATTGTGCTTAAATATGTTATCTCGGCAGCAACCTTGTATATCATGGAAGCATCTCTATTTACTTAGAATATTCATCAGATTCAGCTTGTACACAGTTCTGCACACACTTCACTGGCATATTATAGTTTAATTCTGAGGTAATTCATGTTATTCCCCTCTCACTAATTTAATGACAGGTGCCACGGCCTTGAGGTGTTAAAACAAGTTTAAAACAGAAAATTTTCTTTTTGATTAGTTTAAAGGGCAAGTATGTTTAGGTTGCATTACTTGAGGACAAGCAATAGTTCGAGTTTGGGGGTGTGTAATGTGTCTATAAGTTCTATATTCCATGCACATTTCATCTCATATTTTATTGTTGTTTTTAGTACATTTTAGGCATAATTAGGTTCATGCATTGCATTTTATAGTATTCTTTACTCTTTCATGCTTTGTATTGATTTTTCTCTTATTTGGTAAGGAAAATGTATTGTTTTAGTTTAGTTTTAGTTTCGGGTACTAGAGGCTGACAGAAGGAGAGAGGAGCTGAGGACATGATGCTGAGGCAGCAGACTAAGGAGCTGTACCGATGCAGTTCCAGACAGAGACAGCAGATGCCGAGTAGCTGCCGCCACCCTACCTGCCACCCAAGACAGGAAGATGAGAAATTGGAGAACTGGAGTGCGATCTGTAGAGCAGAAAATCATGATCTTAATGATGTTGTCCACTCAATTTTACGATGACTGTAACAGCAGGCAGAGCCACCGAAGGAGGAACTCGAGCTTACTTGCGGAGCAAGGCAACGTGATTAAGTCCACATTCAACTCAAAGAAGTCAGCATTTAGAGTTTCATTTAATGCAAAAGCTACTTTGAAGACTTCTACTCCAATAAGGACTAGACCTAGCTAATGCCTATATATACTCATTGTAATTTTACTTCAAAACAACTAAGGTTTTCCCTTAGGCATAGTTTAGGTTTTCTTGCCGCCATTATGTTCTAAAATTCTCTTTAGGTTTGGGTTATGTTGTAATTAGTGTGAGAACGGTTGTTTAGGATTTTAAGTTTGTTTTTGCAATAAAGCTTCAAGGTTTGCTTATTCTATGTTCTTCATAGTTCTCAATTAAAGTGAAAGATTAGTTGATTACTATCCATTTGTTCGGTATCGAGAGAGTCAAACTCACAAAAGGAGTAAGTACGATCTCATTTATAGACGGTGTTGATCAATCCAGCCTACATATAGGTTAGGGTTTTAGGCGGCTAAAAGAGGACGAATCAACATTGTTGTCTTTGTACGATTCACGTCGCGACTGGTATTCTCTGCAGTGGGCATCAACAACATTCTGACTTAGACATAAGCGGGATCACATTCGAAGCGTTCTACCGAGCCTTGTAGTTCTGCCGAGTTTGCCGCCAAGACACAAGTCCATCCCCCTGCCGAGGCAGCGAGAGCGTCTCAGCAGCCTACCTGCCATCCCCGGCCGAGGCAACAGAGTCTGGCAGCGTAAAGCAACTTGTCCTATTCAACGCAGTTTCACACTAAGCAGTAGTATAACCCATCCCATTCTATCAATCTTATCTCTTCCCTTTTATTTACTTGTGTTTTTATTTTATTATCCTCTTAAACAAACCAACTTATTTGTGCATCTATTTTTCTTGTGCAGGAACAACGAATCGAGTCAAGTTGTCCAATCCCTGTGGGAGACGATATCTTTTATACTATTACTTGACAAGAGTGTGCACTTGTGTTCATATTTAAAGAACATTAAAACGCTCTACAATGTTTGAATTCAATAAAGGAAAATGGATAGTTTTTTACCCTATTTTGCAAAACGCTATCGTGTATGCTGCTCTGATTGTGGCTCCGATGAGACGAGTATGATTCGCGGCTCATCGGATTCTGGAAATTGTTTTTAGAAGGGATGATTTGAGATTTTGCTTTCGAACATCGACTTTCAAAATGAATGTTTTGTTTTAAAAATTGCTTCTGAGATCAGTTTTAGGAAAAAGAGTTCGGAAGGTTTGGTTTTCCCATCGTCGATAAGGATGGTCGGCGCTGATGGATGGCGGCCGACACGGTAGACGATTGATATTTTTCATAAACTCAGAGAAGCAAAGGGGAAAACGTTTGGATCGTTTTGGATAGAAAATTTAAAATGATTTCTTTTGTTTAATTTCATCATATATATTTACCCGGTGACCCGACCCAAACTCGAATAAGATTCGCACATATCCATGGGTCTTGCGCCACAGGCACCCCTTTTCTGAAATCATGCGATTTCGTCCTTTTCTCATAATTTAGCACCAAATTTTCAGTTACTTTTGAATTAGCCCTCAAATCTCATTTTTCTTTCAATTTAATCCTTAACTGAAGTTTTCTTTACTCTTTTAAAAATTAATTATCCCTATCTTATTTAGAATTTATTTCTTATTTAATTAAAGCAACTTATTTATTTCTTTGTTTATTTTAATGTGAATATGTATATGTTTGAAAACATAGGATTAGGGCCTTTGAAGATTAGTTAGAGCCCTTATTTGATGAAAAAATCTCTTATGCATTTTAAATAAAAAACACTCAATTCTACTTTAACCTTAATAGATAAACTATACGTAGACTTTTTCTAGGTTAAAAATCACTAATTAGGTTTTAAAAAACCTTAACACACCTAATTGTGTTTGTTGGTTTGTTTAAGAAAGTGAAAATTAACTAATGTGGTGTCTTACCAAACAAAAATGACGGGTTAGCGCCAGGGTTGTTGGCAGTGATTGGAGTTCATTTTCTGGGCCCCGAACCTATTTTGGGAATGGGTCCCTCTAACATGTTTTGGGAGTTGCGGGGTGCTAATCATTCCCCATGCATAACCGACCCCCGAACCTATTTTTTGGTTTTCTGTAGACCAAAATTGTTATTTTAATAAATAAAACGTTTTATTAAAATAGCCCTTATTTTAAAAGTGATCCAATCGCACTTTTCTTCTAAAAAAGATTGGTGGCGACTCCGTTGATTTTCATTTTTCAAAAATACCGGGCTCGAAAGGGTTGCGATAGCGTGTATCAAAAGTTTTTTTTTTTGCCATAAGCTGTTGATAGTAGATGGTTGCTCGAATAAGGACACTGTTTTGGCTAAACCGGTCGAAGATGAATATTCACTTTTTTTGTTCATGACAGCGGATGATCATGGCAACGATCATTCGCAATCAATATGATCCTTTACTAGACTACTATCGTTGTTTGGCAGAAGGATAAAACAATGGTAGTTCTTTCGACCCCTTTTCTTAAGGATCATTTTTTCTTCTTTTGGTTCTAGTCGGATGAAAAGTGATCCTTGGTTTTATCGTGTTCGATGTTTTGTCATGCGTTTTGTTTCTCTTTTTTTGTTTAGTGTTCTGTAACCCCCTTAGCCCGGCCTAGACGGTTGACCCAAACTACGAAGATTACACGAGGAAAACCAAAGTCAACCTGAAAGTCAACCTTGATTAACGACCCTTTTTTTCTTTTTAATCTTATCTAAATGTACATTAACCCTAGGCGTACCCTTGATAAAAACATACTCGAAAAACACAGTGATCGGAAAGCAATAAGGGACTCGATTGCACAACATACAAAAGTTAGGGACCAAATTGTAAATTCTAGAAAGATTAGGGACTTATCTGATTTTTAAGTTACCATTATCAAATTAATCGTATTACATGCTTCCCTGTCAAATTTCACCTCAAACGGACATCTCAAACACAAGCAATTGAAGATACAAAATTCAGGACTAAAACGTAAAGCTTGCAATCCTTAAAACATTCAAATCAGTGCCCAACGGTCAAGTGTTTCAGAATGGGGGTTGACCGTTCTGAAACGCGGGTTCGTTTTGAAACCTGTATCGAAACAGGGCTTGGCAGTGGCAAAAACGTTTCGGAACGGCCTCTACCCGTTTCGATACACGAAGGCCATTACAAGCCCCCGTTTCGAAACGGTAGTGCCCGTTCCGATACGGACTGCCCAGAAAGTGCAGAATTTGCTAGTTTAACATACAATTAACCACTCAAACACATCCCTAAGACCTCCTAATCATGCCAACAAGTCATCATACATATAAGGTACACATTTGCATCAACAAAACTCATTCATGGCATTAATTAGGAAAAACCACAAGTCTATAGGCATGCATCCTAATATTGGAAACCAACCAATCATCAAATTATCAAAGCAAACACCAAATGGCCATTTACATGTCCAAAACATCATAGGCATCATGCCAAACTTAGGGAGTCCAAAACATCTCCCAACAACACAACCTAGGTTCTCATTGCCAAATACCGAAAGCTAATAAGGTTGTAAAAATAGTCACCATACATTAGCTTAGCCTTCCCTTGGATTCTTAGCCTCCTTGCTGCCCTTGAAGCACTTCAATTCTCTGCATTATTGGTTCAAGAAAGAGAGCGTAAGCACAATTGCTTAGTGAGGCATGCTCTAAAGAAGCAACACAATAATGCATTTTATAAAACACCTTTCATAAGGCCTTTTCAACACATAACATCAATTCTCATGCAACAATGCATATACAAGAAGCATCTCATGCTTAGATAACATCAACATGTCATATTGGCTTCCAAGTGATAACCATAACCATTTTCAACATAAAACACAATCGGATATGCGGATTACAAGCGTTGTCCCATATGCTTCATACACACTACCAAACATACAAGGTGGAGTTTACCGGTACAATCACAACCCCTCAACACCCGTGATGGAGTTTAACGGTACAATCACAACCCCTCCACATCACTCATTGGTAGTTGTATAACATCACTAACGAGAACACGGGACACTCAACACAAGATCCACACATGGATTTTTATCCACCATTGTGATCTTAAACATCTCGTTAGTGTACTTGGATGGAGTTTACGGTACAATTACAACCCCTCAACATCCAAGGCGACTTTATTCACGGTGCACCCAATCCTATAGCCGGCTAACTATATCCGATTCAAGTACTTTAAAACCATTACATCACTTGCCAATATACATCATTTATCAACCATAATCCACTGTTTTGAAGCATTAAACAAGCCATTTAACAACATGCATCACTATGCATCAAATCCACATTTTCAACATATTAAACCAAGGATCTCTTACCTTGAGCATCCTTCAATATATGGCTTACATAACCAGCATTAACCATGCTAAACATGCTTTCAAAAACAGAAATGAAAACATGCAATTATCAACAAATGCATCGAACCAATCCATGGCTCATCCAAAAGAGTTTTTCCGAAAACTTACTCTTGAGCTTAGTTAAGTTGATTAGACTTAAACTAAGCTCCCAAACCTTCAAACACTCATTACAAAGCTGGAAATCCAACTCCACTCACCAATTCCGTTTTGCAAGCTTGCCGAAACGCCGATCAAGCCTCCGGATCAACACCTCAAGGATCCGAAGATGCCTCCCATGTTTTAAACACATCAAAGCAGAGGATTAATGCATCATCATGCATTAAAATCTTCAGCCATTACACCTAAACTCGCTACTCTCACCAAATCTAACATTTCGGCTACCAAACACAACCGAAATCACTTCCAACTCTTCCACAACATTACCCAGCCAAGATCCATCACTTCTAAACATTCTTAAACATCAATTAACATCCAAAAATGACCTAAACTCGTCCTTATACCTCCATCTATAACAGAACACCAAGATCACCCCAAAAACCACCATTTTCATAAGCAAAAACTTAGGAAAATCAACCTATTCGGGATTGCATTGATTAAACCTCAATTACACATCATTGAACATCCAAAATACATTAAAAAGGCATCTCAAAACAGAGCCCAAACATTCATCACGAATTTCTTCAAGATTTAATCCAAATCTCAAGTTTTAAGCCAAAATCAAGATCACAACATTAAAACATTTAATAAAACTTAATTTAAGGATTGAGAACTTGGGAATTTCAGTAAAGAACTGAGTATTTAGAGGAGAAGAACATCCTTACCTTTAAATGTAAATTTCTCCTTGTTTAGAGCCAAAATCCTTGAAAATCCAATAAGCAAATGAAGAGGATTTGATGTAGAAAGGATTAGGGATCATTAGATGTTTGAAACCTCATCATTTAGTGCGAAAATCAAAAGAAATGTTGTTGTGGAAATGTGTTTGGCTGAGGGAATTTTGAGAGAAAATGAGATGAGAAAGTTTTAGCAAAAGTTAGTTATGAAAAACTAAAATATGATTTCCCTCTTTTCTTTTAATTAATTAAACATTAAATGAGTCATTAAAATTAAGAAAAATCTGGAGAAATCCTTCCTTGGGTAAATTAGCTCCTTAAAGATTCAAAGTTTCAATCCTTACAAAACAGTCACCACAAAACTTTTCAAAAATTAAATTTTAGTCACTATTTCGAAATGTCACACTTCCAAACCTTATTTTGTAAAATTGATTTCACCACTCTCTTATATATATTAAAAGAGGGTTTTTAGATATTTTTCCATATTTTTAATGCATCCCGAACTAGGCTTTCCCTAAAACCACCTTTTATATTCGAACCGAAAATCAGACCGGTCCGGTTCAGAGCCCAAACTTCCAAGCCCAAAATTGGGGTGTTACAACTCTCCCCCTTAAAGAAATTTCGTCCCCGAAATTTACCTGGAGGAAAGAGATACGGAAACTGCTTCATCATGTCATCCTTCCGTTCCCACGTGGCTTCCTCAACACCACGATGCTTCCACAACACCTTTCCCAAATCAATGGTCTTGCCTCGAAGAACTTTACTGTCTGAATCCAGAATTTCCACCGGTTCCTTATCATAGGTCAAATCTGGATTCAATTCCACTTCCTCCATAGGCATAACATGCGAAGGATCCGATCTATACCTCCGAAGCATAGAGACATGAAACACATCATGAATCTTTTCCAACTCTTGCGGCAATCTCAACTTGTACGCAACAGGACCCACACGCTCAATCACCTCGTATGGTCCAATGTACCTAGGGATCAACTTAACCTTTCGGCCAAACCTCATCACCTTTTTCCAAGGCGAAACTTTTAAGAACACACGGTCACCTACCGCATACTCAATCTCCTTACGCTTTAAATTCGCGTAAGATTTCTGCCGATCAGAAGCTGCCTTCAATCGCTCACAAATGAGCTTCACCTTCTCGGTGGTTCCCTTCAACAAAACTGGCATTGAAACTAACTTCTGACCTGTTTCAGCCCAACAAAGAGGAGTTCTGCACTTCCTCTCGTACAAGGCTTCACAAGGTGCCATTTGAATACTTTCCTGGTAGCTATTGTTATAAGCAAACTCCACCAAAGGCAAATGCTTCTCCCAAGAGCCTTGAAACTCAATCACACAGCACCTCAACATATCCTTCAGCACTTGGATAACACGCTCAGACTGTCCATCCGACTGTGGATGATAAGAAGTACTGAAATTCAGCCGTGTACCCAAAGCCTAATGTATACACTCCCAGAAACGCGATGTAAACCTCGGATCTCTATCCAACACGATCGACTTTGGCACACCGTGGAGCCGTACAATCTCAGCAATGTACAGCTCTGCAAGCTTGTCCAAGGTATACGTAGTATGCACAGGCAAGAAATGCGCACACTTCGTCAGGCGATCCACAATCACCCACACCGAATTCTTCTTCGATGGCGACAAAGGTAAACCAGACACAAAGTCCATGGTAATCCTTTCCCACTTCCACTCAAGAATCCTCAACGGTTACAACAATACAGAAGGAAACTGGTGCTCAGCCTTAACTCGCTGACAAACCATGCACTTGCTCACAAACTCAGCAACATCTTTCTTTAATCCCACCCAATAGTACTCATCTCTAAGATCGCGATACATCTTAGTACTACCAGGGTGCATAGCAAAAGGACTATTATGAGCTTCAGTCAGAATAGCACGCCTCAACTCAGCATCATTGGGCACTACTATCCGACTACCAAAACATAAAACTCCATCATCATTAAAGCAGAAATCCTATGGCCTATCCTCAGCAATATCCTGAAAATGTGGCACCAAGGAATCATCCAACAACTGCTTATCTTTTATCAACTGAACCAAAGATGGTTTCACTTGCAACTCAGCCACAAGACCACCATCACGCAAAATGCTCAAGCTGGCAAACATAGCCCTCAACTCCACTGCTACCTTCCTACTCAAGGCATCCGCCACAACATTAGCTTTTCCCGGATGGTACTCGATCGTCAGATCATAATCTTTAAGCAACTTCACCCAACGTCGTTGCCTAAGATTCAACTCTTTCTGAGACATCAGATACTTCAAACTTTTATGATCCGTGTACACCGTACACTTCTCACCATACAGGTAATGTCTCCAAATTTTCAAAGCAAAAACCACCGCAGCTAACTCAATGTCATGCGTAGGATAATTGCGCTCATGCAGCTTCAACTGGCGCGATGCATAAGCCACTACCTTACCCTCTTGCATCAACACACAACCCAAACCAACGTAGGATGCGTCACTATACACCACAAACTCTTTCCCTGATTCAGGTTGAACCAAAATAGGAGCTTGCGTCAAAGCTGCCTTCAGCTTCTCAAAAGCCTGATGTCTCGCTTCCGTTCATTCATACTTAACATCCTTCTGCAACAACTTCGTCAAAGGTGCAGCAATCTTCGAAAATCCATCCACAAACCTCCGATAGTATCCCGCCAAACCAAGGAAAGTATGGACTTCATGAACAGACTTAGGAGGCTTCCAATTCACCACTGCCTCAATCTTCTGAGGATCAACACGAATCCCCTCAGCAGATACCACATGACCAAGGAACACCACTTCCCTGAGCCAAAACTCACATTTGCTTAACTTAGCATAAAGCTGATTTTCCAACAAAGCCTGTAACACAATCCTCAAATGCCCCTCATGCTCCTCCTCAGTACGAGAGTACACGAGGATATCATCAATGAACACCACCACAAATTTGTCCAAGTACTCATGGAACACTCTATTCATCATGTCCATAAAAGCTGCAGGAGCATTCGTCAAACCAAACGGCATCACAAGGAACTCATAATGCCCATACCTCGTCCTGAAGGCTGTCTTTGGCACATCCACATCCTTCACCTTGAGCTGGTAATACCCTGACCTTAAGTCAATCTTAGAGAACACAGCCGCTCCCCAAAATTGATCAAAAAGACCATCAATCCTCGGCAATGGAAACCGATTCTTGATAGTCAACTTGTTAAGCTGACGGTAGTCAATGCACATTCTCATAGTGCCATCCTTTTTCTTCACAAACAAGACCGGTGCACCCCAAGGTGACACACTCGGCCGAATGAAACCACGATCAAGCAATTCTTGAAGTTGCGTCTTCAGCTCCTTTAACTCCTTAGGTGCCATTCGATAAGGAGTAATGGAAAGTGCAGTTGTATTCTCATACAACTCAATTCTAAACTCCACCTCTCGGTTAGGAGGCAATCCAGGCAACTCCTCCGGAAACACACCAGAAAACTCTCGCACAGTCCTGATATCTTGCACTCGCAACTCCTTAGAGCTAAGATTCATCACAAAGGCTAGGTAGGCTTCACAACCTTGCCTCAGCATCCGGCTCGCCTCCAATGTAGACACCACATTGGCAAGAAACTTCACATTCTCACCCACCACCACTACCTCGTAATCATCCGCAAGCTTCAGCGAAACTCGCTTGTTCTCAAAATCCACCACAGCAAAGAACTTAATTTAAGGATTGAGAAGTTGGGAATTTCAGTAAAGAATTGAGTATTTAGAGGAGAAGAGCATCCTTACCTCTAAATGTGGATTTCTCCTTGTTTAGAGCCAAAATCCTTGAAAATCCAATAAGCAAATGAAGAGGATTTGATGTAGAAAGGATTAGGAATCATTAGATGTTTGAAACCTCATCATTTAGTGTGAAAATCAAAAGAAAAGTTGTTGTGGAAATGTGTTTGGCTGAGGGAATTTTGAGAGAAAATGAGATGAGAAAGTTTTAGCAAAAGTTAGTTATGAAAAACTAAAATATGATTTCCCTCTTTTCTTTTAATTAATTAAACATTAAATGAGTCATTAAAATTAAGAAAAATCTGGAGAAATCCTTCCTTGGGTAAATTAGCTCCTTAAAGATTCAAAGTTTCAATCCTTACAAAACAGTCACCACTGAACTTTTCAAAAATTATATTTTAGTCACTATTTCGAAATGTCACACTTCCAAACCTTATTTTGTAAAATTGATTTCACCACTCTCTTATATATATTAAAAGAGGATTTTTAGATATTTTTCCATATTTTTAATGCATCCCGAACTAGGCTTTCCCTAAAACCACCTTTTTATATTCGAACCGAAAATCAGACCGGTCCGGTTCAGACCCCAAACTTCCAAGCCCAAAATTGGGGTGTTACATGTTCTCTTTCCACGATCGTGGTTATAACTTCTGATATGGTTTCCCTTCACAATCTGACCCCCTCAGCAATTTTGATGAAAAGATCTTTTATTCTCACGAAGAAAGAAGCATGCCTCCGAATGGAGCTCGCAGAATTTGTCAACTGGTCGTGCCTTTGATTAATCCCTGCGCTTGGGTCCTTACCATGACTTTGATGTTTCGTGTTTGTTTATGTTTTGTGTTTATGCTGGGTATGGTTTTACCCTTTTCACTTTGTGTCTCTTTCGTTTGCAGCAGCCTTAACGGTCTGCTTGGTTGTTGTTGACATCTATGTTGTTATTATGTTTCGTATTTTAAATGAATGTTTCTTTTCTTGATAAAAAAAATCTATATCATGTGTTATAAACCCTACATGTTGACCATTCATCTATAAGCTTGGTTCTGCACGATTTTTAGGGGTAAAAATTTATATTGGATTTGAAAAAATTATTTGAGTTTGTTGAAATTTATGGTTAGAATTTTGATCTTTAGTCCAGTAATTTAATTATTTTGTGATTTAGTTTTTGATTTTTTTTGTTCCCCGGTTACTATTTTGTTTTAAGTAAGGATGGAAATTTAGTATGAATTTGATTCAAAGAAAAAAAAATCTAATTAAAAAGAGTTCAAATCTAAGTCCGAAAAAATATTCAAGTCTTAATAGAGAGGAGGGTCGAATATGGACCTTATTAGAGTCCAATCTGAGTCCGAAACATATGAACCTCAATATTTTAAAAGTTAAGTTGATCTTGCCCTGAAAAACTATTATATATAAAAAGCAACTTTGTCGCCCTAACTTCATCAAATATTACTCTCTTTCTCAATATTATATGTGGCTCGAACTGAAATTTCAAGATCAAGACAAGTCCAATATTATTCATATATTCATTTTCTTCTTTAGAAAAAAGGCATTTGTTAAAGCTGACACTTTAAAAAGAGAAAAAATTAAATGGATTTTGAATTTTCAGACTTGGATTCGAATTCTGGATATTCTACTCAAATTGGACTAGGTAATTTCTAGGAGTGATCATTATTTGGTTAAAACTAAATTAACCGACCGAACTAAAATTTCGGTCGGTTAATTAGATGCTAGATCGGGTACGGTTAATTTTTTGAAAGTTCGGTTATCGGTTAATTCAGTTCAAAACAAGTTAATTAACCGATATTGAATATAATATATATTAAACATATATTAAAATATATATATATATATTAAGAGAAAATTAACCGAATATATATATATGTATTAACCGAAAATTTAGGTGTTCCATAGTTATTTCTTTTAATTCAAAAATTAACCGAACAAAGTTTGGTTGGGTTATTTTTTTTATAAAAAAAAGATCGATTCGGTTAATGGTTAAAGTGCTAAAAATTTCGATTAATGATATTTAATTAGTTTGGTTCGGTCTGTTAACTGAATTAACTGATTGAACACCCCTAATATATTTTAACTTGGATCAGTCTAAAGTTCTGGTTATTAATCGGATCCAAATTCTTTAAGAAAAAAAAACGAATTCAATATCAAATTAGCGAAGAGAAAGAAAAAAAACCAAACTAAAAATGCAAAGGCATGGGTATAAGGGCAAAGAGAGTGATTTGGTGAAGTGGGGTGAGCAAACTCGACTTGACTTAAAAAAATTAAATTTTTCGACTCGACTCGAGGTGAAAAAACTCGACTCATTTTAACTCGACTCGACTCGAAAAAATTTCAAATAAAGTTTGAGTTGTAAAATAGAAATTCGAATAATTTAAAATTTTTAGTAATTAATGAATTGATTTTTAAGTCCGGGTCGAGTCCCTCAATTTTTCCTGATATATATATACCGATATAAAAATATGAAAAAAATATATGCCACATATAAAGAAATATGTATGCCTATTTTTTTGGATTAGAGAAAGTTGTTTAAATTAGAATTAAATTATATTATAATATAATAAATAATTACAATTAAATTTGTATAGGAACTCGAAAACTCAACTCGAACTAAACTCAAATTTTATAAATTCGAATCAAAAAAATTTCAAATAAAATTTGAATTGTAAATGATGACATGTCAACTCAAATAATTCGAAACATTTTAACTCGACTCAATTGGACTCGATCGAACCTTAACCCCTAGGGCAGGCCATGGATGAGGCGTCAACATCGATGGATACCTCTGCAACCAAAAAAAACCATGCACAATCTCTCACGCTCCAGCCTCACTCACTCCACGCGGAACCCTCAATCTCCGTTCTATCTTTCAAAAAAACATTAAATACAATGTTGTCGAGAAAACAATGCTATTATGCTACTAGGGTAATGTTTTTTTTTTAGCTCCAGCTCCAGTACAATCATTACAATTACTCCTTTTTCTTTATGTTTCTCTCTCTCTCTACGCCTTATTACCTGTCAAAATCACACGTCAACATAACATTGTGTGGTTGTATTAAGTGATAATTAACTGAAGGGTCTTATTCATGGCAGTTCCACAATCTTCCCTTTTTCCCTCTTTCTTCTTTCTTGGCTTTTCCTTTTTCCTATGATTTCTTCTTGCTGGAGATACTTTGGCCATCGGAAATCCAAAAGTTAAAACCAAGCTGGTTCAACAGTAATGGCGGTGGCAATTCCTGTTCTGATTCTTGTCTAAGGTTTCATTCGAAATGGGTGGCGGCAAAGGAGATACGACCAAGAAGCAAATTCAACCGCAGCTCCCATCATCTCCTCCCCTTGAGGAATCGTCAGAATCAAGGCAAACGCATCTCCGGCAACCTTCGGCCGGACCTCCTTTCATATCTGCGCCTCTATATGTTCTAACTGCTGCAATTTCTTCTCCCTTTGAACCACAATTTGAGTCAGTCAATCCCAAGAGACCGCGATATAACAGTAGTGGCCAATGGAAACTCACCGGCGAGTCAACTTCACCAGCCACAAACCCCATAAACCTTCAAACTCAGGCTTCCTCCTCGGATGCAGCCTCATCTCCGCCGCACTCCCCTCTCCCATCCACAACCTCAGCCCAAGTAACCAGCAAACGGGATCAATTCAGGAAGGGGAAATACGTCAGCCCCATTTGGAAACCCAATGAAATGTTGTGGCTAGCAAGGGCTTGGAGGACTCAACATCAAGGACATGGCACTCATCTTACAGGCAGCGATGTTGCAGTCCAGTCGACAAGAAGCAAGACTAGGGCTGACAAAGATAGGGAAGTAGCAGAGTTTCTAAGCAAACACGGGATCAATCGAGACGCCAAAACTGCAGGTACCAAGTGGGATAACATGTTGGGTGAGTTCAGAAAAGTGTATGAATGGGAGAGAGGGGACGAAAAGGAACATGTTGGCAAGAGTTACTTCAGACTTTCTCCTTACGAGAGGAAACTCCATAGATTGCCCGCTTCATTCGACGAGCAAGTGTTCGGGGAGCTGTCTGAATTCATGGGGCCTCGCATCAGAGCTTCTGCAATTGCTTCAAGTGATGGTGGTCGGTATCGCATCAGAACTTCACTGGACGTTGGTTTTGGTCTTCCCTCATCTTCATCTTCATCTTCCAAGGAGTTGCGTAGGATTGGGAAGATAAGAATGACATGGGAGGAGTCAGTAAGCTTATGGTCGGAAGAAGACGATCACCGTCATAGAGGGAGAGTGAGAATTCAAGGTTCGAGCTTTTTAAACGCGCATGAAGTCGCATTCTTTGATGATTCCATGGTTGGTTGCACAATGGAAGCCTTTGAAGATGGGCCTCTAAAAGGTTTCTCTGTAGATAGATTCGTCAATGGACAGCAAGTCAAAGTGTTTGGCAGGAGAAAGTCACCCGCTGCTTCTGTAACAGGCATGTTTATTAATAATGTTACTAAATTCTGTAAACTGTTGAGGATTATCCATTCCAAAACTCGTCTCTTTTTCTCTCTCTTATGAAACCAGGTTTCACTGAAAGAACGCAGGTTCCATTTCCAGAACTCCCTATCAGATGTAAGTCCAATGAGAACTATTCTCCACTTCACAATCTAGCTTCAACATTGTAATATATAGAATCTAGTAACTATTTTGATTCTCTAACGTTTAGAGTTTAAAATTCGGTCTTTGTGTAAGATTAGGGTTTAGGGTATATGAATTTAAGGTTTAAAATTTAGGGTTAAGATTTAAGGTTAGTCTTTTTAGTGTTAGGTCATACATAGGTATAAATGGGACAAAATAGAACCCATCTTCCACTTTTTCTGTATTCCTTTGTATAAATAGAAATCTTCTACTCAATTTATGTCCCTCCCCTAAAAAAATTAGGTTTACGGTTAAGGTTAATATTTAGGGTTTAAAGAACTAGAGTTAGAGTGTATTTTTAAGGCATATAATTTAGGATTTATAATTAAAGATTAAAACTTAAAATTTAATTTCTTTTAGACAATTGAAGTTGCAGTGTATTTTGTATGCCCTATAAATGATTTTATGTAAGGTGTATAACTAATAAAATAATAAAAAAGATCATTAGAACAAAAATCACCCTCTCATTTTGTGTTTATTTTTATGTTCCAACGCTAGAAAAATCAAACTAGATATTAAATTTTAAACGTTAAATTCTAAACTTAAAAAATACATCTTAAATCCAATATCTTAAACCTTAATCTTAAACTCTAAAACCAATTGTTTAGTATGGAACATAGATAGTGGCAACAAAAAAAATATTTTTTTATTAAATTATTAATACATATGATATATAATTATTGGTGACACATATAGAGGAAAGACTGAAGAATTTTGTTCCCTAATGACTACCTCGGAGAAGTGCTTCTATGGCTCTTTTCATGTTTGAAACTTATCGGTACAATACCGAATTATATGCATGCGTTGACAAAGATTATTGTTTGGTTAGCTGCAGCAGTGCCTCCAATGGAGTTCCAAGACCCAACGGACTACTACATTGGGTGCCTTCAAGTTCCTCCAACGGCACTACCGAGCTTGTTTGAGCTTTCATGGCATTTACAAGAGCCGCCGCCCGTGGAATATCGGTTTCCACTAAGGAAAGATGTGTACCGAGATTTGCCAGCCGGTAAAGAAGTACTTTTTACTACTTGCAGTGAATTGTTAGATTGTAGAGCAATCGTATATGATGTCTTGAGCTCAATTATCCGAACCAACCCTAGTCTCAGTGCTGCTACTGCCACAGGCAGGGACTCATTTATTGCCCTTTGGGATGATTGCATCAACAGGGTTGTTTCCAAATTTTGTTCGGTTGAAATGGTTATTATCCGAAAACCATCGTCATTGACCGAGCCATTGAAGGATCAATGGCCGAACATGACAGGTTTTGTTAGAAACTTTTGCTTGTGGAGGGGAGAGGAGATTGATCAATTGAGGGAAGGTCATCTTCATCCATCATCTTCTCTGGTGGATAAGATGCTATGGACTTACATGGATCTTCCGTACGTATTAGGCTATTATGCTGTTGGCTACATGGTGACATTCTGCGCACTAAGCCGGTCGCGAGATCGGATTATAAGGACAGATTTATATTCGGCAGATCTATCTTCGCCCTCCGAGAGACTGAAAGCCCTAGTGCCTTGCTGTAGAATTGCAGCCCTTTTGCCTTTGCTGGCTGATCGATGCTTCAATGCCAAGCAATTTCCATTTAGTGATTTTGAAAGGGTTACTATGGAGAATGGAAGTATAATGGAAATGACACCGAACACAGTGATCAGATCGTTTTCGAACAAGAAAAATTGGGCAGCAGTGAAAGAGATATACGACATCTTGGATCGTAGAATCCCGCACGCCGAATTCATTTGTCAGACATGGGAAAAGGATCTTGTACTTGTGTTTAAGCCTAGAGGTTGCAAATTCAAGCCCGTCAATTGTGAGCAACTAGTAGAAGCTCTAAAGTACGTGACAAAAGCATTGGTAGCTCTACATGACTTGTGCTTCATGCACAGGGACTTGGGGTGGGACAAAGTGATGAGAAGGAGCGACATTGAATGTGAATGGTTCCTTTGTGGTTTTGACGAGGCTGTCGGTGCACCGCAGATGTATCCGCACCCGGTGGAGAGTGGCGATGAGCTTGGAAGGTACGCGCCGGAGATGGGGAGGGGGTTACATGGCGTGAAAGTGGACGTTTGGGGGGTAGGCTACTTGGTCAAGACCTGTGGGATGACAAACGTGCCAAAAATGCTGAGGGAGTTGGAAAGCATGTGCTTGGATCAGAACCCTGAGCAGAGGCCGACTGCCGCCGATTGCTACCACCACTTGCTGCAGGTGCAGTCAGCAGCTTCATCCGGTGCACTCTATTGACATATTAGCAATTTATCCATATTTATTTTACACTGGCTTAGCTATAGGCCCTTTCCTTAATATATTTTTTATTCAGTTTAACAGTGGAGGGATTGTTTTGGTTGGGTTAATTGGTTTGGATATTCCCTTTAGGGAAATTAATGGGAAAAGTACCCCACAGTTTGTTACTTGGAAAAATACATCTTTCACGCTATGTAGGACAAATTCGCATCTTGGAAAACGCGAATTTCTATGCCATGTCAGTCAAAACAAAATTCGTGTCCTGCGTGACGCGAATTCAACGATATTTACCCCAACTTCTCACAGTAAATTCGGAGTAAATTAGGACGGTTGGGGAACTGAATTCGCGTTCGGCATAACGCGAATTTGGGCTATTATACAGAATTCGCGTTCTGCAGGACGCGAATTCGGTTTGAATTCCCTCCCTCCAGGACGCGTTTTCTCTATAAATTGGGGCAGATCGGGAGAGAATTTTCAAAATTCTCTCCAAAATTTTACTAGAACGCGAATTCGAAACGAGTGCGATAATGGCGGGTTTGCTGAGGTTAGATGAAGGACATGCATGCAATTATCGTCGAAATAATGTAAGTTTTTTTATTTTTTACTTTAATTCGGATATGTAAATTTAATTTAGTGTTGCCGGCATGATTTGAATATGTAAATAGTACTTATTTTTAGAGTAAAAAAATTAGTAAAATTTGAATATGTCTTTAGGTTTTATTTTTAGACTAAGAAAATTAGTTAAATTGGAATATATCTTTGGTATTTACTTATAGACTAAAAAATAGTTAATTTTAGTCATAAAAAATAATGTTGATTCGAATATATCGTTAGTATTTAATTATAGACTAAAAAATAGTTAATTTTAAACATAAAAAATAATATTGATTCGAATATATCGTTAGTATTTAATTGTAGAATAGTGAACATTTGGACTCTTTTTAGTATTTAATTTTAGACATAAAAATAGTGTACATTCTAATATGTGTTTAGTATTTTATTGTATACTATAAAAAAATTGTGACATTCAAATATGTGATTATTAATTTGTGTGCGTCTTTAATTATTTGTAGAATGGTGAAGAACGTCGGTTGGAGGTTTATATCACTCGGATGAGGATGGAACTGGATCATCGTCTAGCCCATTACATAACCCAAGCCGGATTTGGGTATGTGTAGAGGATTATTGGAGGAGGTACGAAATTAGACGTTGATTTAATCAACGCGCTTGTGGAGAGGTGGAGGCCAGAGACACATACCTTTCACTTACCCTGTGGTGAGGCGACCATAACATTAGAAGATATGTCGCATATTCTTGGTCTACCTGTAGATGAGGAGGCTATCACCGGTTCCGTCTATGACGATTAGGAGTGCTTGTGTCTGGATTTGTCAGGGGAACAACCAAACAAACTACAGGGCGGATGTGTGTATCTGCGGTGGTTGCGTGAGAATTTCTCTAATTTACCAAATGACGCCAATGAAGATGTTAAGAAGGTAAAAATAATAATTTTTTGTTAGTAGTAATGAAATCATAAAATTATTATATTTTAATATTTTTTTTCATATTATAGGCATATGCTCGGACGTATATCTTACAAATCTTTGGGGGAATATTGGTGGCCGACAAAACTCGCAATAAAGTTCACGTGTTGTGGTTGCGGCACTTGCGGGATTTCAAAGATGTCGGTAAATTAAGTTGGGGTTCGATAGTACTTGCATTTCTGTATAGGGAGTTGTGCAGGGCCGCGAGTGTTGATAGACACGACATCGGAGGATGTCTTTTGCTGCTTTAGGCTTGGGTGTGGTTTAGAATGTCATTTTTACGCCCTGAGTTGTCCGCGCCAGTTGCTTATACCTATCCACTATGTTTGCAGTAAGGAACATAATCTTAACTAAATTTTATTTATAAATTAGTTTTTTCCTAATATATTTTTTAAAATATTAAAGTTACATTTTGATGTTATGTAGGTGGTTCAATGCTTTAAGTCATGTTGGGCTTCCTAGTATGATGCATTCTATTAGGCAACATATTGACAACAAATCTGCAAATGTGGTCAATATTTTAATTTTTATATTAAGTTTAATATGAATATAGTTTAGTTTACTTATTTTTAATCATTTCTATATTTAATTTACAGTTTTTGTGGACCCCGTATTCGGATTCGGAGATCAACGAGTGTCTGCAGATTTTTTCGCCTGAGACGGTGTCCGTTTGGACGGTCGTGGTGCCTCTCATCTGGTACGCCGTAGTTGAGTGGCATCCGGTCGATCGCGTCCAACGCCAGTTTGGTCGTCTTCAAACTATTCCGTTAGATCCTCCCAATTTCGACGAATTACATAAGATGAACCGACAAGGGAAACTTGAGGTACAATAATTAAATTTTGTTTAATAGTTATCGATTCATACTTACTTTACAATTTATAAACAATAATTTTGTTGATGTTTTGTGGTAGGTGGACTGGTCGGTGAAACATGTACAGTACATTGCACAGTGGTAGGATAGGCATCAGCGGCAGGCACTGAATGAGTACAGGATGTTTGATGAGCCTATGGTGACCAATGATTACTTTGCATGGTACTTTGGCAATGGGAAACCGTATCTCTTCACTCCGGATGAACAAGCAGTTGTCGTGGAGCCTATGCAACGCAACTGCCCCCGGACTCATCGTACGAGGGGAGCAGGTGGATCGTAACATCGAAGAAATGCTTCATCCTCCAGAGCACGGGGGGCAGCTGATGCTACCGATCCGATTTGCCCCCAGGGCCCCACCCAGTTGATGCTTCAGCTCATCGATTTTCAGAAATGGCACCGTGAATTGAGGCTATAGTATACTACGATAGTCAGATGGTCCCCGATTCATACATTAGGATCATATTTCAATATGAAAATATTGTTAAGATCAACATTCCGAGGCGATCAACCACGTTCTAGTCGCTTAGGACCTCAATATTCAGGAAGGTTCCCAATCGCTCGGGGATGGAGTTGCAGTCTTTGAAGTATCGATGTCCAACGTCGATAGATCCACTGTATTACACAATATTTGATGTTGAAGACGATAGTTCTGTAGAATTGATGATAGATACACATCGTCAGTACTCAATGGGATGGGCCATTGAGCTGTTTGCAACATTTTCTGAAGTTCACGTTGGCGCTCATAATGTGGTACCAAATTGGTTATGAGCAAATCTCGAGTTCAATCCAAATGTTATTAGTCCGACATCGAGTTTACGACGTGACTTCAACCTTCTACATACGAGCAATGATGAAGCTTCATCGTCTTCGTCTTCGCGGCAACGACATTCTTTCGTTCCAAGGTTCGAATTTGACCTTAACTTGCCACCAACCCAAGAGTCGTCATACAATCCATATGTTCCAATAAACGATGATTTCTCTACTGGGCGCCACTCAACATACATTCCATACACGACGTCTTCAACGTACAATGAAGAGTTTAACCCGTTCGATGCTTTTTCTACCGGGCGCCACTCAACATACATCCCAAGTCACCGAAATGTAGATGATATGTTATTCGTGGGGAGACATTCAACCGTCGCTACTGTCGATCGGGTTATGACTTCAGAACCCGTTCACACACAAGTTAATGATGAAGCAGAACTTTACCAGTTTGATGAGGCTCTTTCTAATGAAGAGCCGCATACACAGGTTGGGCCCGATGGTGACGAGATGGGTCTATTTCCTCTTAAACCACCTGACCTTGACGAGCTGGTCGAATCAGAGGAGAGCACAGAAAACTCTTCCGAGGATGATGAGGACGCTGATGTTCGTTCGACCAATCTGCATGGACCAAGCAGTTGCGCAACGTACTATGAGCCACCTTCGCACTTCACAACAGTGGATATGGATGGCTTCTTCGATACTGAATTCCCAGAATATCCACAATTAGATCAT
The DNA here is from genome assembly GCA_958450335.1 of Hibiscus tridactylites. NCBI lineage: Eukaryota > Viridiplantae > Streptophyta > Magnoliopsida > Malvales > Malvaceae > Hibiscus > Hibiscus tridactylites. Next base: position 4,167,019 of record OY288290.1, on the reverse strand, counting down.
TTCAACCAATGGAATGTGGGTTCGACTGAGCTACATGTTGGAATGGTCTTCAGGACAAAAAAATTCGCGGAGGCTGCCATCAAGCATTACAACATAGAGCGCTCAGTTACATCCACCGTTTCGAAGACCGAGGCCAGGAAATATATTGCAGAGTGTCCTCACAAGTCCACTGGATGTAAATGGAGGGTTCGTGTGTCGCAATTGAAAAGGTTGAATGACCTGTGGAAAATAACGAGATATACAGGGCCTCATACATGCTCCGTTGGAGCCTGAGCCAAGACCATCCTAACTTGAATGTACACGTGCTTTCTGATGCAATCCTTCCACTCGTGAAAGCAAACCCACGTGTATATGTGCCAGTGTGTATAACTGACATCAAATCCATTTACAAGTACATCGTCAAATATGATAAGGCATGGTATGCAAGATATCGAGCCATCGAAACACTGTACGGGCAATGGGAGCTATCAGACAACGATCTGCGATCATGGCTTCAAGTTATGCAGGAATACAATCCAGGGACAATTATGGAACTGGAAACTGTTCCGAAGTACTACAACGATCGTGTTGTACCAGGGGAGGTCGAATTTCATCGCCTTTTTTAGACGTCCCCCCAATGCGTAAAGGCTTTCCGTCACTGCAAACCTATGCTCCAGATCGACGGTACATTTTTATATGGCAGGTACACGTAGATCTTACTAATTGCAGTTGCCCAGGATGGCAACAGAAAATGTATCCCAGTTGCTTTTGCGATTGTTGAAAAGAAAAATATCCCTTCTTGGGAGTTTTTCCTTTACAACCTCCACAAGTATGTCCTGCGCCGGGTTTTACGTACACGTGAAGATGGCATCGCTATTATTTCAGATAGAGGCGCATGGATATGGGGAGCAATTCAACGTTTGGGAGATTCATGGAAACCCCCATATATACATCACCGGTACTGTTTGCGGCATATAGCAACAAACTACTATTAGAGGTTCAAGAACGATGATGAACGTATAATGGTTCTCCGTATGGGTATGCAACCATTCCATTTTGTTATTCTACGTCCACCATTTTCATATTATTACCAATTAACTATTGCATGTCTTATTCAACAGGCAACGCACGCCGGGTTAATCAAGTTGAAGAGCTGTTGGAGGAGTTGCAATTAAGGAATCCACATGTGTATAACTATCTTATGGATATCCCGAAGTAGAAATGGTTGCGATGTTATGACGGGAGTCGTCGATACGGCCATATGACAACAAACTTGGTTGAGGCGATCAATTCGTCTCTTAAGGGAACACGTCATTTACCTATCACGTCCGATGTCAAAGCAACATATTACCGATTGGCAACCCTTTTCGCAACCCTCGGGAAACAAGCAATGAACTGGATGGCAGGTGGCCACATATTTCATCCAGATCTCCAGGAAAAAATCCAAGCGTCCATTGCGCAAGCAAACTCGATGGGTGCGCTGTGCTTCTCTCGTCGGAAACACATGTTTGAGGTCACAGAATTTTCCCAACCGCTGCAAGGAATAACACAATACTCCTACGTGGTTGATTTGCAAAAAAGAACGTGCGATTCCGGGGTGTTCCAGACGTTCAAGTTCCCGTGTTTGTATGCTTTCGCAGCATGTGCATCGGTGCATTTTGATGCAACGACACTCATTGATTCCGTCTACAGGCTCGAAACCGTTTTCAAGATTTACCGAAACGAGTTCCCTCCGATTGGAAATACACGTGATCGTCGTATAATCAACAACGAACCAAATATATGCCCCGATCCCTCCCTGCGACGAAAGAAAAAAGGCCAACCAAAATCAACGAGGATTCACTGTGCCGAGGACATGGTTCCTCGAGAAAAGACTGGACAACCTAAGCGGTGCAGTAAATGTGGGAACACTAGACATGGTATTAGGAAATGTCCTCTTAGGACCGGCCCCCGAATTAACTAGATCAACCTATGTGTGATGTCTTCTGTGTACTCTTTTCTGCTTTGTGAACTTGTATTATCTGCTAATTTAATAAATCTTATGGGTACTCTTTTACCCCTACATAGGCTTATAGGGGGTTTTTAACGAGGCCCTTTACCTTTAAAAAAATACATGCCTATGGACACATGTTTGCTTCGAAAATGTTACTTTGATAGCATTTTTAACACAATTTTCTGACATTTTCGGACACCGTCTTCCTCTGAACTTTAGCACCACTGTAAAATTAAGTTGCACATCTTTGTCTCCAAACTTAGGAAAAACAAAAAAAAAGTCGAAACACATCGTAAAATGCATTTAAACATGCCTATACAATAATGTTTCCTTCTAAAACATTGTTACTTGCCCATTTGCAGGACATTTTCAAACATCTTAGGATGTTGTATACGCTCGTATCTTCACACCATCTTAAAGATATGTTTCAGTACGACATCGTTATAGTTCAAAAATTATAATGGGGTCCCCAGATAACCCGTTATTCGATCAAAAATATAGCTACCCAATCATTTTTTATTGGTTTGAATGCATCTTCCTCTTGAGTTTCTCGTGTGCGGGGTGTAATAAAACATTAAATTCGCGTCCTACAGGACGCGAATTCTAGTTTTGAATATTCATCTGTCCCGCCAATTAGGGCTGTAAACGAACCGAACGAACACGAACGAGAGTGTGTTCATGTTCGTTCGTTTAACTTTAACCGAACAAATAAACGAACACGAACATAAACGAACACAAAATTTCTTGTTCGTGTTCGTTCATTAAGGAATGTAGCTTGTTCGTGTTCGTTCATATTCGTTCGTTTAAATGGTAAACGAACATAAACGAACACAAACGAACATAAACGAACATGAACGAACATATATAATTTGTTAAATATTTAATATTTTTGGTTAGTTCGATTAATTCAGTTAATTAACCGATTTTTAAACCGAATTAATCGATAATTAAAATTTGAAAAAACTCTTAATTATTAGTTGAAACCTAAAATTATCTAATAGATTAAACGATTTTGTTTTGGTTCGGTCAGTAAGTTCGGTTTAACCGAATAATGAACACCCCTAGACATATGTGAATAAATTTAAATGAACATAAATGAACATAAACGAACATAAACGAACGAACATAAATAAACATAAACGAACGAACATAAATGAACATAAATGAACGAGCATAAACGAACGGATTATCGAACGTTCACGAACATAAATGAACGAACAAGCCTTTTGTTCGTGTTCGTTCATTTAATTAGACGAACAAAAAATCTTGTTCATGTTCGTTCGTTTAATAAATAAACGAACATAAACGAACTTCCCGCCGAACGGTTCACGAACGGTTCGCTAAACGTTCGGTTTGTTTACAACCCTACCGCCAATGATTGGATTCTAAAAAGGTACAAAAATTAGCGTTATGTATAACGCGAATTCTGAATTCGCGTTTTCCAGAACGCAAATTTGTTCTGCATAACGTAAAAGGAGTATTTTTTCAAGTAAGGGGTACTTTTTCCCATTAATTTCCCTGAATGGAATATCCAAACCAATTAAGCGTTTTGGTTGTGGGGGCAGTTTTGATACCTTAAAACTGAAAGGGAAGGGGGAAGGGGACTGTGTTTTTCGAGGGCGGTCTGTTCAACTGCTGATGCGGTCTGATATATCGGGAAAGGAATGGCGGCGGCTGCGGCTGCTAAATGCCAGCTGATGGGGTTAATAAGCCTGTCCTTTCCAATCAAATCAAATAAAAGGTTTATGTCTCTCTTCTTTTACTTCCTGACCGGGTAAATAAATGTGTAGCAAACTCATATCTGTTGCAGTGTTTTTTTCTTTCGGTTTATTATCAAAATGAATGTTCAAATTATTTTGTTTTTTAGATGTTTAAATTATTATTTTTAGATATTTAAATTATTATTTTATTTTCTTAATATCAATTGAGTTATCTATTTTAATTCAAAATAATAATTTAAACATCTATAAGAAAAAAATTAGGTACTTAAAAGATAAAACAAAATAATTTAGACACTTATGTTAATATTAGACTTTTTTATTAAAAATAATAAATTGAATTTTATTAAAACAAAAAAATATGAATTCATCTAATTTAAAAGAAATTCCGTGAGTAATTTTACTAAAAAAGTTATATGGATACAAAATAGTACAAAATTCTAAAGGCGCAAACAAAAACCAATCCCTTATTTTAAAATTAACGTTTATCATCTATAATAATTCAGTATTCGTCAATAATAAGTGATGTAAGAGTAGTGAGCGAAGCAAACAATATTATAGGCTATATTACAAAATAGATATAACTATATCGACAAACAACCTAAAAAATATCAAACTACTGAAAATTACCGACAATTAATCGTAAAGTTAGAGGAAAAATTAATGTGTTATAAGTAAAAGCGTAACACAAAAAAAATGTACGATAAAACAGAAAAAAAACATCAAAAATACTAATAAAAAAGACTTTTATTAAAAATATAAAATGAAAGTAAGAATAAATTATGTACAAAAACAAAGAAAAGAAGAATATCAATCATCGGTGACCAATATTAGAAGTTAGGTTTCCATTGATCAAATAAAGAGATGAAAAAAAAGAAGTTATACGGCACTCATAAGAGAGAAAACCTAAACCCCCAAGAATGAGATTATTAAAATTGTTGCGCAGTGTTTTGGTTTCCCAATGTTGTTATTTGTATGGTTAGTTACTCAACTTGTTTGTCAAAAACTCATGTTAATAGCAATAAATGTCGGTAAATTGGTAAAACACAATTATTTTTTAAAAATTAATGAATTGGTCTCAATTTTTATTCCAAAATCCCCTTCCCTCTAGGTTCGAAATTGTTATTATGAAATATAGCAGTTTATAAATACCGTAATAACATATGCTATTTTCATAACTATAATAAAATACCGCGATTAAAAACGTAATTACAAAATGATCACACCCCTTAAAAGGAAAAGGTTGCTTGCACAGCATTTTCAAGGTATTGCATGCAATTGCAAAATTATGGTTTAAAGGGAGTAAATGCTGTTGGATTATTGACAATGGTATTGGTAGATTCTCCTTTGCCATTGAGGATCTCATGGTTGCAGCTTTTCCTGATAATCTCTTTATGCATGTGGACTGCCCATTTAATTAGTACCATTGAATACAGCATCTTTTCTATGTCCTGCAATTATCCTTCATTTAATTGTCTGTAAGTCAAAAGAGTAAATTATCCTTCATCTAATCACTTTTAGATTATTTTTTAAAAAACTAAACAATTCAACTGTTGTGCATTTAATTTTGAAGCAAACATTTAAAATTTTAAATATCAACTAGGCCTCAACCCTGGGAAGGTCACTTTGATAAATCCATTTTCAGGGACTGATTGTAAGGGTCTGGGAAATTGACAATCTGACCCGATTTGTAATTAATCCGAACTTATATTACTTTGATATGTAATTAATTGACTACAAGTATTGACTACAAGTGATCGATTAATTAACTTAATGTATTTTTGTTTAGTTTTACTAAGTTTTCGTTTTAATCAAGAACCCTACATTTTAGGGTGCTTTCAATAAGGTCACCGAACTTTTAAAACTTTCATTACAGTCACCCAACTTTTAATTCGCTTTCAATAAGGTCACTGCCGTCAACCACCGTTAAAAAAGCTGACGTGGCATGTTAAATTTAAAGTTAAAATACACTATTAGTCACTGAACTTTTAAGAGGCTTTCAATATGGTCACCGAACTTTTAAAACTTTCATTACTATCACTCAACTTTTAATTCGCTTTCATTACCGTTAAAAAAACTGATGTGGCACGTTAAGTTTAAAAATAAACGTTTTCCCACCATATTTTTTATCATCTCTTATTTTCTTCGATCCAAACATGTCTCTTTCTTCCATATGAATTAAATTGTAATTTTTTGGTGAAGGTCGTTACTTCTCTAGTAACACATCAAGGAAAATATTAATGTATCTAGACATGCATACGACATGTATGAGAACAAGAAAAATATTGGGAGACATCCGATGATGGAATGATAAAGAAATAACTAAATTTTTGCTCATAAAAATCCTCTTTATGCTTCAGGCCCGACATTTACTGAGTCATGCACTAGATAATGAGGAGTTCAAAGGAAAATATTAATGTATCTAAAAGATAGATATGTTTGGATGGAAGAAAATAAGACATGGAGATAAAATAGGGTGGGAAAAATTTATTTTTAAACTTAACATGTCACATCAACTTTTTTAACGGTAATGAAAGCGAATTAAAAGTTGAGTGATAGTAATGAAAGTTTTAAAAGTTCGGTGACCATATTGAAAGCCTCTTAAAAGTTCAGTGACTAATAGTGTATTTTAACATTAAATTTAACATGTCACGTCAGCTTTTTTTAACGGTGGTTGACGGCAGTGACCTTATTGAAAGCGAATTAAAAGTTAGGTGACTGTAATGAAAGTTTTAAAAGTTCGGTGACCTTATTGAAAGCGTCCTAAAAGTTTGGTGACTACCAGTGTAGTTTACCCAAATTTTAAATATCAACTAGGCCTCAACCCTGGGAAGGTCACTTTGATAAATCCATTTTCAGGGACTGATTGTAAGGGTCTGGGAAATTGACAATCTGACCCGATTTGTAATTAATCCGAACTTATATTACTTTGATATGTAATTAATTGACTACAAGTATTGACTACAAGTGATCGATTAATTAACTTAATGTATTTTTGTTTAGTTTTACTAAGTTTTCGTTTTAATCAAAAACCCTACATTTTCACTTCACTATTATTACAAGATATTGATTGCTAAAATTTTTATGAATTTATTTTTCTTATAGTTATTGCAAGAATCCTGTGAAGTTAATTGCCACATACACTATGTTGAGAGCTTCAAACGATCAACTGAAATAGCTAAGAGGGGGTGAATTAGAATTTTGCTTTGGTGGACGAGAGGCTAAGCAATAAAAAATATGACATGATGATTTATAGTGGTTTGACTTCTAAACCAAGTATACCTCCACTACCTTAGCCGTCAACACTAAAGATTTTCTACAATTCACTAATTTGTCTTTTTTTTTCGGGCTCAAAGAGATAATCCTTAAAACCCTCAAAGCTTATACCCCAAAGCTTTGAGAACACCCTCTTACAAGAGAAAATAAATAAGCAAACAAAGGAAATCCTCACAAGGCAAATATGTTTGCAATTTAAGCACACACCTAAAATCTAACACTTAAGCAAATATAATAAATAAGCTCACAAGTGTGCTCTACAAAGAAATATAACAAAATTGAGCACTAAAGCACTTTCTCTATCATTGAATGTTGGTAGTTAGTTTCTTGTTGTTCCATGAATGCTTGGAGAAGTCTTTTAAACCCTCTAAGGAGTTTGTGGCCGTTACTAGCCGTTGTGATTGATTTGGAGTCGTTGGAGACTTTATTTCCAATATTAAATGCACTCCTGAGCCCGTCGGTATCGGTGCGCGTGCAAGCGTATTGGTACACCTGCTTTAAATAGGAAGTGTCATTGGGCATTTTTACACTGGTATCAGTACACGATACATGTGTATAGGTACATACCCTAGTGTGCCGACGCTACTGGAAAAACTTGACTGTTGGGGACAAAAGGGTGTATCGGTACACAGCTAACTTGTACCGGTACGAGCACTTATGGGCATCGTTACACAGGGCATGTTTTTGACTTTTGGGTTATTTTAAAAGCATTTAAACACGTTAAAACCCTTTAAAAACTTTTCAAACAGATTTTTTTTTCAAGTTAATGGACTTTTGAAATATTTTTTGCAAATTTGTGTAAGTCTAAAAACATTTTTTTTAAGTTATATCAAAATCAAATATCTCAACACACTATTTTCCACTTAACATGATATTTTTTCCATTAAAATATAACTCCCTATTAGGGGTGAACATTTGATCGAATCGAGTAAAAAAGTTTCAAGTTATTCGAGTTGACAACAGTGGCGAAACTTGTAGTAAAAGTTTGAGGGGACAACTTAATTTTTAAAAAATTTGGAGGCTTAATTTTTTTTTTAAAAAATGAGGGTTTAACTAAAATTTTTAATAATTTTGAGAGATTTATCAAAAAAAATAAAAAATTTGAGAGGAAATTTAATTAAAAATATTCAAAATTTTGAAGCTTAATATGAACTTTAAAAATATTGAGGACTAAATTAAAATTTTAGGGGTAAAATTAGAATTTTCCAAAATTGGGGGTGGGTGTGGCCCTCACTTGTCCCTTCAATATTTTTTAAGACTCCAAATTTTATTTTAAACATATCATCCCCTGATTGACGAGTCCTATTTTATGACTCAAACTTTATTTGATTTTTTTTTGATTCGAGTCAAGTTTAAGAAACTCGAGCCGAGTTTTTGTATAAATTTTATTGTAATTATTTATAATGTTATACTAAGGATTGATTTTGATTTAAATGAATTTCTCTAATCATAATATATATATATATATATATATATATATATATATATATATATATATATATATATATATATATCTTTATATTCTTTTTCACATGTGCGAGTAAGATTTGTAATGTTATTTAATAAAAAATATATCATCTAAATTATAAAATATATTTATAATGTTATTTTTAAGGAATGCACTTTTGAGGATAAAGTATTGATAGAAGTATAAAGGAGATAAATAATTGATAAGGTGGAAGAATCTACAAAAAAATACAGTTGAATGACCAAATTGAATAAAATTCAAAGTCATATTTTCTTGTTAAAAATATGAATTGAAGTTACATAAATATTATAGAGCGGTAGTGGAGCATGTCATTTAAAATTGGTCAAAATGGACTTAAAACGAAGGAATGATTGAAGAAATGAGGAAATAATATAAAGTTGAGGTGATAAATTAAAAACATTTGAAATTTATTTTCTAAAATATGAATTGAAGCTTAATAAGTATTCTAAAGTAGTTTATGATCATTTGGTTTAAATTTAGTTAAAAATGGATTTAAAACGAATGAGAAATTGAAGAAATGAGGAAATCATACAAAGTTGAGGGGCTAAATTACAAAAAGAGAATTTATTTTAAAAATATGAATTGAAGCTAAATATGTATTCTACAATGGTTTAGGAGCATGTGGCTCAAATTTGGTAAAAGTGGACTTAAAATGAAGGAGGAATTGAAAAAAAAAGGAAATAGTGGACTAAATCGCAAAACTGTAAAATTCAAATTTTCAGTTTTTCGAGTTGGGAAAACTCGAACTCGATTTTTTTATGAGTTATTCGAGTTGAATCGAATAACTTAAAATTTTTACATGTTAACTCGAATAACTCAAAATTAAAAAAAAATCTAAGTTTTCAAGTCGGGTCATGTTTTACTCACCCCTACTCCCTATATTGCCTATGTTCAAAATTAAAAGAAAATTGTGATTTGTGAGAATTGTGACTTGAAAGAGTAGTAATTATTTTAAGGAATCGAACGAGTTCTAATATGAAGGTTAAAAAAAGAAGAAGAAAGTGAAAAAATGGGGTTTGGGCTATCTTGGCTTCGTGCTTAGTCTTTTAAATGGATGAAATAACCCATGTAAGGCCTAAAACCTAACCAAGCCTATGAAAAAAGAAAAAGAAAGGCATCATTATAGAGGTGGCAATCGGGTCATTCGGTTCGAGTTCGGTTCGGGTTGTTTCGGTTCGAGTCATTTCGGGTCTATCTAAAATCGGTTTAGATTCGGTTCGGGTCGGTTCGGTTCGGGTCTAATTCGGGTCTGTGATGAGTCGGATTCGGTTCGAGTATTGGATCGGGTCAAAATCGGATCGGTTGTTTTCGGGTCGGGTCAATATCGGATCGGTCGCTTTCGGTTCGGGTCAAAATCGGGTTGTTCGGGTCGCTTTCGGTTCGGGTTAAAATCGAGTCAATTTCGGGTCAATTTCGGGTCGGGTCAACATTTAAATTTTCGGGTCAATTTAATTTGAGTTGGGTTAAAGGTTTGAGGTTTAATATTTATAGTTTAGTTTAGAGTTATTGGTGTATGAGATTAATTCTGATTCAACTTGTCAATTTATGCATTTGAATTTGATTAAATATTTAAATCAAAGCTTCATGTATCCATATAATTTTTTTGTATGATTATATTGAATCAAAGTTTATAATAATAATAATAATAATAATAATAATAATAATAGGCTAAAGGGTCAAATTTGCCCCTGTAGTAATTCGAAATCAGCAATGTTGCCCCTAATTTATTTTTTCCGTAATTTTGCCCTCAAAGTCAGTCAATTGTAGCAATGTTTCTCTTTGACCGATTTTGACCGTTAAATGCTGACGTGGCAGTTAACGGTGCTGACGGAGCAATTTTACCCTCAAAGTCGTTCATGCAATTTTGCCCTCGAAGTGAGAACTCTCACAAAAAATCAAAATATTATTCAATTTTTTTAAAAAATCTATAAACTTAATAAAAATAAATACAATATTCAAAAAAATTATTGAAATAAACCAACGAGAAGCGTGTTAATTGAACGGTGAACGCGAACTATGCTATTCGAACGATGTTCGATTGACACACTTACCGATGATGGGTTGTTAGGAAAAAATGTACGGTGAACTCGAATCATGTGGCTCAGGTTGAATTCTGCTTTATCTTCTGGATATCCTTGTATTTATCTCCCATGCCATTTTTGCCGAACACCACTAATGTCATTTTCTGAGATCATCGTACATTTTTTCCTAACAACCCATCGTCGGTAAGTGTGTCAATCGAACGTCGTTCGAATAGAATAGTTCGCATTCACCGTTCAATTAATACGCTTCTCGTTGGTTTATTTTCAATATTTTTTTAATATAATATTTATTTTTATTAAGTTTATAGATTTTTAAAAAAATTAAATAATATTTTGATTTTTTGTGAGAGTTCTCATTTTTCTTATTTTTAAAATTACTAGGGACTCAAAGGATATTTACATCAATTTGTTAATCGATTTTTCATATATTCTGTTTGTTAAAGTTCAACTCGAAAAAACCCAAATTATTTATCCAATTTTATTCAAAAACTAAATAAACCAAGGGTAAAAGTGTTGCAATTAATGACTTCGAGGGCAAAATTGCATGAATGACTTCGAGGGTAAAATTGCCCCGTCAGCACCGTTAACTGCCACGTCAGCATTTAACGGTCAAAATCGGTCAAAGGGGAACATTCTACAATTGACTGACTTTGAGGGCAAAATTACGGGAAAAAAAAATTAGGGGCAACATTGCTGATTTCGGATTACTACAGGGGCAAATTTGACCCTTTAGCCATAATAATAATAATAATAATAATAATAATAATAATAATAATAATAATAATAATAATAATAATGTCTGAAATGAATTAATTTATTAAACTTAGGATCTAATTGAAATAACTAAAATCTAAAAGCATAAATCACAGACATAATTAAAATAATTTTAAAACTAAATGTGAAATTTCAATTAAATTAATCTAAATTGAAACTTAATTAAATCAAGAAAAATAGAAAGACAATTGGTAAAAATAAAGAGGGAAAAACAAAATTTTGGAGGGAAATAAGCCACCAGTTTTTTAAGCTAGATTGAAAAAAAAAAGACAATTGGAAAAAATAGAGAGAGAAAAGACAAAATTTTGGAGGGAAATAAGCCACCAATTTTTTAAGCTAGAGATTAATTACTTTTTAGGTCATGTTGCATTTAAAATGTTACATTTTAGTCAACTTTAAGTTTTAGTTTAATTTAATTTAGTCACAAGTATTCCCATGGTTTAGACTTCGGATATAGAAATCCCCTCCCCGTAGTGATATTTAGTCTCTAAAAATTTACTTTTAGTTGAAATTGACTAATCTTTGTAATTTAGTCTATTAATTTAATATATTGATATTTTCGTTCATTTTAATTTCAAAGATTTAATTTTTAGCCAAAATTGACCCCTATTTATTTATATGGTATAATTACAAAATTGATCATTGGACTCTCAAATTTCTTCACTTCCAAATTGTCAATTTAGTCTACAATTTCAATTTTATGCTATATTTTATGATGAAATTATAAAATTGGTCACCAAGATCTCAAATTTCTATACTTCATTTTATTATTTATTATATTGTTAACAATAGATATTCGGGTCAAAATCGGGTTAAAATCGGGTTAAAATCGGGTCGATATTCGGTTCAGCTTTCGGTTCGGGTAGCATTCGGTTCGGGTCTATTCGGTTCGGGTATATTTCGGTTCAGGTCCATTTCGGTTCAACAAACAATTTCGGTTCGGTTCGGTTCGATTCGGTTCGGTTCGAGTTTCGGGTCAACTTCGAATCATCATGTTCGGGTCAAAATCGGATTTCGGTTCGGGTAATTCGGTTCGGGTCTCGGGTCAAGTTTGCCAGGTCTAGTCATCAAGCATAGAAAGTGAAACGTGCTGGAGATCCCAAGGAAGAAAGCTCGTTAAAAAAAAGAAGATCGTCAAAGATCATCTGATGGAAAGCAAAACCTTTCGAATATAACAAAGGCACATGCGTGGATCTACCACTGTCCCGTACGGTAATGAATTATGAACTATGAAGTAAACTACATATAATATTACATGGATTGTGGCAAAGAATTGGGAGATCAACAGTCACGGCCAGTAACATTGTTTGTGGAAAACATTCCAAAGGCATTCCATTAGAAAGGATTGTGGCATGTATTTTCAAGGTATGGAGAAGTTTTGAATGCCTTCATTGCTAGTAGGTTGAATAGAGGAGAGAAGAGATTTGGATTTGCGAGACTTGACAACAGAACAAAAGCAATGAGAGCTATTTAGAGATTGAGTGAGTTTATGTTGTAGGGTTTTAGATTATCGGTGGCAGTAGCAAAGATGGAGTCGCCGGTTAGAAAAGGGACAAAAGCTAATCAAGAAGGTGACAATAAGAATGTCCCGAATTTGGAAGCGGGGACTGTAAAAATGGCTTCGACAAAGACACAATGCAAAGTAGTAGGGGAATCAAGTAACAAGGGCGTTAAATTTAGAAAAACAGATGATAGCTGGTCATGTTGAGGAGGAGGACCTTTGAAAGATAAAAAGATGCTTTGTGGGAGAAATGGCAACGTGTGTAGCACAAGTAGAGTAAGATCAAGATTGCAGAGTTGGGCTATGGAAGATATTAAAGTGCAGAGGCTAGCTGGGAGGTAAAACTATCCTATTATCATTTGAAGATGATGAGCTGTTTTTGATGCTTGAGGACCTGGACTGGTTTTATTTGAAGGAAATATTTAGGGTGGTTGTTCCGTGGTTGGAGTCCCTTTGTCGCTCGAAAAGGGCGACTTGGATCGAGCTAACAGGGTTTCTCTTCATTGTTGGAATGAGATAACACTTACGAGAGTTGCGGAGTTTTGGGGAAAGGTTGAGGCATTCGGTGAAAATGTCAGACATCTGCTTGATTGTGAGAAGGTAACAATATTGATCACAACTAACCAGGCATAGTACATTGTGTTGGGTTATCCAATAATAATGGGCACATATGTATAATGTATGTTGCTATTATAAAGTTTAACACGAAAATTAAGTGACCAATTATGTTACACGTGTTATAGGTATTAAATTGTCATGGAATTAAAAGTGTAGATACCGTAAGTTATATTTATAACTCAATGAGGGGCAGAGTTGTAAATATTAATAAACTGATTCTAATTCAGTTTATATAAAGGGTAGTGGTCCCCGAGATCTAGGTTAACTTGCATATCTCTCCTTCCCCGTCAGAGAGTTGTGTGGCAAGAGGTAACCTATCATCTTGGAAGATCAAACCCTCTCTGAAAAAATCTCCGTCAATGGATTTAGGTACGCTTCCGCAAATCTAGTCTTTGTTCTTAATGATTTGGCATGTATAGATCTTGGGTTTAATATTTGTATGAATATTTTTGGTTTTAACAAGTGGCATCGAGCCAGGTTATGTCGAATCATTAAGATTATTTTTTTGGGTTATTAATCTTCCATTGTTTTATTTGTCGATTTAAAATTCACTATTCGTGTATTTATGGTGGTATGCGTTTGGTTGTTGCATGATATTCGGTGATTCTGCAATTGGAATTTGGGTTTTCGTTGGTTGTTAATAATCGAAAATTAGTTTTAATTAGGGGTTTGATGTTAATATTGTTTGAAATTTCCGGTTTATAAACCTATGATGCGTGAGTCAACGCTAATTAATTTTCCAGTTTACAATTGACGATAAGCATGGGTGGTTTTAAGTGGAAATATTCTTTTTTGATCTTTGTTGAATTTGCGATTGGTTCTCCAGTTTGTATTCAATTGAAAGATTTTTTTTTTGAGCATTGAATATCTGTGTAGTTATGTTTTAGGTTAATCGCAATGTTTTTTTTTAATTTTAATTTACATTGTTATTAATCTATGGAATATATATTTTATTTAAGGGTAATTTTCACCAGTGGTCCCTTTCGTTTAGGGTATATTCTATTTTGGTCACCAGAATTCAAAAAAGAGTATTTTGGTCACTTATGTTTAGAATCGTTTCTATTTTAGTCCCTTGGCCGTTAGTCTCCGTTACTTAAAAAAAATTAGTTTCTAATTTAACCCCCAAACTTTCAAAATTTTATTTTTCACCATCTTCCCCAAAAATTATAAAACTAAAACCCAAAAAATTAAATAAATAGCTATAACCCAGCACTACAACCCATCTATGAGTCCTTTCAAAAGCTGCAGCAAAATTTATCTTTAGCAGATGAAGTATGAAACAACACGACAATATCGAAGCTTGAATGGAGGAAAGAAACCATCTGCATGTAGCCATGCAGATTAAAACTGTGGAGTTGAAGTATAGGGAAAATATTTAGCACAATATAAGGATAAAATTATAACAAGAAGATCAAGGAGTATTCAATGTAATTGAATTCTTAATAATGTCAGATGCTGCTGAATGGATTAGTATTGGAGAAATTTTCTCAAATGCATCGACATATTCCTGCATTTTTATGTAATAGTTTTAGGAAAAGAGTATTTTGACTTGAAGGCCAAAAAAGGTGGAGCACAACAGATGAAGTTCAGATTGAAATGATACTTACATGGAGTGAAGAATATTACTTAGGTAAATTTTCACTCATTATGGGCAATGTGAAGACAAGGACCAATGTGGCAACACTAATAATTAGGATAGTAATTAGTATAGTGTTTCAAGAATAGTATAAGGAATGAAGAAGAATTACCACAAAATATAAGTATTATATGAAATCACTATCTAAACTTGCACAGACTAATCCAAATTTGAAAACTTGGCAGACCAATCGATTGTGTATGTCTAAGTTTGGTCACTTGAAAAATCTTAACAATCAAGTTAATGTTTTGATAGTAATGTGTATTATGAGTGGTTTAGGTTACTACTTACTACATGATACCCATGGCAAGGAAAAAAAGATACTTTGTTCATCGAACATGAAAACATCGAATCTATAATGTACCTCTAGGCTCTAGCATAACAGAAAATGCTGCAAGCCTGCAGTATCAATAGCAGTAAGAATTGTTTAAAAGGTTTATTAATGACAAAGTAGTCGGGCACTCTTTTCCCCTTCATTAGGAATGGGTTTTTAACGAGACCCTATTTTATCTTAAAAAAAAATAACAGTAAAAATAATTGAAAATATCTCCAAGAAGAAAGATAAAGTTATACCTTGTGGTTTATTGCTCATTTGGATAATTGGATCATAATTTTGAAAACCCATGGTGTGCATACCCATTAATAATAGCTGTCCATGCTGCCACATTAAGTGAAGAGATGCTGGAAAATTATTTGTGAGCATCAACGGTGCTGCCACATTTCGAGTACATATCTACGAGGGTTGTTCCAACATAAACGTTAGATTAGAATGGTGTTTTGATCAAGTGTGCATGAAGTGATTGTCCTTGTTGAAGAGATCTCAGGCAAGAACATGCATGAAAGAGAGTCGAGAATGTCGACCTTGTACGCGCTATTTGTAATCTGCACATATTCATGTACAACATTAGAGCCTCTTTGCATTGCTCGTTTTGAATATAACCAGATTATTTTAGTCATTGATTTAATTTTGTGGGGTTTTAGTTTTATAGTTTTGGGGAAGATGGTGAAAAATAAAATTTTGAAAGTTTGGGGGTTAAATTATAAACTAATTTTTTTAAGTAACGGAGACTAACGGCCAAGGGACCAAAATAAAAACGATTCTAAACGTAAGTGACCAAAATACTCTTTTTTGAATTCTGGTGACCAAAATAAAACATACCCTAAACTAAAGGTACCACTGGTGAAGATTACCCTTTATTTAAATATATATATATATATATGTATTTAATCAGGTTGGATCAAAATTTTAGTTTTGATCATTAGGTATAAAGATAAATTTTTAGAAACGAATAAAATTCATGTTTTGGCTATGTCTAATATTTTAGTGGGTTAATTGAAACACAATGTCACCAAAGTGACCGCTTCTGCGTAGATTAACTTATTTAAAATATCAAGATGTTTGTGTTTTTGTAATTCATGCGTTTATTAATTGGCCCAAAGGAAAATTAATATTTGGCCGAATTTCAACGACACCTGTGGTAATAAACGTGTGACAATTATAAGGTATTTTTTATGTGTGCAATACATTAGTCCAAAGATTAATCTGTTGTTCGACATAATTTATTGTCAATGTTTGATTACTACAACAAGAGTACCGTTTACTGTTAATATTACTATCCAAAGACTTGATATTAATGTTGTGTTTGGTATCTTGAGGGGAATTAGTCACTTCTTTGAATTTATTTGTTTATTATGGAATATTGATGTGAGCATGTTTATTTTTTTTTATTTTTGTTCTATATTCAGCTAGTTCTTCTGCTGCCACAATATCTGCTAATATCAGTTCTATACTCATGCTTAATGGGACAAATTTCAAGGAATGGAAAAGGCACGTACTTATAGTACTTGACTGTATGGACATAGACCTTGCATTAAGGCAAGAACAACATGCACCTCTCACTGCAGATAACACCCCTGATGCCAAAAGGGATTTTGAGAGGTGGGATCGTTCTAATCGCATGAGTCTGATGATCATGAAACACAACATTCCGGAAGCCTTTAGGGGCACTGAATATGAAGAGATTACTCAGGCTAAGTCTTTCCTTGACGATCTTGAGCAACGTTTTGCTAAAAACGATAAGGTTGAAATGACATCACTTCTGAATTCTTTGATGTCTATGAAGTATAAGGGCCAAGGAAATATAAGGGAGTACATTATGGAGATGTTCCATATCGCTTCAAAACTTAAGGCACTTAAAATCGAGCTTTCTGAAGACTTGCTTGTTCTTATGGTTTTGGTATCGCTTCCTGCACAGTTTAACCAATTTAAAATTAGTTATAACTGTCAAAAGGAGAAATGGACTCTAAATGAGCTCATTTCTCATTGTGTTCAAGAGGAAGATAGGTTGAAGCGTGATAAAACTGAAAGTGCTCATTTGGCCAGTGCCTCTAAGGATAAGGGCAAGAAAAGAATATATCAGAATGAAATTGCTAAGGGTCCAACTCAAAAGAAACAAGAGCGAGTTCCAATTAATTGTTACTTTTGTGAGAAGCCTAGACACTTGAAGAAAGATTGTACCAAGTATCACGCATGGCGTGCTAAGAAAGGTATGAATCTTACTTCGGTCTGTTCTGAGGTTAATTTAGCTTCAGTACCTAGAAACACTTGGTGGTTAGATTCTGGTGCCACTACTCACATAAGTGTTTCTATGCAGGGTTGCCTGAGCTACCGAAAGCCAAGTGATGGTGAAAGAAACATCTTTGTGGGCGATGGAAAAACGGTAGAAGTTGAAGCAATTGGGCATTTTAGGTTGTTATTAGGAACTGATTTTTATTTGGATTTGAAAGACACTTTTGTTGTTCCGTCTTTTAGGCGGAATTTAGTTTCAGTTTCTTTATTGGAAAAATTTGGATATTCTTGTTCATTTGGAAACAATCATTTTACTTTATCTTTAAATTCAAGTATTGTCGGAACTGGTTATTTAAATGCTTATGACAACCTTTATTTGCTAGATACAGTTGCATCATATAATGAAACCTTGCACGTGGAATCACATGGTACTAAACGCAAATTAAATAAAGAAAATTCGGCATCATTATGGCATAAGCGCTTAGGTCATATCTCAAAAGGTAGGATTGAGCGACTTATATCTAATGGTATTTTGGAGTCCCTTGACTTTTCAGACTTTAATGTTTGTGTTGACTATATCAAGGGAAAACAGACCAAAACTAAGAGATTAGGTGCCAACAAATCTACAGACGTCTTAGAATTAATTCACACTGATATTTGTGGGCCATTCCCTACGGCATCTTGGAATTGTCAACAATATTTCATAACATTCATAGACGATTACTCACGTTATGGGTACCTATATCTCATTCATGAGAAATCTCAGTCTTTGGACGTGTTCAAATCTTATAAGGCTGAAGTTGAGAATCAACTCAACAAAAGAATTAAAGAAGTTAGATCTGATCGTGGTGGTGAGTACTACGGTAGATATGATGGCTCAGGTGAACAACGTCTAGGACCATTTTCAAAATTCCTAGAGGAATGTGGTATTGTCCCACAGTACACCATGCCAGGATCACCTAGTATGAATGGTGCAGCTGAGAGACGTAATATGACTCTTAAGGATATGGTAAGGAGTATGATTGCTCATTCTACCTTACCCGAGTCCCTCTGGGGAGAAGCATTAAAGACAACAGCGTACATTCTGAATAGAGTACCAACTAAAGGAGCTGAAAAGACACCTTATGAGCTTTGGATGGGTCAAAAACCTAGTCTAAAGCACTTTTACATTTGGGGATGTCCAGCTGAAGCAAGGCCTTATAGGTCACATGAAAAGAAATTGGACTCCAAAACTGTGAGAAGCTACTTTATTGGATATTCTGAGCGATCTAGGGGCTATAAATTTTATGATCCCACAATTAAAAATATTTTTGAGACGGGAACTGCAACATTTTTTGAGGATGTTGAATTTGGAGGGAAAAATAAGGTTAGAGACATTACTTTTGAGGAGGAATTGATTTCCAACTCAATTCCTACTATCACTTTTGATACTGTTCAGGTTCCCATACCTGTCATTAATCAAGAAGTGAATCCGGAACCTCAACAAGATAATGTAGAACAACTTCCTCCTATTCAGGATGAGGTAATTGTTCCAGAAGAACAAATTCAACAACCTCAACAACAAGTTCCATTAAGGAGATCCACGAGAGAAAGGAGAAATGCTATTCCGGATGATTATATTGTATTTCTCCAAGAAAATGAGGATGATAATGGAATGATGGAAGATGACCCAATCAACTTTTATCATGCCATGCAAAGTGTTAACTCTCAAAAGTGGATTGATGCCATGCAGGAAGAGTATAAATCCATGCAAGACAATAAAGTTTGGGAACTTGTCCCATTACCTGAAGGTGCAAAACCAATTGGTTGTAAATGGATATTTAAAACCAAAAGGGATGCAAATGGTAATGTGGAGAGGTATAAGGCACGTCTTGTAGCAAAAAGATATACTCAAAAAGAAGGCATTGACTTTACAGAGACTTTCTCTCCGGTTTCATCGAAAAACTCTTTTAGGATAATCATGGCACTTGTAGCTCATTTTGATCTTGAGTTACATCAGATGGATGTTAAGACTGCGTTTCTCAATGGAGACATTGAAGAAACAATTTATATGGTGCAACCAGAAAACTTTGAGTCGGGAGACCCAAAGCGTATAGTTTGCAAATTAACAAAATCCATCTATGGACTCAAGCAAGCTTCTCGTCAATGGTACCACAAGTTTTATCAAGTAATTGTCTCATTCGGTTTTGAGATGAATATCGTTGATGATTGTGTGTATCACAAGTTCAGTGGGAGTAAGCATATATTTTTGGTTCTATATGTCGATGACATTTTGCTTGCCACGAATGATATAGGCTTATTGCACGAAACCAAGAGATTTCTATCTAAGAATTTTGAAATGAAAGATCTTGGGGACGCTTCTTTTGTCTTAGGAATTCAGATACATCGAGATCGATCTCGAGGTATTCTTGGATTATCACAAAAGAACTATATCGATAAAGTACTTAAAAGGTTTGGCATACAAAATAGTAAACCAATGGACACCCCTATCGCTAAAAGAGACAAGTTTTGTCTTGCCCAATGCCCTAAAAGTAACCTTGAAATTCAAGAAATGCAGAAGATTCCCTATAGATCAGCTATTGGGAGTTTAATGTATTCTCAGGTTTGTACGCGTCCGAATATTGCGTACATTGTTGAGATGTTAGGCAGATATTCAAGCAACCCTGGTATGGACCATTGGATAGCAGCCAAGAGGGTTATGAAGTATCTTCAGAGAACAAAAGATTACATGCTCACTTATAGGAAATCAGACCATTTGGAGGTCGTAGGTGTAACACCCCCTTCCCGGCCTGATAGAGAACCGGGTCGGAGAGCGCTACCGAAAAACATAACGGAGATCGGAGACATAAATCTTAGACTTTTAATCAATATTTTAGTGTCAAATATGTCAATTTTTATTACTAACTAAAAAGTCATTATAGCTTTAAAACTTTATACAAAATATAGGTAACATATACACAATAGTAGGGCCACAAGACTAGTATAATTCCTTTAACTACTTTGCCACCATACTAGGAGTTTATAAAGACAAAACACATTACTCTTAGCTTGTGGTGACTTGCCGATCCTTTGACTACTCCGATCTCGATCCGTTACTTTCCTTAACCTGAAATGTTATGAAAATGAATGCATTAGAATTACATAGTCTAAGTGAGGTAGCCAATAACAATGAATGAGCATGTTATGCAATGCTGCATACTTCAATGGCATATTTCACATAAGCAATCTATATACATATTATAAATGAAAGGCATGTTATCCTATCATAACAAAAGCAATATCAATAATCAATATTTTTCCTTGGACCGATTCAACAGTATTTGGATACGCGAATTCCACCACATCTCCAATAATAATGGTCGTGTCGTAATCCCTCCTCCGCACCAATTGACCAACACACAACACATCCCTCCTCCGCACCAATGGCCGAAGCCCAATACCCGTACCAATGAGCTCATGAATTCTATGGCATGCCAATTGTATCCAATACTTTCGAATCCAAGGTTCAATACTCAATAGTTCAACAACGATATTTCAATAGAAATATTTAAACATCAATATCAATAAAAGTAATTCAATAGCGGTAGACATATATCAAAGTTTCAATAGCAATGTGCAATAATCAATTTCTAATGCTCGATATGCAATACTTACTAATGCTTACCAACAAGGATTTCAATAATGCTTTATGCAAATTCCCTTAATTCAATGGTTAGTAAAACAAACGAAATCAATAACGATGAATTTGGAAAGGCTCCTCGCCTACTTTCGAGACTCTGACTACACTCACATATCAGAACATAGAAACAAAGATCGGGATGACACCGTGTCACCCGAGACAAATGCATCTACACTCACCTCGATATTAGGGTTCCCTTATAACATCACCTTTACCCTTGATTGACGGTCGTCCTTTATCAACTTCTTGGACTAGGTTAAATAGGAATCGATTAGGACCGACAAGACAATACCGAAATAAATATGAAAATATTAATCAGATTCAATACCGAAACTTAGACCAACCAAAGATTTGAGCTTACCCCGACGTCGACAAAAATTCAATATTACTATATCCAAAATATCAGATCACCAATCCAACACTGAACCGCTTAATTATTTTTTTGTCTTCCCTTCACTAGTCCCTTAATCTCGATAGTACTCTAACTTTATTTCCTAATTTTTCCTTATGCTTTGGTTCGTCTTCCTCCCCCTATTTATACCTTTAGTTAACCGGCCTTTAGGCTCCACGGCAATGGGAGCCGTGGCTTTGTTTGGGGTTCACACCCCTTGGGTGCAAGCCACGTTAGTGGCAAATTGCCACCTTATAATATCCTTTGGCCATGTGGCCTTGTTACGTGGGAATTGCCTAGCAATTCCTTCATTTTGAAGGAATTGCAGCAATTCCTTTACCTCTTTTTTTATTTTTATTTTTAATAATAATAATAATAATAATAAACTATAAATTAACCTAAAAACATTTATTAGTTCAGATAAAATCGAATAAATTACTCAATCGATATAAAATATTCGGTCACCGAAACTTAATTCTGACTAGACCGGTTTTTGAGATGTGACAACTCTCCCCCCTATAAAGAAAATTCGTCCTCGAATTTTCTCCGACAAGAATACGCTCATCTACACGAGCCTGACTGAATTTAGACATCTAAACATAAAGAGATCGGATTAGCCGGCAAGTCACAATACTCAATAAATAACTCCTAGGTGGCAAAGTAACACAATAAACAATACAGACATGCATAGATTTAGTCCAGAACTGACTAAACTCTAGCTCTGGTACCACAAATGTAACACCCCCTTCCCGGCCTGATAGAGAACCGGGTCGGAGAGCGCTACCGAAAAGCATAACGGAGATCAGAGACATAAATCTTAGACTTTTAATCAATATTTTAGTGTCAAATATGTCAATTTCTATTACTAACTCAAAAGTCATTATAGCTTTAAAACTTTATACAAAACATAGGTAACATATACACAATAGTAGGGCCACAAGACTAGTATAATTCCTTTAACTACTTTGCCACCATACTAGGAGTTTATAAAGACAAAACACATTACTCTTAGCTTGTGGTGACTTGCCGATCCTTTGACTGCTCCGATCTCGATCCGTTACTTTCCTTAACCTGAAATGTTATGCAAATGAATGCATTAGACATACATAGTCTAAGTGAGGTAGCCAATAACAATGAATGAGCATGTTATGCAATGCTGCATACTTCAATGGCATATTTCACATAAGCAATCCATATACATATTATAAATGAAAGGCATGTTATCCTATCATAACAAAAGAAATATCAATAATCAATATTTTTCCTTGGACCGATTCAACAATATTTGGATACGCGAATTCCACCACATCACCAATAATAATGGTCGTGTCATAATCCCTCCTCCGCACCAATTGACCAACACATAACACATCCCTCCTCCACACCAATGGCCGAAGCCCAATACCCGTACCAATGAGCTCATGAATTCTATGGCATGTCAATTGTATCCAATACTTTCGAATCCAAGGTTCAATACTCAATAGTTCAACAACGATATTTCAATAGAAATATTTAAACATCAATATCAATAACAGTAATTCAATAGCAGTAGACATATATCAAAGTTTCAATAGCAATGTGCAATAATCAATTTCTAATGCTCGATATGCAATACTTACTAATGCTTACCAACAAGGATTTCAATAATGCTTTATGCAAATTCCCTTAATTCAATGGTTAGTAGAACAAACGAAATCAATAACGATGAATTCGGAAAGGCTCCTCGCCTACTTCCGAGACTCTGACTACACTCACATATCAGAACATAGAAACAAAGATCAGAATGACACCGTGTCACCCGAGATAAATGCATCTACACTCACCTCGATATTAGGGTTCCCTTATAACATCACCTTTACCCTTGATTGACGGTCGTCCTTTATCGACTTCTTGGACTAGGTTAAATAGGAATCGGTTAGGACCGACAAGACAATACCGAAATAAATATGAAAATATTAATCAGATTTAATACCGAAACTTAGACCAACCAAAGATTTGAGCTTACCCCGACGTCGGCAAAAATTTAATATTACTATATCCAAAATATCAGATCACCAATCCAACACTGAACCGCTTAATTATTTTTCTGTCTTCCCTTCACTAGTCCCTTAATCTCGATAGATCTCTAACTTCATTTCCTAATTTTTCCTTATGCTTTGGTTCGTCTTCCTCCCCCTATTTATACCTTTAGTTGACCGGCCTTTAGGCTCCACGGCAGTGGGAGCCGTGGCTTTGTTTGGGGTTCACACCCCTTGGGTGCAAGCCACGTTAGTGGCAAATTGCCACCTTATAATTTCCTTTGGCCATGTGGCCTTGTTACGTGGGAATTGCCTCCTTCATTTTGAAGGAATTGCAGCAATTCCTTTACCTTTTTTTTTTATTTTTAATAATAATAATAATAATAATAATAATAATAATAATAATAATAATAATAATAATAATAATAATAATAATAATAATAATAATAATAATAATAATAATAATAATAATAATAAACTATAAATTAACCTGAAAAACATTTATTAGTTCAGATAAAATCGAATAAATTACTCAATCGATATAAAATATTCGGTCACCGAAACTTAATTCTGACTAGACCGATTTTTGGGATGTGACAGTAGGGTATTCGGATTCTGATTTCGCTGGGTACCAAGATAGTAGAAAAACTACATCAGGCTATATTTATCTATTAGCTGGAGGAGCTATATCCTGGAAAAGTGCTAAACAAACACTTGTAGCTTCTTCCACTATGGCAGCAGAGTTTGTAGCATGCTATGAGACATCTAATCATGGAATATGGTTGCGGAATTTTGTCACTGGGCTGCGTATTTTGGAGAACATAGAAAGACCGCTTAAATTATTTTGTGACAATAAGTCAGCAGTACTATATTCCAACAACAATAGGAGCTCGTCTAAGTCAAAGCACATAGACATAAAGTCCCTAGTTGTAAAAGAAAGAGTGCAAAGTGGACAAATATCCATAGAACACATTGGGACAAACTCTATGATAGCGGATCCCCTCACAAAAGGTTTACCACCCAAGGTCTTTCATGAGCACACTGCTCATATGGGTGTTGTATCATTTGAGGACATTGTTGTTTGAGTGGGAGTTTGTTATTTGTTTACTTTATGTTTGATTTTGGACATTTATGGATTTGGTTATTTTTCTGATCAGAAATTAAGTATTCAGTTTGTTCACTCTTTTCTTATTTTGATAAGGACCTCACTTAAGTTTAAAGAGGACCAGTTGGAAATAGGCATGTTCGGTTCACATTTACATGTAATTTCCATGCTACGCATCCATGATTGATCTATGTCATTTGATTGTGTTTGTATACGTGACCATTGATGGGTCCAGTCATGATTGATATGGCGAAGACCGCTTTGATCCTATATAGATATAGTTGATGGACGAGATTGTTAAAGAATACCTATTGTATGATAGCAAATTTTTGAGCTCATAAGGTTATACATTTGTCAGCAAAAATATGTTGCCCAAGTGGGAGATTGTTGGGTTATCCAATAATAATGGGCACATATGTATAATGTATGTTGCTATTATAAAGTTTAACACGAAAATTAAGTGACCAATTATGTTACACGTGTTATAGGTATTAAATTGTCATGGAATTAAAAGTGTAGATACCGTAAGTTATATTTATAACTCAATGAGGGGCAGAGTTGTAAATATTAATAAACTGATTCTAATTCAGTTTATATAAAGGGTAGTGGTCCCCGAGATCTAGGTTAACTTGCATATCTCTCCTTCCCCGTCAGAGAGTTGTGTGGCAAGAGGTAACCTATCATCTTGGAAGATCAAACCCTCTCTGAAAAAATCTTCGTCAATGGATTCAGGTACGCTTCCGCAAATCTAGTCTTTGTTCTTAATGATTTGGCATCTATAGATCTTGGGTTTAATATTCGTATGAATATTTTTGGTTCTAACACATTGATGATGTAGTGGAGATTGAAGTTGCTAAAATGATACATTGCATTTGAGTCAAGGAGATTGGCTTTTCGGATAGCCCAGTCGGGTCTGACCAGGGTTTGATGAAAAATAACAAAAGAGGAGCGAAAGAGCTCTAAGTGCCAAAAAATCAGTCAAAATTTTTGTCGGAAGGAACAAACGAGGTTTCTTTGAGTTTGAAACAGAGCTTTGGTAGAGAGGGTGACAATGCATTTAAAGAGAAATGATTTAGAAATGACTTTGATGATAATTGCTCTTGTGTTAACGTTGAAAATGTAAGACATATTTGGGAGGTCGATATTAAAGGGAATGTTCCTAATGATGATTGAGAAAAAGAGGTGGCTACTCAAGATATTCAGTGTGGGGAAGGTAAAAATGCTGCAGACCTAGACGTTCTGATAAATTCTCTCCAACAAGTGCAATCAAGTTGGGTTGAAGTGGTGGCTAATAATATAGTTGTTAGAATATTTGTTTTGATATAATAATTTGAAAAATGTTTTTGGACCTATTTAAATATTTTGTAAACTTGTATTAAAGTCCAAACAACTTGAAAATATGTTTAAAAATGCTTCTAAGGCTTTTGGCATGTTTTAAAATGATTTTATATAGCCAAACTAGCCACTTTCTCAACCCCGTACAGACACAGTACAACACCGTATCAATACTTTTTAGGGTTTCAGCTACAGAAAAATTCTAGTAGCAAAAACTCGTATCGGTACAGTATTAGATGTACCGATACGGGAGGGGGGTCGTACCTATACGGCTCAATGCGTACCGATACCCCTGTGCTTTAAATGTACAATGACTCTTTCTATTTCAGGACCGTACCGATATCAACACATGTGTACCGATATGCCCTGCTGCAAAAGTGTATTTATGGCTGAAAAAAGTCCCCAACAGCTCTAAACAACCCCCAACATCTAGCAACAATCGTGAAGTTGTTAGAGGGTTTAAAAGACACCTCCAAGCATTTATGGAAGACCAAGAAACATGAAGCCAACATTTCTTTGATTGTAAAAATATCTTAGTGCTCAAATTTCCAATTTTTGTATAGACAAACACTTGTGAGCTAAATCGTCAGTGTATGCTCAAGTGTATTAGGATTTGGTGAGAGCTTTAGAGTGCAAACATATACCTTGTAAAGTGGGGTTCCCAAAGCTTTGGGTAGAAAGCTTTGGATGCTAGATTTAGTGGTATAAGTCTAGGTTGTAAAGGTTGCCTCCTAAGCCTTGAAAAGGGGAAGAAATTTTAGTGAATTTGGAAATCCTTAGTGGAAAAGTTAAGGTAGTAGATGTAGAGCTTGGTTAGAAGCTCGAACCACTCTAAAATTCTTGTGTCTTATTTTCTTTCATTGCTTCCACCACCAACACCCAAATTAACTCTTGTCCACCACTTGGCAAGCAAAACGGTTGAGGAATTCGAGCTCCACAATTGGTAATAGAGTTAGGCTCAATCGAGAGGTTTCACCACCTATTGAGATGATCTGGGAAGCTAGATCAATCCTACACATCAACCGATATTCATGGCGCAATCCATTGTCAAGTCACATTTCTTTGACGAGACCAACTACTCCTATTGGAAGAATATGATGATGTTCTTCATGAGAGAAAAAGACTACTATCTTTGGGATATCGTTCTTGAAGGTCCGTTCGTGCCACAAAGAAGCAAGGAAGAATGGAGTATGGATGATCGTAAGAAGATAGAGCTAAACACGAAGGCACTGCACATTCTCTTTTGTGCACTTTGCCCGGAAGAGTATGCTAAAGTTTCTTCTTGTGAAGATGCCAAGGAAGTATGGGACAAGGTTGAAGTCGCGTATGAGGGAACAAACGAAGTAAAGGAGACCAAGATTGGTCCTCTTAACCTTGAGTATGAGAACTTTAAGATGGATCCGGATGAAGACATTAAGAGTATGTTCGATCATTTCTCCATGATTGTCAACGAGCTAAAAGAATTTGGGGAGAAGATTTTAGAAGACAAATTTTTCGAAAGATGATTTATTCACTTCCTGAATCACGAGAGTCAAAGAAGACGACAATCATTGAAGCTAAAAAATTGAAGGATCTCAAGCTTGATGAGCTCATCGGGTCTTTACTTACCCATGAATTGATGTCTCAACCTTTAAGAAGGGAGAAGGAAAAGAAGATCAAAGAGCAAGGAATAGATGCAAACATCATTGCTCTTCAATCCTCCACAAGCCATCAAGAAGATTCAAGTGAGGAGGAAAGTGAAAATTAAAAGATGGCCTATCTCTTCAAAAAGTTTGCCAGATTCATGAAGAGCGAAATGGAAGAATCCAAGCATGTATCGAAGAAGAAGATGAAGGATCCCCACAAGAGCTTTGAATGCAAGAAGCAAGGACACACCAAATACGATTTCACTCGCTTCAATAAAAAGGGATCATCTTCAAAGAAAGCATATGTGGCAACATGGAGTGATGAAGAAGACTCCACCGACGATGAGGTAGCCCACTTATGCTTAATGACCCTCCAAGAGGGAGATATAACTTATAACTCATTCAATTTAAATTCTTATACTTTCGATGAGTTACAAGAAGCCAAAGATAAGTTGATTTTCGAATTTAAGGCTTCATTTTCTAAAAACAAAAAGTTGCTTTCAAAATTGAAAATTAAAAATAATTTGCTTTCTAAAACCAATCTCGAACTTGAAGCAAGATTAAAAGATTTTGAACAAAAGAACCTTGATCTGTAAAACTTGCTTCTAAAATTTCAAGAGGATCATCAAAAGGAAATTGATGACCTAAAAAATAATTTGTTTAACAAAAACGTTCAAAAATGTGAAGTTAGAGGTAGTTCCAAATCAAATTTTGTTAAAACAAATTTTTATCAAAGATAATCTAGTGCTCCTATATTTTTGAACGTTAAATGTTTTAGAAGTATTTGGGGTCCCAAAAGAACTAATTACTTCAAATAAAAATGATGAAATTGTAAAATAGATTCTTATGGGGACTAAAATTTGGATGTGATGGAGCATTGATCAACAAAATAATGAACCATGGAAGCTCTATGAAGACAAGTAAGATCACTTGAAGAAGTGAGACTTCACATCCTACCTTTGATTCAAGTGGTAAATTTAAATTGAATTTCTTCTCTTATTTGTTTTATTTATTTATTGAAATTCAATTTCTTTTAATCATGAATTGTTGGACTAACATCTTGGTTGATGCTTGAGTAAGGGGGAGCCAATTTTTTTAATTGCAAAATCTTTTTAAAACTTCCATTGTTATTGAACTTCAAGTTTTAAAAAATTCTTTTTGATATAACAAAAAAGGGAGAATGGTTTGAAAAATTGAATTTTCAAATGAATAATGGGAGCTTTTAACTTTTTTTGAATCTATATTCACTCATTAAAAATTTATTTTACTAAGGGGGAGAATCATAAAAACAAATTTTCAAGTTTATTTCATTATATAAAAAAGGGGAGATTGTTAGGATATTTGTTTTGATATAATAATTTGAAAAATGTTTTTGGACCTATTTGAATATTTTGCAAACTTGTATTAAAGTCCAAACAACTTGAAAAAAAGTGTACTGATACCGATACCAGCACATGTGCACCGATACGCCCTGCTGCAGAAGTGCATTTATGGCTGAAAAAAAGTCTCCAACGACTCTAAACAACCCCCAACGACTAGCAACTGCCATGAAGTTTTTAGAGGTTTTAAAAGACACCTTCAAGCATCCATGAAAGACCAAGAAACATGAAGCCATCATTTCTTTGATTGTAAAAATGTCTTAGTGCTCAAATTTCTAATTTTTGTATAGACAAACACTTGTGAGCTAAATCGTCAATGTATGCTCAAGTGTATTAGGATTGGGTGAAAGCTTTAGAGTGCAAACATATACCTTGTGAGGATTAGGTTTCAGTTTGCTTTAATTTCTCTTGTGAAGAGGGGTTCTCAAAGCTTTAGGTAGAAAGCTTTGGATGCTAGATTTAGTGGTATAAGTCTAGGTTGTAAAGGTTGCCTCCTAAGCATTGAAAAAGGGAAGAAATTTTAGTGAATTTAAAAATCCTTAGTGGGGAAGTTAAAGTAGTGGATGCAGAGCTTGCTTAGAAGCTCAAACCACTCTAAAATTCTTGTGTCTTATTTTCATTCATTACTTCCACCACAAACACCCAAATTAACTCTTTTCCACCACTTGACAAGCAAAACGGTTGAGAAATTCGAGCTCCATAATAGTAAATGATGTTGGGCCAACTAGCCCGAAAAAATGATGGACGATGAATTAATTAATGGTCAAATTGATGGGTGTGCAAACAAACCCAGTCCAGATTGGGAGCTAAACATTCCTTCATTAAAGGAAATTATCTTTGAAGATAGAGTTGAAATAACAGACAATGAAACTAATTATCAACAGACAGAGGAACACCATTTTGAAATCCGAGAATTCGATCAAAAATCCAAATCGGTGAAAACCATGAGGTAAGCATCGCTTCAAGAATTTCAAAACAAAGCTCTAACGGAAGGAGAAAGAAAGAAAATTGAGAAAGCACGTAAAATGAACAAAAGGGGAAAACATACCATAAGGAGTCAGAGTTGGAAGGCAAATCTCTTTCAGATTCAGATCTTCAGGTAAGATGGGACATTGGAACAAGGGAAGCTAAAAAAGCTATCGCGCTTGGGAAAGACCTAGGTGTTAAATTTATTGTGGATGAAAATGAAGTGATTCACAAGATCGCAACCCTAGAGGTAGCAAATATGTTGAATAAGGTACAATAAACGATTTTTTTAACTCTGTAATCAATGAGAATATTATCCTGGAATATTATGGGACTTGGGTCTGAGGTAAAAGTCTCAGAGGTAAGGCGTTTAATTCGAGTAAATAAAGTATAAATGTTATTCATGCAAGAATAAAAAATGAAAGGGTAAACTTTACTGGAGTTCTCTTTTGTTTAGTGTATGTTCTATTTTAGTCACCTAATTTGAAAAAAAAATTATTTTTGTCACTTATGTTTTCGACCTTGATGTACTGATACGGAGGGGGTCGTACCAATATGCCTCAATGCGTACCGATACCCCTGTGCTTTAAATGTACAATAGCTCTTTATATTTTATGATTGTACCGATACCAGCACACGTGTACCGATACGCCCTGCTGCAGAAGTGCATTTATGGCTGGAAAAAAAGTCTCCAACGACTCTAAACAACCCCCAACAGCTAGCAACTGCCATGAAATTTTTAGAGGTTTTAAAAGACACCTTCAAGCATCCATGAAAGACCAAGAAACATGAAGCCAACATTTCTTTAATTGTAAAAATGTCTTAGTGCTCAAATTTCTAATTTTTGTATAGACGAACACTTGTGAGCTAAATCGTCAATATATGCTCAAGTGTATTAGGATTGGTTGAGAGCTTTAGAGTGCAAACATATACCTTGTGAGGATTGGATTTCAGTTTGCTTTAATTTCTCTTGTGAAGAGGGGTTCTCAAAGCTTTAGGTAGAAAGCTTTGGAGCTTGCTTAGAAGCTCGAACCACTCTAAAATTCTTGTGTCTTATTTTCTTTCATTGCTTCCACCACAAACACTAAAATTAACTCTTTTCCACCACTTGACAAGCAAAACGGTTGAGGAGTTCGAGCTCCACCATAGTAAATGATGTTGGGCCAACTAGCCCGCAAAAAAAGATAGACAATGAATTAATTAATGGTCAAATTGGTGGGTGTGCAAACAAACCCAGTCCAGATGGGGAGCTAAACGTTCCTTCATTAAAAGAAATTATCCTTGAAGATAGAGTTGAAATAGCAGACAATGAAACTGATTATCAACAGAAAGTTAAAAAAGCTAAAAAAGTTAAATTTATTGGGACAAGGGAAGCTAAAAAAGCTATCGCGCTTGGGAAAGACCTAGGTGTTAAATTTATTGTGGATGAAAATGAAGTGATTCACAAGATCACATCCCTAGAGGTAGCAAATATGTTGAATACGGTACAATAAGCGGTTTTTTTAACTCTTTAATCAATGAGAATATTATCCTGGAATATTATGGGACTTGGGTTAGAGGTAAAAGTCTCAGAGGTAAGGCGTTTAATTCGAATGAATAAAGTAAAAATGTTATTCATGCAAGAATAAAAAATGAAAGGGTAAACTTCATCGGAGGTCCCTTTTGTTTAGTGTGTGATCTATTTTAGTCACCCAATTTGAAAAGAAAAAGATTATTTTTGTCACTTATGTTTTCGACCTTTACCGTTTTGGTCACCCAACCGTTAGCCTCCGTTAATACGATGACATGGCACGTTAATAAAAATATTATTTTTAAATTTAACCCTCAAACTTTTGAAAATTTACTTTTTCTCCATCTTCACCAAAGCCTCCCTTTCTCTAAAAATGAAATCCCAATAGTTTCAAATCCCAACAAATAAGGAAAATGAACTTCTTCAAATTAAACATAACCGGACATAAATTATCTATTTTAGCAAAAAATTAAGATGCAAATAAGTTAAATTAGGGGAAAAGTAAAGAACCTTTAGGTAGAAAAATCTAATCGTTCTTAGGCGAATAAGATCATGGACACAAAACTGCAACACAAAAAATCGACAACAACATAGGAACATCAAACAAACATGATTTCTAGTTCTTTTTGGTGGAATTTTAAAAAAAATTAAATTAAGATGTAGCTTTTAAAATCAAGCAAAATGATGATCACTCATTTCTAAACATGGATTTAATAGCATGTTTAGAGTTGTAGCGAATGCCGGTGATCCCCTGTTGAGATCGAAGGATAAATTAGGTGAGTGGAACAATGGGTATGGCTTGAGGCGGACTGAAGGCAAATAGGAGGGACTGAGTCAGGAGGCTATTTAGCTGGCTTGAGTGAACGCAAGTCCGATTGCTCGTAAGAATGAGCGGTAAAGAAGAAATGGGCTAATGAAGATGAAAAATGCTGCTTAAAACCTAAGAAAGAATTGTCCCGAATTAGAGAGTCAATAGTTTTTTTTAACTTTATCATTTACATAACCGATAAATTCAAATTGTCAAACAAGGCATAAACAATTTAGAATAAATAGTTTTGGACTTTTGGCTATAGAATATGTGTGTGCCTACAACTTCCAGCAGTCATAGTTT
Organism: Hibiscus tridactylites; assembly: GCA_958450335.1. Classification (NCBI taxonomy): domain Eukaryota; kingdom Viridiplantae; phylum Streptophyta; class Magnoliopsida; order Malvales; family Malvaceae; genus Hibiscus; species Hibiscus tridactylites. The sequence goes on along the minus strand of OY288290.1, from coordinate 4,134,305 downwards.
CAGCTTTTTTGCTTTACAGAGAATTGACTTCTCCTAGGTAAAACTCTACAGTTTCTTAAATTCAATCAATTAATGAGCAGTAATCCAAACGCATAATCATTTTAGATTCAAGATTGATGTTTTAAGAGAATGCCGAACTTATTGCTCATTGTTAGGTTTTACAATGCTCGATTTCTTCAACCGTTCTTGCTCACCAAGTGGTGAAGAAGTGGAATTTTGGGTGGATGTGGTGTGAAAGCTAAAAAGATAAATGGCACAATGATTTTAGAGTGGTTCAACCTTCCAATCAAGGTCTACATCCATTACCTTAGCTTCCCACTAAGGATTTCCAATCAATCCACTATTGATTCGTTAGTGTTGGTACTTTCTTGCAGTGATGGTTAACTCTCGATGTAGCTTTGTGTCTAGTTGCATGGTACTCTTTTTCTCCACTTAAGTTAAAGAAATTTTTAACGAGGCTTGCAATTTAGAGTCATAAATGAAAACGACTAAAAGTTCATCTTTGCATTACGTCAGCTTCCCTTGATTTCTCTGGTTATTTTCCTTTATAACTCGTATTATCCTTTTGGTTTCTATTATGTGACCTATAACACTCATCTTTAATATCACCATTTTTCTTACAATAATAACAAATTTCCTACGTTTCTAAATTTTGATGCAGTTCTGGTTTCATTGTTAGAACTATTAGACAGTATAATTACAAGGTTCTAGCAGCTTCGTTCAGCATCTAGAAGTCTCCAGGGGTCTCTCCATGCTTCTCCATCAATCTACAGAATTCTCTAATCCTCTACATTGTTCTATAGTTTGTTAGACTGTTATTCAATTCTATTTTTTGTAACAGATCCAAAAACAATTCTGATGAGGGCCTCGTCTATGTTGTATAAATAGACGGTATGTGGGCTAGCCCATCAGGTAATTAGTTTTTGGTGGGTTGTTACTTTGCTTGTATTTTTTTAAACCCAAATCTAATAAAACAAGTAGACTGCTTCTTTCCATTTCTTTCTTTCACCCGATCGGGGTTTTCTTCCCCAAATTCTAGGGCTCACAAATTCCAGCCGTCCTTTGCTTGCCGTTCGTGTTTACAAATTCCGGCCACTCACCATCGTCAGAGCTCAGTTCAACATGGTATCAGAGCTATGGAAATACGCTCCAGAATGCAACGTCGTCGAGATTGACAGTTTCACGCCGAGGAGGTGATCTTCGATTCTCTTTCTGCTTGTTATTTTTGCTCTCTCTCCGATCTGTTGTTTGTCCGTGTGATTTGGTTACGTTTCTCCTCTGTGTAATCTGTAACAATGGTGACAACCGATGATGATTCCACGGCGACGCGACACGGTGAAGACTCCACTGCTCAGATCTTCTCCAATAAGCGCGTCAACGTTCTTCTTGACGATACAAATTTTTTGCTCTGGAAGCAACAAATTATTCTCACCATACGAGGACTTGGCCTAGAAGAATACCTTGATCCAGAAGCACCTAAACCGGCTAAGTATGTGTAAGGCACATCTGGTGACAGAGTGCTCAATCCTGCGTATGTTCAATCGGTGAAGCAGGACAGTTCATTGGCTTCTTGGCTTTTGTCCACGGTTGGTTCGGACGTGCTGCCACAGCTTGTTGGAGCGGAAACTTCAGCCGAGATTTGGAGTGTGGTTACCAGGTTATATTCCAAGTTGTCCACAATGAAGGTAATGCACCTTCACTGTAAACTCCGTTCGATGAAGAAAGGTATCCTGCGAATGAGAGATTATACAGTTAAAATTAAGGAAATCTGTGATTTACTCGCCTTATCTGGTAACAAAGTTTCTGAGGTCGAGCATGTGGCAACGATATTGAACGGCCTCCCGCCTGAATACGCACCGTTTATTACTGTGATTACGGCTAGCAAGGAGCCGTTTTCTCTTGAAGGGGTAGTCTCGGTGTTAATTGATGCTGACTCAAGGCTTGCGGATCCGGGTGATATGTCCGTTGGAATTAATTTGACACACTTCCAACCATCTGAGTCTCCTGGCAGATCCGACTATGGTCGAGGTTCGAGTTCTAATTTTCATGATCGTGGACGTGGCTTCCGGTCTGGTTACAATAGAGGTGGCAGATTCCGTGGATGATCTAGGCCACAGTGTCAATTATGTGGCAAAATGGGGCATATGGTGGATACATGTTGGTACCGGTTCGATGAAGGGTTCAAAGGTGTCATTGCAGTTCAATCTAATCGCCAGTCCGATATTCCTCAGGCTAATGCGTGCCTCTATCAAACTGAAGAATTTGGCCAGTACTATGAACCTTGTGTTGCCGCTACTGGTGTTTCTAGGCAAGCTGAATCATCGCAATCACCTCCTGAGGAAGCAGCTCAGGTGAACTCCCTGACCACTACTGGAGTGGACGTTGGGTCTCTCAAATGGTTCCTCGATTCGGGAGCAACGCACCATGTTACGAACTGTAAGTCTCTCTTCTGCTCATCACTTAACTATACTGGTTCTGGTCGTGTTCATTTGGGTGATGACTCTGCTGTTAGGATAGAAGACATTGGTTGCTCTGTTATAATCACTACTAGGAAGAAGCTTCTTGTTGATAATTTGCTTTATGTTCCTCGCATCTCTCGAAATCTGTTGTCTTTTTTTAAGTTAGCCAGTGATAATGCTGTGTTTTTTGAGTTTCATTCCGATAAATGCTATATGAAGGATGAAAAATCAGGAGAAATCCTTCTGCAAGGACATCAAGAACAAGGTCTTTACTGCTTTCCTCTTCAGCATTTTCCTGTTTCGGTTTCTGCACTTAGTACTACTGTCAATAATGAGGAGTTTGTCTACTGGCTGTGGCACAAACGGTTGGGTCATCCCTCCCCTGATGTTCTTCAATCTGCTGTTTCTACGTCCTGGAAATCACGTCCAACTTTAGTTTGTGAAGCATGCCAACAGGGCAAAGCTCATGCTCTCCCTTTTGTGTCCTCTAATACTGTCTATTCTACTCCTTTTGAATTAGTTGAAGTCGATGTTTGGGGCCCTACTCCAATGCTTTCTGGTGGGTTTGCCTACTAAGTGTCATTTGTTGATATGTTTAGTAGAAATTGTTGGACATACCTCTTGCGCAATAAAAGTGAAGTTACTACTGTATTTGATAGTTTTACTGCTCTTGTTCAAAATCAATTTTCATCCACTGTCAAAGCCATTCAAACGGATGGAGGGGGAGAGTTTTAGGCTCTTCGCTCTAAATTAAATCTTTTGGGTATTCAGCATCGAGTTACGTGTCCTTACACGTCTCAACAAAATGGCGTAGTCGAACGTAAACATCGCCAAATCATTGAAATAGCCCTGTGCCTTCTTGCTCAAGCATCAGTCCCAATTAGGTTTTGGTCATATGCTGTCCTAAGTGCCACTTACATTATTAATAGACTTCCATCTCGGATTTTGGGAAGTATCTCTTCTTATGAGAAGTTAACCGGCAAATCCCCAGACTATTCCTTCTTTCGAATCTTTGGTTGTGCATGCTACCCGTATCTTCGGCCTTATAATAAGAATAAGTTGGATTTTCGCTCACAAAAGTGTGTTTTTCTTGGCTATTCCCTAAAGCATCATGGGTATCAATGCCTTGGTGATCATGGTAGAATATATGTTACTCGTCATGTCAAGTTTGATGAATCTCTATTTCCCTTTGCTGTCACATCTTCAAATCAATCTTCTTTACAACGTGTTTTGCGAACTCAGTCACAGCCAGTCCCCATTGTTTCCTCTAATGATGTTCCGATATGTACTACTTCTACTCCTTCACTCTCTGTTGCTCGTACTGTTAATGATGGTGATCAACCAGCTGGTTCTAGTGCTGCTGTACGCTCTGGTGATCTTGATAATGATGCGTCAGCTCCACCTGTTCGTTCAAATGAGGATTCACAATCTGCCGTCCCTGCTGGTCCGGTTCAGCATGCTGTTTCTGCTGAAGATTCACAGCCTCCCATTTCTTCTAATATTCACAATGCTGATTCTATTCGGCAGTCCCCAGCTGCTGTTCTAGATGATGAGAATGATGTGTTATTATCTAGTGCACATAGCTCAACTGCTGGCCTTGCGGAAAATAATTCCTTCACCTCTAATGAGTTCTTAAATAATGCATCGGCTGCAGCCCCTAGTGCTAAGGTAATAGCCAATGTGCATCCCATGACAACTCGAAGTAAGAGAGGAATATTTAAACCAAAGGCTTATTTGGTCAGTTGTGATGATGTGCCTCGTACTATTCATGAAGCCATGGAAAGTGTTAAGTGGCGTAATGCTGTTATGGCTGAGTACTCTGCCTTGTTGGCCAATAACACATGGGAATTAGTTGAGTCCCCTGCCGATCAAAAGATTATTGGTTGCAAGTGGCTGTTTAAAATAAAGAGGAACGCGGATGGTTCCGTAAACAGATACAAGGCTCGTTTGGTTGCTAAAGGATACTCCCAAGTTCCTGGACACGACTTTCACGATACGTTCAGTCCGGTTGTGAAGTCATTGACTATTAATGTTCTTCTTTCTCTTGCTGTAACCAACAAATGGGTTGTTCATCAAGTGGACATCAATAACGCGTTCTTAAAGGGTGATCTTGGTGAGGAAGTGTTTATGGTCCAACCTCCAGGGTTTGAACAGAAATCCCATGCTGGGCTACCTCTTGTTTGTAAGCTCACCAAAGCCTTATATGGGCTAAGACAAGCACCAAGAAGTTGGTTCTTGAAACTTAAAGATTTTCTGGTTTCTATTGGTTTTCGAAACTCACTTGCTGACACCTCTCTCTTTATATATCACACTGTTGATGTTACTACTTATATCATTGTATATGTTGATGACATCCTTATTACCGGAAGCTCTGCATCTCATATTACCTCAGTTAAACAACAACTTCATGATCAGTTTTCCTTGAAGGATCTTGGGGTGCTGGATTATTTCTTAGGCATGGAAGCTTCCGTTTCAGTTGAAGGAATTTTCCTTGGACAAAAGAAATATGTAACAGAACTTTTGCACCGGCTGCAAATGAATGATGCAAAGCCTGCTTATACCCCTATGGTTGTTACACCTAAGTTACACAAGAATGATGGCGAGTTATTTTCTGATGTCACCAAGTACAGAAGCACAGTTGGTGCATTGTTATATATCCGTCACACTAGACCGAATATTTCGTTCGCTGTAAACAAGGTGGCTCAATATATGCAACAGCCAACTGTGGTACACTGGTCTGCTGTTAAACGGATCTTGCATTATCTTTGTGGAACTATCGAGTATGGCTTGTGGTTCTCTTCGCAGCAACTTAATCTTCCTTCTTTAATAGTTTTTAGTGATGCTGATTGGGGAAGTGATGAGGATGATAGAAGGTCCATCTCTGGCCATTGTGTTTACTACGGTAATCATCTTCTTTCTTGGCATTCGAAGAAGCAACGGTCTGTTTCGCGCTCCACTGCTGAAGCAGAATATCGAAGTCTCGCTGATGCCACATCAAAGGTTATGTGGGTTCGCAATCTGTTGACTGATATGGGCATACAAATTTCAGCTTCACCAAAGGTCTGTTGTGATAACACAAGCACCATAGCAATGGCAGCCAACCCAGTTATGCATGCTAAGACGAAACACGTAGACTTGGACTTACATTTTGTTCGAGAACGAGTATTGAATTGTTTATTACAGGTTGCTTATGTTCCTGCCAAGGATCAAGTAGCCGATTTGTTCACCAAGCCCCTCGCGGTACAACAGTTTCTCCTTTTTCGTCACAGGCTGAATGTTATTTCTTTTTCAGACTTGAAGAAAACGAGGAAGCAGGGTGAATGTTAGACAGTATAATTACAAGGTTCTAGCAGCTTCGTTCAGCATCTGGAAGTCTCCAGGGGTCTCTCCATGCTTCTCCATCAATCTACAGAATTCTCTAATCCTCTACATTGTTCTATAGTTTGTTAGACTGTTATTCAATTCTGTTTTTTGTAACAGATCCAAAAACAATTCTGATGAGGGCCTCGTCTATGTTGTATAAATAGACGGTATGTGGGCTAGCCCATCAGGTAATTAGTTTTTGGTGGGTTGTTACTTTGCTTGTATTTTTTTAAACCCAAATCTAATAAAACAAGTAGACCGCTTCTTTCCCTTTCTTTCTTTCACCCGATCGGGGTTTTCTTCCCCAAATTCTAGGGCTCACAAATTCCAGCCGTCCTTTGCTTGCCGTTCGTGTTTACAAATTCCGGCCACTCACCATCGTCAGAGCTCAGTTCAACAAGAACTCTTTTCTTGAGTCGTCCCACGAACAATAAGACTATCTCTTTATTGGATTTATATTCAACCATAATTACATGATTTTTTTTTGCAAAAATATGTAACATTTAGTTTACAACATTAATTCTTACATCCATTACTCTATGTTCATCTTCGTACAATCCATAGAATAATTACTAAGAATTTGAAAGCCCTTCCAATTAGTATAAGAATTTTGTCGTAGTACTATGCACACATCTTAAGAATTTGGGGGCGTGAGCTATTATTGACCAACTTGACAGTGTGCATTTTCGTTATATATAGGGATTTAAAAAAGCTGACCCGACCTAAAAATCCGACTGAAACCTGCTCGAGTCAGAATTTTTTAACTCGAAAAAGCGATGACCCGAAACTGATCTGTAACCGACTGTTGTTGACCCGAACCCGAGTTGGACCTAATATTGTAGTAATCGAACCCGACATGGATCCGACCGAGAACGGCATGAACCTGAATTGAACTTGTTATTTGGATCCAGAACCCAACATGTGGCCGACTGATACGAACCCGAACCCGAGACTAACATGACAAATAACCAATATTACCCGACTGAAATGACTCGAGATTCGATTTTACCCGACTTGTTTTGAACTCGACCTGATTTGAACCCAACCTGTTTTGAACCCGACCTGAACTGATATTGACCTAGCTTGATATTATTATTTACCTAACTTGTAATTGAGGAAGTTTATATTTGATGATTTTCAAGAAAAAATAAAATATTTGAGAAATTATAAATTTATTATATTATAATGTGAGAAACTAATTTTTTACCATTTAAATTATTAATTATTAATTTTATTTTTTTTGTTAAATAAATAAATTATTGATTATTAATTTATTAAATTATATATAAGAATATATATACATATATAATCAATTTAAAGTGTTGATAAGAAGTTTACTAGCTCTTTGTAGAGCGTTTGGGTGTTCTCTATTTATGAGCGCAAGTGCACACTCTTGTCAAGTTATAGTATATAAGATATCGTCTCCCACAAGGATTGGACAACTTGGTTCGAATTGTTGTTCCTGCACAAGAAAAGTAAATTGCACAAATAAGATAGTTGTTGAGAAGAAAAGTAAAAGAGAACACAAGTAAAAGAGGAAGTAATCAGATTGATAGAGAGGGCAGGGTTATGCTGCTGCTTAGTGTGAAACTGCGTTGAATAGGCCAAGTTATTTTGCGCTGCCACGATCTACTGCCTTGGTGGGTAATGGCGGATTGAGGTTGTGACAACTTTCGCTGCCACGACGGAACTCTGCTCTTGCAACTTTCACTGTCTCGGCAAGTGAGATGGAGAGAAGTCCTAGCGGCAAGTCTGGCAGATATTCCAAGTTCGGCGAAGCAATTATGAAGTGATCCTTCCTATATCTAGGCAAGGATTCTGTCACTACGTGATGTAGGCAATACCTAGCAATCTCAGCGTAAACCTAACACATGCAGTCGACGTTTGGTTACTCCTTTTAGCTGCTGAAATTCTAACTTATGTCTAAGCCGAATTAGTCAACACCTCGTCATGATGAGACCATGCTTAATTCTTTCGTGAGTTTGACACTCTCTGTAACCCCCTCGTCCCGGTCTGGCCGGATGACCGGTCCGAGTGAGCTACACGGGGAAAACCGAGTGAAAACCCAATTAGGATTCCCCCTCGGTTAACAACCCTATTTTTTCATTTTAAATCTTGTCTAGATGAGTATTTAATCCTATGTGATCATACAGCGGAACAACATTCACGAGACAAACAAACGAACTCAACCCACCATCTTACAGCCTAATTTTAAGCCTAAACTGCAGGCGGTATCGATACATTTAAGGGGAGTATCGATACCCCTTGACTAGGTCAACTGGTCAGAGTCAACCCGTGGAGACCGTATCGATATGCCCAAGGAGTGTATCGATACCCTCCCCAACGGTTGACTTCCCACGGTCAACGCTAAGATGACCGTATCGATACGCCAAGGGCCCGTATCGATACCGAAGTGGACAGTAGCTCCAGTGACCAAAAAGGTATCGATATGCCCCCTCGCGTATCGAAACACGAGGCCTGGAACAAGAAGGCCGTATCGATACGGGACCAACCGTATCGATACCCCTGCTACGAACTTGCAGGTTTGAGCTGATTTAAGGCACAAGGAGGCCTCTAAATCCCTCTAAAACTTCAACCAACATATTATCATCAATCCTAAGGCAAACCAACCATAAAAGCATGCTTTCACAAGAAGCCCAAGGGCACTAATCAACACAAGGTGATGCACAAATCATACAAGCAACTTAGCATTCAAAAATGAAGCAAGGCATACATACTTGGCATTCCAACAAGGGCAATTAGGCATACAAGTCATACATGAAACTCAAAGGCCTTAAAAGGCACAAGAAAAGCATATGAGGTTTGGCCCTCTCTAACAAGGCAACATAAACACCAATAGACATGCCAACACACACAACAACCATCATAGCATAACATGTTTTACAAACCAAGGCCAAATCAAGAGCCAACATACATGAGTCATACATAGCTCATACAAAAACCCTTGCCACATTGCTAACTAATACAAAATTTACCACCGTACTTGAGCCACAAACTTGGAAGCCCTTCTTGCCTTGCCTCGAGCTAACACCACGCTAACGATCTGCATTGTTGAACATTGAGAGCGTAAGCTATAAGCTTAGTGAGGGTGCTCTAAAACGAAAAACATCAACAATGCAGGGTTCAAGCATGTAGATCCTAATCTCACATACATCGAACATTGACATATAAACAAGTAGACCTAGCTAGTCTTTCAAGTGGCATAGTATGGCATCTTACTTCATACTAAGCATCAAGCATCAAATATCAACAATAGTAAATCAACATCACATATCACAATATATGAACAAGTTAATTGGCCACTTTAAATTACCCCGATTGTGCGGATTTAAACCTCAACAACACTTTACCTCGGTGGGATTATACTCATCACCGGACCTTGCATGTGCGGGATTCCACTCATCGCCACATGCCCTACGAATGGGATTCCACTCATCATCCCGTAGAAATATATAAAAGCTTCCGGTGGAATATTACATCACCGTACTCCTCCTTGATGACTTAACGCCATCAAGGCCACGTACGTTTTGACTCAATTCGTGTGCACACTAATCCTAATGATCGATCATTTACAACCGGTAATTTATTTGGTGCCAATTATCAAAACCACATCATATATATCATCAACCACATTTCATACTCGTCACATATATACACTTCATGATATACATGCATCAATTTAACCACAATCCACAAGAGTATAGATAGGCAAATACACAATAGCATACAATGAAGTCAAAAGCTAGAATTAACAACTTGAAATAAGGAAATGGCCTACCAAGCACATTCTACACACCCACTCTACACACACTCGAACCGAACTTTAAAACAAGTTTGAAACCACTCACCGCCCTTCCTTAGCTACCAAGCGAAACTCCTACGAACCCGGATTCGGTCCCAAAGCTTCTTCGACGATCCCTCTTGCTTCTAGCCAACCAAAAACACAACCAATAGCCACAATCAATGCTAATATTCAATCAACACATAACCTTTGAATTCAAACCAACTTCATCCAAAATTTCCAACCACATTTAATCCCCAAATATGACAAACTCGTACTCCCTCAAACCTTGGCTGAAAACTCTACTTCCAAACATCCAAATGACACCCAAAAGGCCCCAAATCACCTTCCTAATATACCTAAACCAACAGCCCTTCAATTTCAACCTTAAACCTTTCAAAAACCCAAGTTTTGACACCTTAAAATTTGCTCTAAGACCTTACTTCGGATTTTCATCAAAATTTAACCAAATTAACATATAATGTGTATTTCAACATGAGTAAACAAAACCCCAACTCAATTTATCAAAACAAGATGAAAAACCCTTTAAAAACCCAAACTTTAAAACAAACCCTAATTTTCAAAACCCCATATCTTTAAAATCCAAGACCATAGGTAGATAGGGGATAAAGAGGAGAGTAAGAAAATGATTTTACCTTTCAAAAACACCTTGAATTGAAGTTGTAATCCAATGGAATAGTGTTTGTAGAGTTGGGAGAGTTTTGAAAATGGGAAGAGGGGATTCACGTTTGGGAAAGGGAATGGGAAAAGGGAAGACAACTTTTCTATAAAGTTGTCTTGCTTTTTAAATCTTTTGGGTCCAATTACAACATTGGTACCTCCCTTTTTTACTAAAGCTCAATTGGGTCTTTATTTAAGTTGAATTGATTTAATTAAATTTTTATTGACTCGAACTATAAACCCGGTTAACTCCTACCCTTAAAACACGGGTGTTACAACTCTCTCCCACTTAAGGAATTTCGTCCCCGAAACTACCTGACTGAAAGAGATATGGAAACTGCTTTTCCATATCCTCCTTCCTCTCCCAAGTGGCCTCGTCCACACCTCAACGTCGCCACCGCACTTTCACTAACTCAATCGATCTACCCCTCAACACCTTACTGTCAGAAGCTAAGATCTCAACGGGCTCTTCTTCATAAGTCAAATCCAGATTCAATTCAATCTCCTCTACGGGCATAACATGTGATGGATCGGACCTATACGTACGAAGCATCGAAACATGGAACACATCGAGTATCTTCTCTAGCTCGGATGGCAAACGCAACTGATAAGCAACTAGACCAACCCTCTTCACAATCTCATACGGTCCTATGTACCTCGGACTCAACTTCCCCTTTCGGCCAAATCTCATCACTTTCTTCCACGGAGACACTTTGAAGAACACCTTCTCACCCACTGAGAACTCAACTTCCTTCCTCTTCAAATCGGCATAGGACTTCTGCCTATCCGAAGCAGCCTTCAAGCGATTACAAATCAATTTTACCTTGTCGGTTGTCCCCTTGAGCAAATCCGGCATAGGTAACAATTTCTGTCCTACCTCGGCCCAACACACTAGAGTTATACACTTCCGGCCATACAAGGCCTCATAAGGAGCCATCTGAATGCTCGACTGAAAGCTGTTATTGTACGCAAACTCTACTAGAGGCAAATGCTTCTCCCAAGTACCCTGAAAGTCAATGATACAACAACGCAACATATCCTCTAAGATCTGAATAACCCTCTCTGACTGACCATCTGACTGAGGATGATAAGAAGTGCTGAAGTTCAAACGGGTACCCAAAGTTGTATGCAGACACTCCCAAAATCTAGAAGTAAACCGCGGATCTCTATCCGACACAATGGACTTCGGCACACCATGCAGTCTAACAATCTCACCAATGTACAAATCAGCCAATCTATCTAAAGTGTAAGTAGTGTTGACTGCCAAGAAGTGAGCACACTTCGTAAAACAATCTACTATCACCCAAACTGAGTTCTTCTTTGTAGGAGTCAAAGGTAAACCCGAAACAAAATCTATGGTGATGTTCTCCCATTTCCATTCCGGAATTCTCAACGGCTGTAACAAACCTGAGGGAACCTGATGTTCAGCCTTCACTCTCTGACACACTAAGCACTTACTCACAAAGTTGGCTACATCTCTCTTCAAGCCAACCCAAAAGTACTCATTCTTCAAGCCACGATACATCTTCGTACTTCCAGGATGCATAGAAAACGGACTACTGTGGGCTTCAGTCAAGATCGTACGTCTCAAGTCACTGTCTTCTGGCACAACTATTCTATCTTTGAAACATAAAACCCCATCAGTACTGAAACTGTAGTCTGAAGATCTACCCTCGGCTATATCTTGCACGTGAGGTGCCAAAGATCTATCTAAGAGCTGCTTCTCTCGAATCAACTGACCTAGAGTAGGTCTAACCTGAAGCTCGGCTATCAAGCCACCATCTCCGGACAAACTCAATCTAGCAAACATAGCTCTCAAGTCCACGGCCATCTTCCTACTCAATGCATCGGCCACTACATTGGCCTTACCCGGATGGTACTCAATAGTAAGATCATAGTCCTTTAGCAACTCTAACCATCTACGCTGTCTGAGATTCAAATCTCGCTGAGTCATAATGTACTTCAAACTCTTGTGATCGGTGTACACTGTGCATCTCTCACCGTACAAATAGTGCCTCCAAATCTTCAGAGCAAACACAACTGCAGCTAACTCTATGTCATGGGTTGGATAGTTGCGCTCATGGGTCTTCAACTGTCTTGAGGCATAAGCCACCACTCTCTTGTCTTGCATAAGAACACATCCTAGCCCTACATACGAAGCATCACTGTAGACTACATAGTCCTTCCCGGACTCAGGCTGTATCAAGATCGGTGCTTGGGTCAAAGCTTCTTTCAATTTCACAAAGGCTCTCTGTCTTGCATCTGTCCACTCAAACTGAACACTTTTCTGAAGTAACTGTGTCAAAGGAGCGGCTAACTTAGAGAAACCCTCAACAAATCTCCTATAGTATCCGGCTAAGCCTAGAAAGCTACGTACCTCTGTCACAGACTTCGGTTGCTTCCACTCAACAATGGCTTCAATCTTCTTCGGATCAACTCTAATCCCATCGGCTGACACTACATGTCCTAAGAAGACTACCTCACGGATCCAGAACTCACACTTGCTGAGCTTCGCATACAACTGATGATCTAGCAAAGTCTTCAAAACAAGTCTCAAGTGTCGTTCATGGTCTTCTTCAGTTCGCGAGTACACCAAGATGTCATCTATAAACACAACTACAAACTGATCTAGATACTGATGAAAAATCCTATTCATCATGTCCATAAAAGCATTCGGTGCATTAGTCAACCCAAAAGGCATGACTAAAAACTCATAATGTCCATACCTAGTCCTAAAGGCCGTCTTCGGTACATCAACCTCTCTTACCTTTAGCTGGTAGTAACCCGATCTCAAGTCAATCTTCGAAAAGACCGATGCTCCTCTCAACTGATCAAACAAGTCATCAATTCTAGGCAACGAATATTTATTCTTCACCGTCAACTGATTTAACTGCCTGTAATCTATACACATTCTCATGCTTCCATCTTTCTTCTTCACAAACAAAACCGGTGCACCCCAAGGTGAAGAACTAGGCCGAATAAAACCTCTATCTGTCAATTCTTGCAACTGAGTCTTCAACTCCTTCAATTCTTTCGGTGCCATGCGATACGGAGCAATCGAAACAGGAGCTGAATCAGAATAAGTCTCAATGCTGAACTCAACCTCTCTGTCCGGTGGTAACCCTGGCAATTCTTCCGAAAACACACTAGGAAAGTCACATACTATCTGGATGTCCTGAGGTCTAACCTCACTCATGTTAGGGTTCATCACATACGCTAGGTATGCTTCACACCCCAATTCAACTAATCTCTTAGCCTCTAACACTGAAACCACATTGGACAAGAACTTCACGTTCTCACCCACCACTACAATCTCGTAGTCATCTGAGAGCTTCAAAGAAATCCGCTTAGTTTCAAAATCTATCCTAGCTCTATGCTCCGTGAGCCAATCCATACCCGGAATCACATCAAAACCATAGAAGGGAAGCTCCATCATATCCACTGGAAACACATGCCCCTGAACCATCAACGGACACCTTCGGTACATCTTCCTAACCACTACCGTGTCCCCAAAGGAACTAGTAACACTAACTCCTACCTCTAACATCTCACAAGGCAAATTCAAAGACCGTGCATGCTCACTCAATATGTAGGAATGTGTAGACCCAGAATCAATCAAAGAAAGCAAACCCAAAGATTGTATCGAGAAGTTACTTGCGATCACATTAGTGTCATGCTGATCCCCACGCTGAGCATAAACTCTGGCCTGACCTCCGACCTCTGGCTGAACTGCAACTACATGAGCTATGTTCCTCTGACCATCGTTCCTCGGCTGGAAGTTACCTCTACCGCGCCCGCGGCCCCTCTGAAAGTCATTGGCTCTAGCAGGAGCCTGAGCTGGTGCCTGTCCCACCTGATGTGGACAGTCACGCCTAATGTGGTCTCTAGCCCCACAACTCCAACAAGAATGATAATTTCCCCAACACTCACCGGTGTGGTTCCTCCCGCAAGTAGCACATGTGGGAAACTTCCCACCAGCTCTCGGACCCTGATGGCCCCTACCGTGGTTACCGCCACCACGCCTATGATCATATTGATGCCTGTTGTCCCGATGCCTCTTGGCATCACCTCTATCAAAGTTGCTGGACCTCTTACTCGAACTAGATCCACCTGACTGTCTGGTCAAACTCAAATTGTGCTCTAAGTCCTTGGCCCTCGCGACCAAGACATCAAAATCAGTGTAATCTGAAGCTAGAGTGTAAGTCTTGATCTTTTCACTCAGCCCATAATGGAAACGGTTACAACGCTCCACCTCAGTAAGTACAAGCTCAGGTGCATACTGACTCAATCTGACAAACCGGATCTCATAATCTATCACGGACATACTCCCCTGAAGCAATGCCATAAACTCTCTCTTCCTCTCATCGAGGTATCGCGGACCCAAATACTTCTTACGGAAAGTTGTCTCAAAGAACTCCCAAGTGATCTCGGCCTCATCCATACCCGTAGTGATGGTAAACCCACCAAGTGTAGGCATCACCCTGAAGCAAGGACTCAACACATCCCAACTTGCGCTCACCAGTACATCCCATCTAAGCAAGGATACGGACAGTCTTCTCAAACCACAACTCTGACCTCTCCGGAGTAGCCCCTCTAAACTCTTAGGCCCCAAGGCCCCGAAGTCTCTCTAAAGGCAATCCAGTGCCCTCACCCTGATGATGAGCTGCCTGACCTCCAGCTACTGCAGCCTGAAACGCCCCGGCTATCGCCTGAACCAACAGAGCTAAGTCAATCCCGGCCGGTCCTTAGCCACCTTGGCCACCTTGTGGTCCCTCTCCTTCGGCCCCAGCCTCACCTCCCACTCCCGGTGGAGGAGGTGGTGGTGGTGGAGGTGGTGGAGGAGCTCCAACCCCAACCACAGGCTCTCCCACTTGAGCCTCAACTCTCACTACCGGCTCAACTCCTGGAGCCGCTGCCCGTGGTTCCGGTCGAACCATCCTAGGCCTCCCACGTGGTCTCATGATACAGCTAGCAAGGTATAAACTACAACAAGAAACAGATAAGGATTTCGTTAGTCAAAGCAAGGGTCCAATAATGCTCAAGTACTCCTTTTTCCAAAAATATTTTTAAATTATGTAATAGTAGCAATGGGCACACACTCCACATCAGACACGACAATTCATGCTTCAAAACATCATACGATCGATCAAGTATCAAGAATTCATGGCAAAACATGCATCGAACAACACAATCAGTTAATACATCAAGCTTACCTCACTTACCTGCCCGAGGTCTCGGTAACCTCAGGCTCTGATACCAACAAATGTAACCCCCTCGTCCTGGTCTGGCCGGATGACCGGTCTGAGTGAGCTACACGGGGAAAACCGAGTGAAAACCCCTTAAGGATTCCCCCTCGGTTAACAACCCTATTTTTTTTCATTTTAAATCTTGTCTAGATGAGTATTTAATCCTATGTGATCATACAGCGGAACAACATTCACGAGACAAACAAACGAACTCAACCCAACATCTTACAGCCCAATTTTAAGCCTAAACTGCAGGCGGTATCGATACACTTAAGGGGTGTATCGATACCCCTTGACTAGGTCAACTGGTCAGAGTCAACCCGTGGAGACTGTATCGATACGCCAAAGGAGTGTATCGATACCCTCCCCAACGGTTGACTTCCCACGGTCAACGCTAAGATGACCGTATCGATACGCCAAGGGCCCGTATCGATACCGAAGTGGACAGTAGCTCCAATGACCGAAAAGGTATCGATACGCCCCCTCGCGTATCGAAACACGAGGCCTGGAACAAGAAGGCTGTATCGATACGGGACCAACCGTATCGATACCCCTGCTACGAACTTGCAGGTTTGAGCTGATTTAAGGCACAAGGAGGCCTCTAAATCCCTCTAAAACTTCAACCAACATACTATCATCAATCTTAAGGCAAACCAACCATAAAAGCATGCTTTCACAAGAAGCCCAAAGGCACTAATCAACACAAGGTGATGCACAAATCATACAAGCAACTTAGCATTCAAAAATGAAGCAAGGCATACATACTTGGCATTCCAACAAGGGCAATTAGGCATACAAGTCATACATGGAACTCAAAGGCCTTAAAAGGCACAAGAATAGCATATGAGGTTTGGCCCTCTCTAACAAGGCAACCTAAACACCAATAGACATGCCAACGCACACAACATCCATCATAGCATAACATGTTTTACAAACCAAGGCCAAATCAAGAGCCAACATACATGAGTCATACATAGCTCATACAAAAACCCTTGCCACATTGCTAACTAATACAAAATTTACCACCGTACTTGAGCCACAAACTTGGAAGCCCTTCTTGCCTTGCATCGAGCTAACACCACGCTAATGATCTGTATTGTTGAACATTGAGAGCGTAAGCTATAAGCTTAGTGAGGGTGCTCTAAAACGAAAAACATCAACAATGCAGGGTTCAAGCATGTAGATCCTAATCTCACATACATCGAACATTGACATATAAACAAGTAGACCTAGCTAGTCTTTCAAGTGGCATAGTATGGCATCTTACTTCATACTAAGCATCAAGCATCAAATATCAACAATAGTAAATCAACATCACATATCACAATATATGAGCAAGTTAATTGGCCACTTTAAATTACCCCGATTGTGCGGATTTAAACCTCAACAACACTTTACCTCGGTGGGATTACACTCATCACCGGACCTTGCATGTGCTGAATTCCACTCATCGCCACATGCCCTACGGATGGGATTCCACTCATCATCCCGTAGAAATATATAAAAGCTTCCGGTGGAATATTACATCACCGTACTCCTCCTTGATGACTTAACGCCATCAAGGCCACGTACGTTTTGACTCAATTCGTGTGCACACTAATCCTAATGATCGATCATTTACAACCGGTAATTTATTTAGTGCCAATTATCAAAACCACATCATATATATCATCAACCACATTCCATACTCGTCACATATATACACTTCATGATATACATGCATCAATTTAACCACAATCCACAAGAGTATAGATAGGCAAATACACAATAGCATACAATGAAGTCAAAGGCTAGAATTAACAACTTGAAATAAGGAAATGGCCTACCAAGCACATTCCACACACCCACTCTACACACACTCGAACCGAACTTTAAAACAAGTTTGAAACCACTCACCGCCCTTCCTTAGCTACCAAGCGAAACTCCTACGAACCCGGATTCGGTCCCAAAGCTTCTTCGACGATCCCTCTTGCTTCTAGCCAACCAAAAACACAACCAATAGCCACAATCAATGCTAATATTCAATCAACACATAACCTTTGAATTCAAACCAACTTCATCCAAAATTTCCAACCACATTTAATCCCCAAATATGACAAACTCGTACTCCCTCAAACCTTGGCTGAAAACTCTACTTCCAAACATCCAAATGACACCCAAAAGGCCCCAAATCACCTTCCTAATATACCTAAACCAACAACCCTTCAATTTCAACCTTAAACCTCCCAAAAACCCAAGTTTTGACACCTTAAAATTTGCTCTAAGACCTTACTTCGGATTTTCATCAAAATTTAACCAAATTAACATATAATGTGTATTTCAACATGAGTAAACAAAACCCCAACTCAATTTATCAAAACAAGATGAAAAACCCTTTAAAAACCCAAACTTTAAAACAAACCCTAATTTTCAAAACCCCATATCTTTAAAATCCAAGACCATAGGTAGATAGAGGATAAAGAGGAGAGTAAGAAAATGATTTTACCTTTCAAAAACACCTTGAATTGAAGTTGTAATCCAATGGAATAGTGTTTGTAGAGTTGGGAGAGTTTTGAAAATGGGAAGAGGGGATTCACGTTTGGGAAAGGGAATGGGAAAAGGGAAGACAACTTTTCTATAAAGTTGTCTTGCTTTTTAAATCTTTTGGGTCCAATTACAACATTGGTCCCTCCCCTTTTTACTAAAGCTCAATTGGGTCTTTATTTAAGTTGAATTGATTTAATTAAATTTTTATTGACTCGAACTATAAACACGGTTAACTCCTAACCCTAAAACACAGGTGTTACACTCTCGTGCCCGACAAATGAATTTTTTCAACTGGACTTTTGGAACTAATTGAAGAAGTGAAGTACATGAATTAAGCAAACTTAGAATATTTTATTGCAAAACAAACTTTGAAACCTAAACAATCGTTCTCACAACAAATTACAACATAACCCCAAACCCAAAAGAGAATTAGAACATGTCGGCGGCAAGAAAACCTAAGCTATGCCTAAAGAAACCTAAGATGATTTGAATTAAAATTACAATAAGTATTTATAGACAATAGCTAGGTTTAGTCATTCTTGAAGTAGAAGTCTTCAAAAGTAGTTTTCCACATTAAATGTGACTTTAAACTCGGACTTCTTTGAGGTGAATGTGGACTTTATCACGTTGCCTTGTTCCACAAGCAATCTCAAGATTTAGCTTCAACGACTCTGCCCGCTGCTACAGACGTCGGAAAATTGAGTGGACAACACCGATAGAATCAGGGTTTTCTACTCTACAAATCGCACTCCAGTTCTCCAACTCCATAGTCTGCTGTCGTGGGCAGCAAGTTGGGTGGCGGCATCACTCAGCAGCTACTGTTTCTGCCCTGAACTACATCAGTACAACTCCCTGGTTTGCTGCCTCAGCATCACATCCTCAGCTCCTCTTTCCCTCTGTCAGCCTTTAGTACCTAAAACCAAAAATACACTAAAACAGTACATTTTCTTCACCAACTTAAAGATAATCAATACAAGCAAGGAAAAGAAGAGAAATACTGTAAAATGCAATGCATGATCCTAATTATGCCTAAAATGTACTAAAAAACAACAATAATATGAGATGGAATGTACATAAAATATAGGACTTGTGGACACTTTACACACCCCCAAACTCGAACTATTGCGTGTCCTCAATAAATGCAATCTAAATATACTTGCCCTTATAATAATCAGAAAGAAAAACATGTTTTCAACTTGATTTCATACCTCAAGGCTGTGGCACATGTATTAAATTAGTGAAGAGAATTTAGCAAGAAAATAACTTAGAATTAGTTTCTAATGCTAGTGCAGTGTGTGCAGGTCTGTGTACATGCTGAATATGCAAAATAACTAAATAAACAAAGATGTTGTAAGGATATATAAAGTTGACGCCGAGGTAGCATAGTTAAGCATAATATTTTAATCATGGCAATGAGGTCTTCAGCTTATCACAACTACTCTTCCAGGTCTGAGATTAAGATATGAGCAATCTACAAAACCCCAAACCCGTGGAGTAGAGTCATCCCGTGAAGACTTTCTTTCACTCATGCTAATTTGTCCGTCACTTCAAAACTTTCAGATTCACGGACTTTGATAGCAGCGGAGTGTCCTTGCACATGATTCTTCCTAGAGCCTGTTGCGGGCACCTCTAGGGTAAAATAACAATGCTCTTTGTTTTTACTTTTGCTGTCGTGGCAGTGCTATATTTTTCTGTTTCTCTTGTCTGCCTCGGCGACTACCTGCAACCATTGTTAGAACTTTGCAAAGAATTCTAAAAACAAGCAGGCAATGCTCATTAGATATTCTAACAAATCCGGCAAGTAACAGTAGTGTTTGATAGTTTTGGCCATTAAAGAAAAAAATTCTAAGCCATTTTTCATGTTTTCCCATATTTACGTTCAAGTTATTATTGGTGCGAAAATAAGTAATCTCCTAACTATCATAGGCACAAGTTATATAACATTTTTTTCTTTTCTGATTATTACTAAGGCAAGTACAATGCAACCTATATGCTACTAAGTATGCCTAGAAAAAATATGTGAGAACTATCCCCCCAAACTCGAGATGGGCATTGCCCTCAATGCAAAAAAACAGAAAAATAAATACAAGAAAAAAATGAAAACATAAATTGAAGAAAAGAGAAAGAAAAAGAACTAAAAATTGACTGAGGGTTGAGAGGAGGCTTGGGTCTTTTCTGTCGAGGAGGAGGAAGAGGTTTGGATGATGAAGCGGCGACCGGTAGATGTCTTGACGGCAATCTTAGCAGGTGAGCTTTTTGCTTTCCTCGGCGGCTATACTCTTTTTGGTGTAGGATGAGGCTCTTCTTGAGGTTCGACAGGAAGAGCGACAGGCGGTGCTTCGCTCTCTTCTGACTCTGTCTCGTCGTCCACAGGCTCGGCAGCTATGATGTGCCGTTTTTTCTTCCTAGTGCCTTTCGTTGTGGGTGCTGTCGGAGGGACAATCGCCATTAGGATGGTATTTTTAATTTACTGAATCTATTCATTTTACGAAAATTATTTTTAATTTTTAGTCAAAATTGACCTCTATTCATTTTTTTGTAATTTAGTCTAATATTTTTAATATGATGATATTTTTGTAATTTTGTTCATGTTAGTCCCTAAAATTTTATTTTTAATCAAAATTAACCTTTATTTATTTTATATTTTTTAATTTAGTCCAATATTCTTAATATGTTGATATTTGTATTCACTATATTCTAGTCCCTAATATTTTATTTTTAGCCAAAATTGACCCTTATTTATTTCTAATTTTTTTAATTTAGTCCAATATTATAAATATGATGATATTTTTGTTCACTTTGGTCCCTACTATTTATTTTTAATGTGATTCGTGTTCGTAAAAGACGTTAAATAATTCACTTGAAATGACCTAACTCAAAGTCTATTGACTATTGTACCTAACTCGAAATTAATACGAATTAAATTACCCGAATTAACCTAACCTGAAATCAAACCGAACCAAAATGAACCAACCTAAAATAAAACTAACCTAAAGTCCACCCGAGCCCAAATTAACCTGTCAATTAACTGATTCGGACTTGAACCGTTTTGACCTGACATGAAATGAATACGACCTGAAATGAACCCGGCCTAAAATAAACCCGACCTAAAATTGACCCGCTCCCGATTCGAATCGAGTCAAAACATCAAATCAACTTGAAATAACATGTATCTAGTTTGACCCGACCTGACATGACTCGACCTGAAACCCATCTGATTATCTGTTTTTACATCCCTAGTTATGTATACTATAAAGGCAATGTAATTACTAATAATTTAGTCCGGCGGGCTTTTGATTGTAATTTGTCAGTACTAGGGGTGGGCTAGACCAGGCACTCGACTAATTTGCCTAGAAGTGGTCTCGGTCCCGGTAACCACCAGTTCCTGGAAAACTAGAACCAGTCCCGATCAGACTGAGTCCCAAATTTCAGGAACCGGTCCCGGTACCAATACTGGGTACCCGGACAATTGGTCTACTATTGAGCAGCTTGAAGATTGAAGTCTTAAAACGAGTCATACTTATAATATTCATACATAAAGAGAAAGAATAAACTAAAGAACATTTCCATTGCAAGTAAGACCACCGAAAAGTTTGATAGGAAGAAAGAAATGAGCCCCTTCAATTATTTCCAACATTTTCTACGCCACTCGGTACTAGGTTGAGCATGGTTAACCGCAAAACCAAAAATCGATCCGAACCGAGGCTTTTGGATGGTTTATGGTTCATAAGTTTGCAAACCGTGGTTAACCGAATCAAACCGAATTTGATATTTTATTTAATTTGTAATTATTTTTCTAATGTAAAAATATGTATTTTATACTTAAAATATTGTAGATGCATTTTTAATAATTATTATTTACTTAAAAATCAAGTTTTTAATAAATATATGTGAAAAACACTTTAAGACTTTAACTCTTATTGTTTAAAAGTCATCAAATAAAGTTATTTTTTCAAAATAAAATACAAAATTTCGAAAACTTACGTTAATATAGAAAACCCGAAAACCGATGGTTACTAAAATAGCTTACCGAATTAAACCGAACCTGGACCGTATACAACCCTACTCGGTACCAGATCAATACCAGTACACAGTACTGGTCTCAGTCCCATTGGGTACCCACATGATACCTGGTCTAGGGAATTAGGATCCAGACCCGGTCCTGGTCGCAACTAGGACCTAAATTTTAAATCCAGTCCCGATCCCATAGGTACCAGTTCCAGGTAAAATCTACCGGGTCCAAGACTGGGACTGGATAACCGGGTTTTTTACCCACCCTAGTGAGTATAATTTGAAATAAAACATTCTGAATGTATTAGTATTACTAATGATGTACTTATGATACTATTAATGGTTAATTATAAACATATTCATTTAGCAAAAAAAAAAGCTTTTAACATTTAAAATCAACAAATTTGTGTATCGAAATTTTTTTTTATCTTTATTAATAAAATATAATAAAAAATATTCATTACAATTATCTTATGATTAATCTTTAGGTATATTCTAATTATATTGATATCTTATTGATGGTTGATATAATCGAAGGCAAATATGGATGATATGCTAATTTTTTTTATTAAATATAGAAGTATTATATTTTTAAGCTAAATTTTGAGATTAAAATACATATACGATGAAATAATATAAATATCTTTGATAAGGCTAATTAGAAGATATCGATAAAATACCAATTTAATTCAACGAAATTCTGGTAATTGAGTTGCGTCCAAATGATGTACAGCAGTGATCACTGTAAAACTTGTTTGCACCAACAAGTTCATATTCATCATCATAGTAAATATATGTTGCAGCATTTAAAGACAAAACACAACCTTCCAAATCTCCAGATTTAAAACCCAATAAAATATTGGCAGAAGAATACATATTAGGGTAAAAGCTAGGTCTGCCAGTGGCACCCTATTCCTCTAATCATTCAAATCGGTGGGTCAGCTCTGCTCCTTTGGATTATTTCACAGCCTTAAGCTCTAATTCCCATGTAAGTCCAACAACTTCATATGTTGTTGCAACCAAGCTCTTACAACTTGGGATCATTACGTTTGTAATCGAAAATGCATCATCGTGTGGTATCTTTCTCAGTTTTTAATCAATTCTTAAAATAAAAGATGATATATAGGCTCATTGATTGGACCAAAAGTTAGGATGCTACAAATCCTATGTAAAACTAAAGGTTTCTGCCTTTAGTTTTGGTAGAAACCTTTTGGTTCTTGGAAGCCATACCTAAAGTGAAAAGAACCCTGAGCCAGAGGGGTATGAAACAAAATATGTACCGACTTTGCAATGAAAAAAGTTGCTGGAATCATAATAATAATAATAATAATAATAAAAGAAAAAAAAAAACTACTTATTAAATACTCTAATCTTCTTTTTACATGAATAGAGCGAATTCTATTGATACTTTTCCTATATCATCAATGAAGATACAAAAAACTTAGTTGACATGACAATGTCATAGTCAACGGTCCACTGTAACAGTAACTGTTATATAGTGGTAACGGCACCGTCTGATATAGTTATTGTAAAAAATAACTATTTGCAACAAAATATTGAGACAGTGGTTCAGTGGTTTCTCTGTTGAACCCAGTTTGAGAATACTTGAAGAGTATTCATGTCGGCTCTGTAGTGCTTTTGTGTGAATTCAAGCAGCATAGGCCATGTAAAATCTGGATATACCCTGGGGCTGTATGCGTCCACCAACTCGGTTGGTGGGGCAACCACTTTATCACCCTTTGGACACAAAAAGAAAGCAAGGGATTTTCTTGCGGTGTGGCTGTTCACAACCGCCCGGTGCAAGCAACTTTTGTAGACTCCATTTGACAAAGCCTGAAAGAAGAAAAACATTTCCAATACTTAATCACCAGATCAAACCATCGAGTACAGTTAAAAGATGTATGGATTGAACGAAAAGAGTCTGTCTGGTACCATGAAGGTGTCACCGATGTTCACCACGAATGCTTCGAAATTCGGGCTAATCGAACGCCATTCGTTGTCTATGAACACTTGAAGACCACCTACTCGGTCTTGGTGAAGGATGGTTAACGACGTCGGGTCACAATGAGGCCCTGTGCCTAATGTGAGGTCTGGTTTTTGGCAAGGCGGATAGTAATTCAACCTCATAATCGAATCGTTTTCTTCGAAAAATTCCCTGAAATGTGCTCTGCTTATGCCTAGACTGACGGCTAAAAGCTCCATGATCCCTAGAGAAAGCTTGCTCATCGCCTCGCAGTAGTTCTGGTAAACCCTCCTGAACACAATTAAACTCAGTATTTCAGCATCACAAGAAAAAGCACAGGAAAAAGGGGTTTTTTGTTGTTGTTGTTTTAGATGTTTTCATTAGAATTTGTTACCCGAATTGCCTGAATTCATCTCCCATTTGATTAACGAGGTAGTCTTGGACCATCATGGATGCGTCTCGGTGAGCCGAGTATCGAAACGAAAGTGTTTCCTTCCAAGGCAGCTTGGAGGAGAATCTGCCAGTGAAGCTACTGGCATATCCACAGAGCTCACCAACTTTCCTCTGAGCCCTTTGCTTTTCAACTAGTGGCAATTCAAAGAAGTCATCCATGTACCTATGAGCATCAGCAAGGAGTGTTGCATCCACTCCGTGATTAACCACGAGAAAGAAACCGTGCTGCCGACATGCCTCCCCGACAAGCCGTAAAGATTCTGCAGCAGCAACAGGGTCACCGGAGAGGAAGCCTCCGAGGTCGATGAGTGGTACATGGAGTTCGGGAGGATTTGCGCAAGGCTGTTCGTCGTCGGGCCATATAAATTGTTCCGGTATGTGGGATTGGTGCTTGAGCACAGAGGCATCAAAGACCAATTGGTTTTGCTCATCTTTGGGGTGGTGTGGCATGGAAGGTATGTTGGCGACGCAGTCAACTGCCATTGCATGAAGAGTATGGTATGTTTTGAGGCCTAAGATTGATATGTATATATATATATATATATACAATTGAGGGGTTGTAAGACTAGTTGAAGGCGGTAAAAACTCAATCCGAATGAATCAGATATTGATAGGCGATAGCTATAAAAAAGGGCAAGAGATGGGGTGAAACGAAGAAGGGAATAGTTAATGGAAAAGAAGAGGAGGAAGTGGCATAAATTTGAGAGGTGTGATGAAAGATACGCCAAAAGCTCCTGCTCTCATAGGGGAAATTGGATTCTTATACAACCTCCCCCCACCCCCCAATCTCTCTATTTATATCCTTAAATCCACCTTTTTCTAAAGAAAAACCCAAATATTGAGGCTCTCCCTTACTCAAAATTCGAATTGACTCGTATAGTTTGATTGGTTTATGATTTACAAATTTAAAATTCAAATATTTGTATTGAATTGGATTCAATGTTTTATTTTGTTAAGTTATGATGCCAAAAAATGTTCTCAACGTTTGATTGAATAGTCACTTTAGTCTCTATTTTTTTAGCAATGACAAAAGATGCCTACAATATTTGCATATTTTGTCATTTAGTTCCTATTCTCTTTTTTTTGGTCCAAATATGCTCCTAATGTTTTAATATGGTCCAAATATGTCCCTGTTGGATGGAAATTGTCAGTCAACCGACGGTCAACGGCTGATGCTGACTGGACTTGTCATGTGTTAAGATTTGTTGATGTGTCAGCATATATTTGTCATGTAACGTCATCATATTCGACCACGTGTCAGCATGATAGTCTGCCACGTGTCACCATAAAAAAGATATAACAAAAAAATTTTAAAAAATGATGCGGCATCTACCACGTCAGCATATCGTAACACGTGGCAAGTTCAGTCAACATCAATCGTTGACCGTGACAGTTTCCATCCGACATGGGCATATTTGGACCAGATTGAAACGTTGGGGGAGCATATTTGGACCAAAATAAAAGAATAGGGGGCTAAATGACAAAACATGCAAACGTTGGAGGCATCTTTTGTCATTTTACCTTAGCAATTTAACCCTAACGTTGCATTTTGAGTTAAATGATCCTTCAGTGAATAAAAATTGTTATTCAACTAATGCTAAATAACTTGAAATAACTTGACAAAATGAGGCGTCAGAAGAAAAAATATTTTATATTTATACAATTTTTTAAAATTATTTTTTACTGATGTGTCATTCTGTAAAGTCAATATATTTGCTTATATGACACTACTATAGCGGTGTGCACTGTCATGTAAAATTTTCACGTAATTTCAAGTCATTTACCGTTAGTTAATTAATAGTTTTCATCTGCAGATGGACCACTTTGACCCAAATAAAACGTTGAGGATTGAATTGCTTTTAAAAAAAATAAAGACTAAAATAATTATTTAATCAAACGTTAAGAATTTTTAACATTATGCCATTGGTCAATAATCATCTTTTATGTTTCATAATGTTTCATAATGTAAGAATAAATGGTTTGTACTTAAAATAATAAAAACAACTTAAAAGGAGGGGTGAGCATTAATTCGGCCGTGGGTTAACATGTGTACACTTTAAATTTTCTAAACTTTAAATTTTGATCTAATTTATGTAAATTATTTTTAATTTTTTTTAAAAAAATTATGAATAGTGCCCACTCTGAGTTTTTAAGATTTTATGTGTGCACCCTTTTGGATCCGTCACTGCATTGATTGAGTCGAGTAAATTTTTTTGAGTTAATCGAGTTGAAGAGTCATATTTTATAACTCAAATTTTATTTAAAATTCTTTCGAGTCAAGTCAAGTTACTATTCAAAATCAAGTGTATTTTTTCATATACGATATAAATATATCAAGCAGAGTTGAGATACTCATCTCGAACATGAAAATCAATCCACTAATTACTAAAAATTTCCAGTTATTTGAAGTTTCATTTTGTAACTCAAACTTTTTTTAAAACTTTTTCTAGTCCATTCAAATTTATAAAAATACGTTTCGAGTTTTTTTCGTATCGAGTCAACTCGAAAATTTTAGTTTTTTCTTGTCGTGTCATATAAAAATTATTCATTATTTTTATTTATTTAAAAATAATTATAAAAAAAATTTAAAAATTTATCAAATATTTTAAAAGCATAAAACGAAATTATTACTTTTTCTAAAAAATGTCGAAATCCAAAATTTATAGTATGAAAAACTGAAAATTAAATAAATAAAATTTTAAATGAACAGTTCACAAAATTCAGAAAACCCAGCCAAACATAATCCATCACTATCTTATCTCGGCTCTCAAAGCTGCTTTCTTGATTTTATTGACACTTCTCAGGTCTAAAAATCTCGACTCTCTGAACCACAAAATCTATGAATGCCTTTAAACGGCTACTGTTAGACGGTTATTAGTCAATTTCTCAATTTTGATTTTTCATGTTTATTCCCTCCTCTAGGAGAAAATAGAATATACATATATATTCTATGTACTAAGTGTTTAAAATTATTCGACTTGAAATGTCCGACTCAAGTACCCGTCTTGTTAATTTCTCCGGGTCATAATTTTTGAATTATACATGTACCTAGACCGATTATCTATTTTTATTTTTAAATTGTTAAGAATTTTTAGATAAAAATTAAAATATTTTTTTTGATTAATCAAGGGAGAAAAACCATGGTGAGCCTCGTTAAAAACCTCCTTAACCTAGATGGAGGAAAAGAGTATTCACCATAGCATTACATCAACAAATAAACAATAAGAATATAAAATTAGCCCGACATGGGTAAACCATCATGTAGCAAACTCAACACCGTATCAGGCGGAGAACTAAAATAAGTCGCTTCATAACCCTGCCACGGTCCCAACTTAGCCAAGGTATCGGCAACATGGTTAGCCTCTCGACAAACATGGCGGAACTCACACATCCGAAACTGAGGAACCAAGGCACGAATCGCACACACCAAAGAAGACGGACTGCCCCTATCGTCACCGTTACGCAACATTCGGATTACCTCCAAACAATCCGATTCCACAGTAATATCTTTAACATTGCACTGTAATGCATATAACAATCCTTCATGAATCGCCCAATATTCTGCATCAACCGCACAACACCGACCAATAAATTTCGAAAATCCACCACCCCACGTGCCCGTAACGTCTCGGAGAACGCCTCCACATGATGCCAAACCAGAACCTTTGTCACAAGCCCCATCGATGTTAAGCTTCCAAGTAACATGTGACGGTGGCATCCAACGCCGTTGTTGCTGGCGATTGGTCGCTGCATGTTCCTGCAGTGATCGTGTGCTCAACAAAGCACGCAGGACTTCTTGAACCAGCCCCCTGCTGCGCATAAGAATCTCGTCTGCCCCCCGTGCCTCATTTTGGAAGACCACGCTGTTGCGGGCGATCCATAGCTGCCACAACACAGCCCCAAACAACAGGTCCCAGCGATCCACCCCTCCCCAGGCAGCAGCAACATGCTGCAGATTCGAGGTAACCCAGGCCATTATCGAGCCGCTGTAAAACCACCCCCAATGCACAGGCGGCACCAGTTTCTTCCACACCAACTTAGCTGCCGAGCAATGGCGCAAGATATGATCGACGTCTTCTTCACTCGCCCCACACGTTGAGCACGCAGCCTCCTCCGCCATATGTCTTCGGACACACTCGCTATTGGTCAAAACCTTTCCCTTACACACCAACCAAAGAAAGCACTTAATTCGTTGTGGACCTTGAAACTTTTGCAGCAAACGCCAAACAACATGTCGTTGAGCATCACTGTGCGACTGAATTGCAGCATACGCGGACTTAACCGTGAAGGCCAAATTATCAGCCCATCTCCACCCCGGAGAGTCAGCGACGCTACCACCAATCGGGGCCCGAACGACCATAATTTGGTCGAGCACCTCCTCCTCAAAACAATGCTGAAACTGTCCAACATCCCAACTTCCATCGTTCAAAACACATCTCTTTAAGGGGAAGAAAATCACCCAAAATTAGATCCGGATCCGTCACAACCGACCCAAGCGGACCAACCCCATGTACCCAATGATCACGTCAAAAATCAATGGACTCACCATCACCAACCCGCCAAATAACTCCCGCCCGAACCTCTTGCCAAATCGCCGACACTCCGCGCCATAAATATGAACAATTACTTCGAGTAATAGACGCCGACACGATCTCAACACACTTGTATTTAGCACGCAAGAAACGCACCCAAAGCTGTCCCCGTTTCTCAATCAAATTGAAACCAATCTTCATTAAAAAAGCATCATTTTGTTCTTTTAGCTTTTTGAATCCCAGCCCACCAAACTCAACCGGTGTACATAACTCATTCCAATTAACCAAATGAACACCCTTCCTATCAGCGCAACTGTCCCAAATAAAATTGCGAATCAATCTCTCAATTTCCTCACACACCCCTATAGGAATTTTTGTCGATTGCATCGCATAATATGGAATTACCGACAAAACTGCCTTAGCAAGTGTTATCCGACCCGCAAAAGATAAGTATTTAGCTTTCCATCCTGATAACCTATCCCGCACCTTCTGGACTAAATAAGAATAGGTTGCTCGAGTAACTCGTCGATGTAGCATCGGAACCCCAAGATAACGCCCAAGATCGGCAACCTCAGAAAAACCCACCAACACGCTCAAGTCGTGACGAACCTCACTCGAAACATTCTTAGAGAAAAAAATACTCGACTTATGCACATTCACTTTGAGGCCCGAAAATTTACAAAACTCCACCAATACCTCCCGAATTTCGTCTAGCTGTTCCATAGAGGCCTTCGCGAAAAACCCACCAACGCGCTCAAGTCCTGCCGCCACCGGTTGCTCAGCTCCATCGCCCACCATATCCACGTCGATTACCCCATGCACATCAACACTGTCCCTTGCTTTCTTCAGCACCGGCTGAGGTTCCAAAGCCATCGGAGACCCTTGCCGTTCCAACGCCGCCGGAACAGAGACGTCAGCTACCGCTCCCGGTGGCTGGCCGCTGAAATCATTGTATAGCGCCGCCGTTTTGACGCCGTCAAGCTCCGAAGAAACCGGAGGAAAGGTAAAACTCATCCTAGGGTTTTTTTGTATTTGTCAACCACCTCGTTATTTGTTTCTGGTTGTTGAACTAAATTTTGTATAACTAATTAAAATATTTTATTTCTGAACATTTTACACTAACTTTTATTTATATTTTGTTTTTGTAATTTTCAATTATTTAAATCAAACAAAATCCAATATGTTTTTAGTATTATAAAAATAAGTAAGGCCTAAAACCTATTCCCTATGGAAATTGGAACCACTAGAACTGGGACAACTCATCATTTTACATGTTAAAATAGCGTTATCTCACCTGTCTTAATGCTCAGATTAAGACCTCTCCCCAAACAAATTTTATGTTTAACGGTTAAAATGATATGATGGCTAAACTCCATATCATAATATTTGGAAATTTGGATTTTTTATATGAGTATGTCAATTTTTTAAAAGAGGAAAAATATAAAAATATATTGAGAATTTACAATTCCGGTAAACAAACTTGATTCAGACATATTATTAATAATACGAAAACTAACGTCTTTAGATAATAAATAGAACCATACAAAGAAAAAGTAAAAACCCTAATTCAAAGATTTGAAACAAAATAGATACAAACATCACCAAAGCTCGACGATAAAAGGTAAAAAACCAACAAACAACATTAAGAAGTACATATTGTTGCGTGTAAAATAGTCTATCGCAATTGTAGTGCAAGTATACACGACGCAAGTAGTAAAGTGATACAAAGTATCGGATATCGTCTCCACAGGGATTGGGCTAATAGCTTCACCTAGATTCACTGCACGAAAGCAAAGGAAATATTTAAGAGAATTGTCACGAATATTAAATTAAAAACGTAAATAAAAGATTGAGATATCAAGATAGAGAGAATGGGCTGGTATTGAGTTGCTCAGTAGTGTAGGTATTGAATTGCTTAGGATCTCCAGTTCTGTCGTCGCACCCGTCGCCTACAGCACCTGTCGCGGCGTCTGTCCGTCAGCTATCGCGGCAGCGAACACTAACTCCGTACTTCAAGTTTGGCAAGAATCCCTGATCTGCCTTGCCCTATCCCTAGGCACAAGTCTGTCGATGATCACGTCTTTGATGATACCTCCCGGCGTGAATCGAAGGATGAACACCGATGTGTATGAATTCTTCCTTAGCCACTTAACCTCGCCTTATCCCTAAGCACGAGATGGTTCAACTATAAACTAGAGAACGCGCTTTTATCTCTTTCGTATACTTAACTCTCCCGATGCTAAGTAAATAGATAACCTCACAATGCTCTCCCGATGCTCTTGCAAGATGTTAAAACCAAGATAAAAGAACTTGAAGTTTATTTTATTGAACTTGAAAAATCCTAAAACAAAACAACCCTTGCAACTACTTTACAAAACAACCCGTAGCCTTAGGGGGAATTTAGAACATATCGGTGACAGGTAAACGGCAGGGTTTAGATTTCGGTTATGGGGTAGTCGGCTATGCCCTAGGTTTAATCTATGCCTTTTATATAAGCTTTGGGCTCAAGTTATCTAAGGTAACAAGGATTACAACTTTAATTAAAAGTAAGATTCTAATAAAGACTAAATCTCTAAAGTCTCCTACTTTCCAGCCGCATCCTTGCTTTTAGGGATTTCCTCTCCTTTGAGCTTTGGCTTGACATATCTCTTGATCCGGGGCTTGGAAAAATATTCGGCTTCCACACGACAGACGAGCAGATTTTTCTCTATATATCGAGGTCCACTTTACTTTTTCCTCTTCATGAATCTGCTGTCACCATGCTGTCACGACAGGTCCATGACAGGTTCGTCTTCTTCAGCTGCTTGTCCAGTCCAGCTCTCCTGCTTATCTGCCCTGCGCCTGCCTTCGACATCTACTATGACAGATACCTGCAAAAATAACCATCTTTCAGTAGAATCCGTGCCTTTTATATAATTGTGATGTTTTATTGAAAACTAACCTAAATGCAATGCAATGATGCTTGAATGCAGCAGAAATATGGGTTTAAAAAGGTGTAAATGATAGAACTTTTACACACTCAACACACCCCCAAACTCAAGTTTTTGCTTGCCCTCAAGCAATGAAGACTTAAAAGAAAACTGAAAATTTTTGTGTTGGCCTTCAAGCAGTGAACTGTCCTTTACCTGCCGCTCATTCTCTATGGCGGCAGCAACCTGTCGGAAGGGTTAGGATCTGTCCGGAATCTCCCTATAGCTCTCGTGCAGTGTGTGCATGCTTGTGAACAGTTATAAGCTAAGACTCTCTTAGTTTCACTAGAATATTCAACTCCTTAACTTGAATTTTATGCCAAAGTTTACTTTCTTTTAGAAGGCACATTTTCATGCTTTTTCTTCTATTTTCAAGCTAAGATTTTCTAGAGCCAGTTTTGGGCACCTCTAGTTAGCTTCCTAGAGCCGGTTTCGGGCACCTCTAGGTTTTTAATTTTCTTTTGCTAAACTTCTTTCCTAGAGCCAGTGTTAGGCACCTCTAGGGGCTATCCAAGTTCTAAGCTTCCTATTCTAGTTTGGCTAAAAGAAGTCTAAGCATTATAACAGTCACAAAAGTGTTTAAGTTTTCAGAACTATAGAAAGGCTCTAAACTTTTCCTTAACCTGTCCTAGGGATGCTGCCACGACAGAGCTGTCATGACAGGTAAGTTAACTTCACAGTTTTAAGCCAACAGTTTAAATTTTCTGATTTATCTGATTTTTTTTTAAAGTAAAAGAAAATAAAAAAATAAGACACAACAATTAAACAAAAGATGAGCTAAAGACTCCATTAAATATGGAGGGTTGCCACCCCCAAACTCGAGGGTTGCATTGCCCTCAATGCAAAATGACACTAAAACAAAATAAAGAAAAACAGGATAAAGAAAAGTACATCACAAATATATAAGGGCAGGCAGCAATAAGAGGAGAAAAAGAAATAAAAACTTAAATTTTATGCGCTGTCCTCATCACTGCTGCTGACGCGGATCTGATGGTAGCGTCTGCGTTGGGGAGGTGGCTGGGCAGGTTCCTGGGCAGGTTGGTCAACAGGTTCATCAGCCTGTTGAGGTGCAGGTTCTTCCTCCGGTTGGTGGACAGGGTCGTCAGCAGGTTGAATGACAGGTGGTTCTACTAGCCTGATATCAGAACTGCTGCTGCTGTCCCAGCTGTTACTCGTGATGGCCTTGGACAACCTCCTCTTGTTGGCCACATGTTTAATTCTCTTCACCCGTGTGAAGGCGCTGTCCAAGTTCCTCCGGACAAGAGGGCTGTCGTCAGTGGCAGCTCGCTTGGTGCCTCGAGGAGAAGTGTCCGCCGGTGGGCTGCCGGCTGCTGTCGAGGAAGGTGTGGAGGAGGCAGATTCTCCGTGGGGAGAGACAGGTGGTGTGGGAGTGGGAGAGGGGATATTAAAGTAATGGGCGGGGAAGGTGGGGAAAATGACATCCGAAAAATTCAAATTATTGGTAATGAAATTTACCGTTGCGTTGGAGAAGTCGCGGATGAATGTCATTAAACCCATCTGCCGCTCCTCAATCCTCAAGATGGCAGCTAAGATGTTGGCGTTCTGATCTGCCGGAGCGGTGTTGGTCGCAGCTTCTGGGGCAGGTTCAGTGGCAGGTTCATCATCAGACTCAGCAGGTAGGGCGTTTGGATCGAAGGCGTTGAGGGGCGTTACGACGATGATCTCCATGAGGCTGGAGATGTTGCTGTCGGTCCAGCCGCTGTCCTTCTTGATTTTGTCGGAAGGGTCCTCCGGTACGGCAGCGCAGCGGTAGAGGGCAGTAATGGTGAAGGGCAGGCATAGTCGTGAATCTGTTCTGAAGGCACAATCGAGAATGCTGTCTCGCATGTACCTGCCCACGTTGATCGGCCTGTCATGCATGATGGAGTGGATGAGGGCCAGCCGCTGCCTGTTGACTGTCGTGTGGTGGGATGAGGGCAGGATACGCTTTTTGATAAAAGTGTTCCATAGTTTAGCCTCGGGGAGCAGCTCTGCCCGGTTGACGGAGTTGGGGTTCTTTTTGCTGGTGCTCCAGGTTGTGCCCTCCTCTGTCAATTCCCTCATGACAGCATCGTGGCCGGCAGCGTCGAGGGAGTCCCAAAACTGTTGATGAGTGTCGTCATTGGGGCCAAAGAAGAGGCCGAAGACATGGTTGATGCTGCTGGCGGTGAAAGGAACTGTCACTCCTCGGACGACAACAGATGTCGCCGTCTTACTCTCGATCGCCTCGTAGAATTCCCTGACCAGAGTGTCGTTAAGCTCTGCCGGCTGCTCGGCAAAGTCTTCCCAAAGTTGCGCCGTAATGGCCTTCATAATGAACGGCCGGAGTCCAAAAAGAGGAGCATCTCTATTATAGATGAAGCTCCGTTCCTCCCAAAGTTCCTTGTTGGCGAACGGGGATGCTGCTGCGGAAGAAGAGGCGGCAGCAGCATTCTGGCGAGTTTGTCGTGAAGACATTTTTGGTTGCAAGGGCTGAAAAAGAGAGAAAGTAGATAAAACTAGAAGAGAATACAAGAGAGAAAAATCAGAAGTGAGGAAAAAAATGAAAGGGGGAAGGGGTTTATATAGCTGTCGAGTAGCTGCCCATTTAATGCCGCAACGGCAGGCGGGAATAACGGGGCGGCAGATTGGATATTGCGTGTCTGACGCGTCTGACACGCATTAATGCGTCTGCTGAGCGTCTGCCGCACGCTTCTTCGTCTGCTGTGCGTCTGTTGACAGCCTGTCAAATCCGTCTACGCCGGCAGCCGAAACGACAGGTTACCATAAATGGGCTTAATTGGGCTGGTGGATGAGCGGTGGTCTTGGGCCATTTCTTCTTTCTCACTTGTCTCCTTTATTTCCTAAAAACTGAAATTAAAAACAAAACATTATTAAAATAAATCTAATTCCTAATAACTAATAATAAAATAAAATAAAAATAAAAACTAGGTTAAATTAGGGATGCCTTGTGGGGCATCACCTAAGGTAACCACTTCCTGAATTCCTGGGGCTTCAGTCCCCTGATAATGCTTGAGGCGTTGTCCATTGACTTTGAATTGGTGCCCGTCTTTTAATGATTGAATTGTAATGGCACCATGGGGGAAAACTTGAATTACTTGGAATGGACCAGACCATCTAGATTTGAGCTTCCCTGGAAAGAGTTTCAACCTCGAATTAAACAACAACACAAGCTGCCCTGGGCAGAACTGTCGCGGCAGCAACTTCTTGTCATGCCACTTCTTTGTTTTCTCCTTGTATATTCTTGCGTTGTCGTAGGCCATTGTCCGTATTTCCTCGATCTCATTCAAATCTAACAGCCTTTTCTGACCTGCCTTGTCCAAGTCCATATTTACTGCCTTGATTGCCCAATATGCCTTATGTTCTATCTCGACAGGCAGGTGACAGGTTTTCCCATAGATCAATCGGAATGGAGACATGCCCAATGGAGTCTTGAAAGCTGTCCTGTATGCCCATAATGCATCATTCAGAAGTAAAGACCAATCTTTCCTAGTTGGTTTGACCATTTTTTCAAGAATGTTCTTCACTTCCCTGTTGGAAATCTCAGCCTGTCCATTGGTCTGTGGGTGGTATGCTGTCGCGATCCTGTGCTTGACACCATATTTTCTCAAGGCGGCAGCAATTACCCTGTTGTCAAAATGTCTCCCTTCATCACTGATAATCGCCCTAGGGATGCCAAATCTAGAAAAGATGTTTTTGTGCAAAAACTTTTGAACCGTTTTGGCATCATTCTTTTGAGTTGCGATTGCTTCTACCCACTTGGAGACATAATCTACTGCGAGGAGGATGTAAAGATTTCCACATGAAGATGGAAAAGGTCCCATAAAATCAATCCCCCAAACGTCGAAGATTTCGACTTCTAAAATATTCTGCAGTGGCATCTCGTTTCTCCTTGAGATGTTACCTGTCCGCTGGCACCTGTCACAGTTTTTGTAAAATTCCTGTGCGTCCTTATACAGTGTCGGCCAATAGAACCCTGACTGCAGCACCTTGGCAGCCGTTTTATTGCCTCCTAAATGTCCTCCATATTGTGAAGCATGACAGTGATGGAGAATGTCTTCTTGTTCTTCTTGTGGTACACATCTCCTTATAACCTGATCTGCGCACATTTTGAAAAGAAGAGGTTCGTCCCAATAATAATGTTTTACATCATTTTGAAACCTCTTCCTGGCTTGATAAGTTAGACCAGAAGGTAATATTCCGCTAACTATAAAATTAACGAAATCAGCATACCAGGGAAGGTTAGAAGACTTACCTGCCGCCATGGCTGTCGCGACAGCTATTGCGGCAGCAAAGAGCTGCTCATCTAGGAAGGTCTCTAGTATGTGTGTCTCATCTACAGGTAGACTCTGTCCCATCTCTAACCTCGACAAGTGATCTGCCACCTGATTTTCTGTCCCCTTTTTGTCTTTGATTTCAAGGTCGAATTCTTGTAATAGCAAGATCCATCGTATCAACCTAGGCTTTGCATCCTTCTTTGCGAACAAGTACTTAAGGGCAGAATGATCGGTGTGCACTATTACTTTCGTCCCAAGTATGTAA
The DNA here is from genome assembly GCA_958450335.1 of Hibiscus tridactylites. Lineage (NCBI taxonomy): Eukaryota > Viridiplantae > Streptophyta > Magnoliopsida > Malvales > Malvaceae > Hibiscus > Hibiscus tridactylites. The sequence goes on along the minus strand of OY288290.1, from coordinate 4,097,758 downwards.
GAACGAAACTTGTCAATGGAGAACACCACAGCTAACAGCTCCTTTTCTGTGGTGGTATAGTTTACTTGGGCATCATTCAATGTTTTGCTGGCATAATATATGACATGAAACAGCCTGTCCTTGCGCTGCCCAAGTGCTGCCCCGACAGCATAGTCACTAGCATCACACATAATTTCAAACGGTTGCGTCCAGTCTGGTGGCTGTACTATGGGGGTTGTCACTAGCTTTTCCTTCAGAACCTTGAATGCTTCAGTACATTCTTCATTAAAGTCAAAGGGTCGGTTCTGCTCTAAGAGATGACATAGGGGCTTCGTGATTTTTGAGAAATTTGCAATAAATCTCCTATAGAAACCAGCATGCCCTAAAAAACTCCTAATGCCCTTGACTGTGGTTGGCGGCGGCAGCTTCTCTATGACTTCAATCTTTGCCCTGTCGACTTCTATCCCACGACAGCTAATCTTATGGCCTAAAACTATCCCTTCATCTACCATAAAATGGCATTTTTCCCAATTAAGAACAAGATTAGCTTTTTCACATCTTTCAAGTACCTTTTGAAGGTTGCCAAGGCAGCTCTCAAAATCGTCTCCAAAGACAGAAAAATCATCCATGAAGATCTCAAGGAAGTCCTCTACCATATCGGAGAATATTGCCATCATGCACCTTTGGAAGGTGGCAGGTGCGTTACAGAGTCCAAACGGCATCCTCCTAAATGCGTATGTTCCGTAGGGGCAGGTGAAAGTCGTTTTCTCTTGATCCTCTGGTGCAATAGCGATTTGGTTATATCCTGAATAACCATCAAGAAAACAATAGTAAGGTTTACCCGCTAATCTATCAAGCATTTGATCAATAAAGGGTAAAGGAAAGTGGTCTTTTCGGGTAGCTTTGTTAAGCTTCCGATAGTCCATACAAACCCTCCAACCGGTCACAGTCCTAGTTGGGATTAACTCGTTGTTTTCGTTGGTTATCACAGTCATGCTTCCTTTCTTGGGAACACATTGCACCGGGCTTACCCATTTGCTATCGGAGATGGCGTAAATAATACCAGCATCTAACCATTTAATTATTTCTTTACGCACTACCTCCTTCATTGCAAGGTTCAACCGCCTTTGGGCATCAATAGTCGGCTTATGATCTTCTTCTAAGAGGATTTTGTGCATACAGATTGCCGGACTAATGCCCTGAATGTCTGCTATGGTCTATCCTATCGCCCTTTTATGCTGCCTCAACATGTCGATCAGCTGTCGTTCCTGTTCCTGCGACAGCTTAGCAGAGATGATTATGGGTAGTGTTTTATCACTACCAAGATAAGCATATTTAAGCTGCCCTGGCAGGGGCTTAAGTTCTAAGACAGGTGGTTCGACAGTAGATGGCTTTTGAATTAAATGGTTATCCGAAGTGTAATTTAAGGGTTCGAATAACTTACCTGGGCGATGGTCTAACCAGTCTACCTCCTCATGACCTTCAGTATCAGATGAATCGGATTCAGAGGAGTCGCTGTCGTCGGTGCTGTCGTCGTTGCTGTCGTGACAGGCTTGTAAATGGCTGTCGCAGCAGTGACCAAATTTTATATCCTGGCAGCCCGACCTGATGCAGGGTTGATCAAAGGTCACCTCAATGATGGCCTTGCATTCTTCATCCACATCAGCATGTTTCATTGCTTGGAGAACATTCAACTTAATTTCTTGATCGTTTACGCGCATGGTGAGTTCTCCTTTCTCCACATCAATCAATGATCTTCCCGTGGCTAAGAAGGGTCGCCCTAGGATGACTGGTGCGTTCTCATCTGCCTCACAATCTAAGATAAGAAAGTCAGCAGGAAAAATAAGTTTATCCACTCTTACCAAGATGTCTTCAATTTTTCCCTCGGGGTGAACGTAAGAGCGGTCGGCTAGCTGTAGGGTAACTGTCGTGGGCCGCGCCTTGCCAATACCTAATTTCTGAAAAACAGATTTGGGCATTAGATTAACACTAGCACCAAGATCACATAATGCCTTACCCACAAATTTATCTCCGATTACGCAAGGTATGAGGAAGCTCCCTGGATCCTTCTTTTTCTGGGGTGGTTGTCGATGAAGAATACTCATGCACCCTTCTTGCATCCTTACCATTTCAAATTCCCCAAGTTTAGATTTTTTAGACATGACATCCTTGAGAAATTTAGCATAACCGGGCATTTCCCTAACAACATCTAACAACGGAATGTTAATATGAACCTGTTTAAAAATATCATAAATCTTTTTAAGTTGAGATTCATACTTAGCTTGCTGTATCCGTTGCGGAAAAGGTGGTGGAGGACGATAATCAGCAATGCGTCCTTCCCACTGCATGCGAATCTGAGGACGATAATCATCTTTTTTCTCCTCTGTCGCTTCTGCTGTCGTGACAGGCTCATCGGCAGCAGTCTGTTCATTACCTGTCGGGGCAGCTTCCTCGGCAGGCTTATCCAAGGCAGGTTTCTTTTCTGTTTCAGCTTCTTTTTCCGGCCCTGGTAACTTTTTCCCACTCCTAGTAGTAATCGCCTTACATTGCTCATGAGGGGGCGTTCTAGCATTTTCAGTATTGCTAGGGAATCCTCCATTCTGCCGTGGCTTAATATGCTGCGACACCTGACCCATTTGTGTCTCTAGAGATTTCAAGGTGGCCTCATGGTTTGTCATTCTCATCTTAGTTTCATCCATAAAGTCTTCCGTTTTCTTGACAAACTTATTGATGTTATCCATATACGTGCCGGTCTGAGACATAAAGGTGGCCAGAGTCTGCTCCAATATACTACTCGTGGTAGGTGGTGGCTGCTGTTGTTGCTGAGGCGGCAGGTTCTGCGGCAGGTTTTGCGGCTGCGGCTGCTGTCGCGTCAACAATCTAGGACCCCCCTGATTCTGATTATATGCTTGCGGATTTAGGGCATTGTTAGGGTTACTCCAGGAAAATTTGGGGTCTTTCCTCCAATTAGGGTTGTAATTGTAGTTTGGCTTGTAATTTCCAACATATTTTCCTTCTTCTATATTTATAGGGCACTCATCCCTACTATGATTTCCCTCACATGTAGCACAAACTTCCTCGACAGCAAACCCTCGTACTTCCTCTTCACTCAATAAGTGTTTCATGGCTTTAGTGAGGAATGCTACCTGTGATTTCATAGTGCTGTCGGCCTCATAATCCTTGACAGCAAGTACCCGTTTACCCCCTCTTCTAGCGGTTGGAAACTGCTCCTCATTCTTAGCCAGATGTTTCAAAACTTGTAGGGCCTCGTCCGGATCTTTATCCAATAATAGTCCATTTGCTGCAGAATCAATTCGAATGCGAGTTTGTAAGTTAGCAGCATTATAAAACTTAGTTACCTGATTCCAGACGGGGAATCCATGCATTGGGCAGTTTCGTAGAAGAGTTGTGAATCTGTCCCAGGCCTCGTGCATTGGCTCGTCATCTTCCTGTTGAAAAGTAGCAATTTCATTACGTAATCGCTCAGCTAAATGTGAAGGATTAAAACGAGACAAAAATTCACGAGTTAAATCTGCCCAAGTCATGATAGAACCCGGTGTAAGTTTATTCCACCAAGTTTTAGCTCTTTCCCTCAATGAATGGGGGAATAACCGAAGCCTCAGTATCTCCGGACTAACTCCTGGTAGTCTAAACGAACCACAGATCTCCTGGAACGTTTTGAGATGCTCCCTAGCATCTTCTGTCGCGGAACCACCAAACTGCCCGGCATTGTTGATCATACTAAACATGACAGGTTTAAGCTCGAAGTTGTCAACGTCAATATCCGGCAGCGTGGTCTCCAGCTCTACATGATCGTTCAGCATGTAGTCACGACATGACCGTCGTCCACCTGCCGCGGGCGGGTCACCGACAGGCGGGATTTCTTCTCCGGCAGGCTGATTACGGGCCATCTGCTCTAGCTGTTCTTCAAGGTATTCGTTTCGGTCTAAGAGGTGGCGAATCTGTTTCTTGAGATTAAAGGAACGTTCAATCTCCGGATCTAATTTATACTCAGGATCTTCACCTCTTTTCGATCTGCGCATAAACAGGAAAACCTTGTGAAAAGCAAGAGTTTAAAATGCAAAAGAAAAATTAAAGAAAAGTAAAAATAAAAACAAAAACAAAAACGAAAATAAAAACAAAAAGTGCAAGGAAAAGAAGGTGTAGTTATGTTGCCAATCCCCGGCAATGGCGCCAAAAACTTGTTGCGTGTAAAATAGTCTATCGCAATTGTAGTGCAAGTATACACGACGCAAGTAGTAAAGTGATACAAAGTATCGGATATCGTCTCCACAGGGATTGGGCTAATAGCTTCACCTAGATTCACTGCACGAAAGCAAAGGAAATATTTAAGAGAATTGTCACGAATATTAAATTAAAAACGTAAATAAAAGATTGAGATATCAAGATAGAGAGAATGGGCTGGTATTGAGTTGCTCAGTAGTGTAGGTATTGAATTGCTTAGGATCTCCAGTTCTGTCGTCGCACCCGTCGCCGACAGCACCTGTCGCGGCGTCTGTCCGTCAGCTATCGCGGCAGCGAACACTAACTCCGTACTTCAAGTTTGGCAAGAATCCCTGATCTGCCTTGCCCTATCCCTAGGCACAAGTCTGTCGATGATCACGTCTTTGATGATACCTCCCGGCGTGAATCGAAGGATGAACACCGATGTGTATGAATTCTTCCTTAGCCACTTAACCTCGCCTTATCCCTAAGCACGAGATGGTTCAACTATAAACTAGAGAACGCGCTTTTATCTCTTTCGTATACTTAACTCTCCCGATGCTAAGCAAATAGATAACCTCACAATGCTCTCCCGATGCTCTTGCAAGATGTTAAAACCAAGATAAAAGAACTTGAAGTTTATTTTATTGAACTTGAAAAATCCTAAAACAAAACAACCCTTGCAACTACTTTACAAAACAACCCGTAGCCCTAGGGGGAATTTAGAACATATCGGTGACAGGTAAACGGCAGGGTTTAGATTTCGGTTATGGGGTAGTCGGCTATGCCCTAGGTTTAATCTATGCCCTTTATATAAGCTTTGGGCTCAAGTTATCTAAGGTAACAAGGATTACAACTTTAATTAAAAGTAAGATTCTAATAAAGACTAAATCTCTAAAGTCTCCTACTTTTCAGCCGCATCCTTGCTTTTAGGGATTTCCTCTCCTTTGAGCTTTGGCTTGACATATCTCTTGATCCGGGGCTTGGAAAAATATTCGGCTTCCACACGACAGACGAGCAGATTTTTCTCTATCTATCGAGGTCCACTTTACTTTTTCCTCTTCATGAATCTGCTGTCACCATGCTGTCACGACAGGTCCATGACAGGTTCGTCTTCTTCAGCTGCTTGTCCAGTCCAGCTCTCCTGCTTATCTGCCCTGCGCCTGCCTTCGACATCTACTATGACAGATACCTGCAAAAATAACCATCTTTCAGTAGAATCCGTGCCTTTTATATAATTGTGATGTTTTATTGAAAACTAACCTAAATGCAATGCAATGATGCTTGAATGCAGCAGAAATATGGGTTTAAAAAGGTTTAAATGATAGAACTTTTACACATTCAACACATATTACAATAATAAGACATGTTGTTGACAACACAATCATTACTACAACTCAATCGCAAACAATAGCGGTAACTGTGAGCTCATATCCAAATCTAGTTCGAGGGTCCAAAACATGAGATCAATGGGATATTCAAAAGAGTGTCATCTTGATCGATCGTGGCGATGCCAAATTCAACCCTGATAGAAAATCAAATGAATAAAAGAAACGATCGATTAAAAAAAAGAAAAGTGAGTCAAAATGCAGAAGATATGTACTAAAAAGTAAAAAAAAATTGTGTTATCAAGACAACTATTGAATTTAAAAACTAGAAAATAAAGAATGAAACAAAAAATAAAAAAAATTACCGACAGTCGATAACCAGCACTAAAGTTAGTGCCGCCGCCGGCTGTGTAAAATTGAAAAAGAATAAAAACTAGAGCGGGCATAGGGAAAAAGGTTGTTGATGGAAATTTGTATTTTAAAGACAGTATAAATCGAGTAATGAAATATTTAGAAAGGTAACATTGATGATTTTTTTAAATATATAAATATGATATAATATGCCATAGTTTATTTCAAAAAAATGCCTAAATAGTGCTTTTTTTAACATTTGGACATGAAAAATTACACAAAAGAGACAAATAATTTTTGTCCGACAACATGATTACCATGCGATAAATTTAAAATAAGCTATTTTTTCTCTGTTTAGAAATATAAATTTAAAAAATTGGCCCTGGTTTTAAAATTAGGGAATTTATTTTTCGATTCGATAAGTCTGAATTTATATACTTTTCATCTACATATTATACTGAAATTAATTTTTTTTATAATAGAGCAATATTTAAATTTTCAATACAAATGTTGGTATATGAACCCACATAATGTAAGTAACAGATGAATATCGTTGACCATTCGATTAATTAAAATATTTCATATCAAAATTTAACTAATTATCCATAATATATGCATGCCATTTTTAAATTCAACTCAATTTTTTAAATTTATATTTCTAAACAGAGAAAAAATTGCTTATTTTAAATTTATCGCATGGTAATCATGTCGCCGAACAAAAATTATTTGTCTCTTTTTGTGTAATTTTTCATGTCCAAATGTTAAAAAATAAATTTTAAATTATAACCCTAAATTTTAAATCATAAACCCTACACCTTACAAAATACACATACACCTAATTTTCAAAGTTCTAAACCTTAACCCTAAACCCTAATTATAAATTTAATATTTTAGGATAAGTGCATTCCATGTTGCCACTACTCTTTGTGGACTTGTTAAACTAATGTTATTTCAAATTCATATACTTTGTATTTAATTTGAACCTTTCATTTGTATGTAATTAATTTTTGTTTATCAGTAAAGCTGTTCGGTTTATGTGAAAAAATAATAATTTTTATTTGAATGGTCGACATTGTTTATCTGTACAATATATGCTTGTACTATCAATCAATTCATGCTTCTTGGAAGCTAAATGATATAAAAATATCATGCAGAGTTGAGGGACTTAAATCAAACTTGAAAACTGATCCATATATGAAGTTTCATTTTATAATTTAAACTTTATTTGAAGGTTTTTTTAGACGAGTCTAGTTTTACTCACCCTTGTGTACAAACGTTACGAGTTTAGAGAGATATTTTTACCATTTCTAGATCGTGGGAGTAAGTCTGAAGGACTGAATTAAGTTAAATAGTGTTCATTTGAGTATGATTATTTTTTCTATTTTGTATTCATCTCGTGTTGATTATATTTCCGTTCACAAATTCCAAACAAAAAGTTGTGTAATTCTCATGCACCTTGTAATTATTGTATCATATTCTAAGTAGCTAAGCACATGATCTACTGAGGGAGAAGGTAATGATTAATGGAGGAAGGTTTAATGAATGCTTGAGAAGGCAAAGGTACGTGGCGAAAGTGAGGGTTAAGTTAATAAACAAGAGTGATACTGATTTCGGACAAGATAAAAGAGTAAGCAATTCGTCGTGTTCCCCCGACGATATCGCTGTCGCAGCACGCAGCCATAAGAAAAGACAAAGGAAATAAGATGTTTGATGAGCCGTTATGTGTGTTGGACATCCTGGCACGTAATTATGGAATAGGATCTTATGTAAATTTCTCTCTTAAATTATTGCAAACAATCCAACTTTCCCAACTCATGCCCTTTTTTATCGTTACATGCCTTCTAGCTAACCTCTTAATTATGTATAATATAACACACTTAATTAGACAGCCTTGAGGAAGCTAGCTAATCTTGGATGAAAATCCTCTACCCTTTTCGGTGCCCCTATTTATGTCCCACGCTAAAAATTAATTTTAGAGTATAAGGTTTAGGGTTTTAGGTTAGAGGTTATGGTTAGGGTTTAGGGAATTTAGGGTAGGGTATATTTTTTAGGGTATAGGGTGTATGATTTAGGATTTAGAATTTAGGGTTAGGGCTTAGAATTTAATTTTGTAGTGTTTTTTAGTGTTGGAGCATATGTAGGGGCACCGAAAAGGGGAAGACGAATTTTATCCGCTAATCTTGTATGTGATGTTGTGTAATTAAATATTAGCATATAAGAAATCGAATAGAAATCATCTTCCTCTTTTCTGTGCCCTTATTTACAAGGACGGAGCTAGGATCAAATATTAAAAGGGACAAAAAGTCTCTTAAGACATTAAATTTAAAAATCGGAAGGGACATAAACCTCATTTTACTACTATTTAAATTAGGAGGGACCACAAATGCAATTTACCAGAAAAATGGTAGGGGCAAGAACCCCTCCTACACTAAGCATGGTTCCGTCTCTGCCTATTTATGCTCCGCATTAAAAAAATTTAAGTTTAAGATTTATGGTTAAGGTTTAAGGTTAGGGTTTAAGATTAGAGTTTAGTGAATTTGGGCTAGATGTATTTTTAGTGTTTATGGTTTAAAATTTAAGGTTTAGAAGTTAAGATTAGGACATAGAATTTGATTTTATAGTGGTTGCAGCTGGTTGTAGCGTAGAAAAGAGTAATCTAAAAAAGGGTAGGGATTTTTGTTCTAAGAAATCAAGGGCATTTGGTGGTTCTAATGGCATAATATAATTTACAACAAATATATTTCATGTGTTGGTGGTGAATTTTTTTCATATACATATCTAATTTAGGGTTTAGAGAATTTAGATTTATGGTTTAATGTTAGAATTTGAATTTTAGGGTTAGAGATTTAAATTTCATATTACGAAGTTTAAATAAGTACGCTTATGTAAAAAGTTATACTGTGTGTGCATCAAATATTAACTCATATTTATTCATCAGAATATTACTGATACATTGTCAATGTATTTTTTTTACACAAGTATGTCCATTTTAATTTTAAAATCTAAATCTCTAGCCCTAAAATTATAGAACATATCCTAAACTTAAATCCCTATAACATAAACCACTATACACTTAAACCCTAAAATAACCCACCTTGTGAAACAATTTTTTATATCATTAACGCATATAATAATAGAATTAATATCTTATACACCGCCTGTGTATAGAATATTTATCCATAATAATAATTCTTTATTCCTCGTTAATGACGAGAATTTGAGTAATATTATCTGCAAGAAAGAAGAAAGAGATATGAACAATGTGTTATCTTAAAAAAAGAGGAAAAACCTGTTTTGCCTTCTTTCTTTTATCTTACTAACTCAAATATAGTGTTCTTGTCGTGTTCATGAAAATAACACAAGACAAACTATATACGTATACATTAAACCTAGAAAAATGAGTAGCCCTGGAGCTTGCAGATTTGGCTATCAAGAAGATAAACTTGTTTACTACTAATTAGATTTAATTAAACGGTGTGCTCGCTAGTTTTTATACATTAAACTAATGGATGATGTGATAGCATCTCAACTTTAGCTTTGTTCCTTTCCCAATTGTTTATCATTCTTTTTTACTTGAATTATCTTTTTATTTTTTTTACTAATATAAGGATATATTATTTTTCTTTAACATTAAGGGTACAATTCTTATATTGTCCATATCTATCTTCACTATAAATTAGAGGGTATTGAACGTTTACACATATCTAATTTTTTATAAATTGTATCAACAATATCGACCTAACTATTTTCAATCGGCAATATAGATATATTATTTAATGAAAACAACCAATGTTTACCTTTTTTTTCAGCTATTCATGTGGTATTTATAGCTTGCCGACTGAAAATTTTAGATGGTGATGTCAATGGCAAAATATTCAGTGCTGGCGTACGAAAACTAAATACATACATACTAAACGGATATAGAGAAGCAAACATTTAAATAGTGCCCGCTATATAACGATGGTCACACCGTTTAAAATTATTATTGTGAAAAATAATGATACATAATAATAACAATAACCTCCGTTATAATTTCAAACGTAATAAAGTATTATGACTGAAAATACCGCGTAACCGCAATTTAAATTAACGTTGAGAAGGATGAAAGGATCCATGAAAGAGAGGGAATAGTGGTATGAGGGTTTATTGAGAGTAGCGTTGAGGGGGAAGGAGGTGACAGAAGAAACAACAAAAGGGTTCCACGTGATGCGGGCCTTTTGGAAGGGAGTAAGGGAATGAGACTGTCATTGTCCTTACTTGCGGCGTTTCTATGTATGCCATTCACTTACAATTCAATTGGACACAAAAATTCCTTCTCATTTTAAATCTTTTGTCTTTTTTTATATATTGCTTTATAAAAAATATAATTATTTTTTATACTATCTAAAATTTGCACCAACTATATATTTATCACATTATTAATATAATTACTACATTAAAAAATTAAAAATATATTTTATATTCGCATATCTTCGTTACTCTCTATTAAATTTATTTTTTGTGAATTTTCAAATGGTAAACGTTTAATATGTTCTATTGTTTAATTTTTTATTACACATGACAGATTGTCAAATAAATTAAAGTAAATAATGAAATTAATCTAAAAGTTGTAAAATAATGATAAAAATTTTAGATCATAAATTAAAATGTTTTATAATATGATAAACATTTTATAAATTCAAAACACCAACTACTATCTTATTTTTTAATAAAATATGTCAGTTGCTTTATTATTAAGTAATGGAACTAAACCCAAAACAACTGTCAACAAAACCACACAAACAATTATCAAAAGATAAGAAAAGCCAAAAGACACCCAAAATCTCATACAAAACCACACAACCGACATCTCAACACCTCTGAGAAGCAAAATCCAAACGCAAGGGTTCCAAAGCACGAAGAGGCGCGGAGAAGAAGACCAACAAATCGAGCCTATAAACACGGAGATGGGGCTGGTACGAGAGGACCTATGTCCGGTGAAGGGTTTGACGATCTGCCTCCACCAAACTCTCGATAGACGGAGGAACCTCCTCAATCCAGAAGCGATCCTCAAGATCCCAGGATGAATCCGCCACCAAAGTGTGTGCTACCTGATTTCTAGCCCGAAGGATGTGGGAGAACCATGCTGCATGTAGCGATAGAGCCAAACGCTTCGCCTCCCAGACCAACGCGCTTAACACTGACAAGTCTTGGGTCAGTGAATTCATCTTCCGCACCTCTGTCAATGAATCCCCCTCGAAGATGACCGTTGAGAGGCCCAAATCAATTGAAAAAAGAATCGCATGTATCAACGCCACGGCCTCTACTGCGAACGCCGATTGTAACCGGTGAGCTTTCCTTCGACACACCCCTAATACTTGACCATCCGTATCACGAACCACAACTCCTGACCATGAGCTTTTTATTCTTGAATTGAATTTGGCGTCGAAATTTGCCTTAACAAACGGAACTTGAGGTGGAGCCCAAGTTTGTGATCGTGCTGGAGACAGAGCTTGAAGACGAGCCGGTAAAATCCTCAACTCATTACAATAGGATTTAATATATGTGACTATATCCTCTACCCTCTGATTAATATTTTCATGGATGTATTTATTTCGATAATACCATAATGCCCACAATGATATTAAGACCTCTGTATACTTGTTGCTCACAGTATTAGCAAATATCCAAGAAAGCCACTCCTTAAAACCAAATTGTGACACTGCAATAGGCCAGGAATAACCTAAATTTAGCCAAATTGCTTGGGCTCTCTGACAATCCCTCATAACATGTATAATATCTTCGGATGCATTGTAACAAAAAAGGCAGGCAAATTCTAATAGAATCCTTTTGAAACAGAGATTAGCCTTTGTAGGAACAAAGTTTCGAATGAATTTCCAAACCTGTAATTTAACTTTAGAAGGGCAATCCACCGACCAAAGCTTGCGATAAAGAAGCTTTTTTTTACTGCGAAGCAACATTTGGTTCCAATAAGATTCGATATCCACTACGAACCGAGTATACTCCCGATGGTTCTTCATTCCAAACCCGACAATCCTCTTGGTAGAATCTAGATAAGGGGATGGATAGGACTTTATCCGCCTCCTCCTCAGAAAAAATTCCCCGCACCAAATCTACGTTCCAAAGACCCATATCAGGTAGCATTAGATCAGCTACCATCATTATCCCATCAATCGGTTCAGAGGATATACATTGGGGCGGAGAATAGGGCAACCAGTAATCATTCCAGATGTTTATAGAGGTCCCATCCCCTACTTTCCATCGCAAGCCCCGTTCAAGTAACCCTCGTGCGCTCCATATACTTTTCCAAATGTATGATGGTTGTGATTCGAGGCGCGAAGCAAGAAAAGAGGAGCCTGGATAGTATTTTGCTCGAAAGATCCGTCCCACCAATGAAGCAGGGTGCATAAAAAAATGCCATCCTTGCTTGGCTAGCAATGCCACATTAAATTTCATGAGGTCCCGAAAGCCTATGCCACCATCCTCCTTCAGTTGACACAACTCAGCCCATATGCACCAATGAATACCCCTTTTATCTTGACCTTTTTGCCACCAATACTTAGCCATAATGGTCTCTAGTGACTTGCACAGCAGCTTAGGCAGAAGAAAGACACTCATAATGGTCTCTGGGACAATGGTCGAATACTCCAAGAATGCACTTTCGCAGTCATCTTCTCTCCAAGCCAAAAAATGCCAACCTTTTGTTCCGGCTCACTAAAGGTGGAAGGCCTAAATACTTCTCCAAGCTCGATGTACTTTCCACCCCAACCATCTGTTTTACCAACATTCGGTCATGATCAGCAACATTTGACGAGAAAAATAGACCCGACTTGTCAAAATTAATTAACTGCTCGAAACTCGCAGCATAAACTTGGAGAAGATCCTTAACATACATCACTCCTGTGAAAGATGCCTTTCCAAAGATAAGGCAATCGTCAGCAAATAAGAGATGCGTTACCGAAGGCGCATATCTATTCAATCAAAACCCACTAAGGTTTCCATTGTTGAGTGCTTGCCAAATTAGAGCAGATAAGCCTTCACTACATAAAAGAAACAAGTAAGGGCTCAAAGGGTCCCCTTGCCGCAACCCTCTAGATGGAGAAAAAGGTTCACCAACAATCCCATTAATAACCACAAAATAGGATACTGAAGAGAGGCAACGCTCAATTAAAGAAAGCCACCCGTCCGCAAAGCCTATTTTCCTCATAACAACAAGCACAAAACCCCATTCTACCCGATCATATGTTTTACTCATATCGAGCTTAAGTGCAAAAAAACCTTCTCGGCCCGTCTGATTCTTATGAAACGAGTGTAACACTTCATAAGCTATCATAACATTGTCAGTAATCGCACGACCTGGGATGAATGCACTCTGGCTCTCATCAATACAACTATCAAGAAACTTCTGCAATCGATTCGCTAACATCTTCGAGGCAATTTTAAAGATAACATTGCAAAGACTAATTTGGCGATAATGAGTCATATTGGAAGGATTACTCACCTTTGGGATAAGCACAATGTGAGTTCGATTAACTGATTGCATATCATACACACCACTCAGAAAATCGATACAAAATTCCGCAATCTCATCCCCTAATATATGCCAGAACCGCTGATAAAAAAACTGCCCCTAAGCCGTCCGCACCCGCAGCCTTAAGAGGACCCATGGATTGCAGCGTTGTATAGACCTCCTTCTTATCAAAATGGGACAACAAGACTTCATTTACATCATCCGAAATACACAGAGTAATACCTACTAAAATGTGCTCAAAATTATCAGGATGGATGAAGGAAAAAATATCAATAAAATAACTCCTTGCAACAGAGTGAATCTCCATATCCGATTCCATCTGAATGCCCTGGTTTGAGTTCATAAAAGAAATTATGTTCCGTCGCTTGCGTTGGGACGCAAAACGCTGGAATAAAGCTGAGTTCTGATCACCATGTCTCAACCAATTCACACGAGCACGTTGCTCCCAATACAGCTCATTCTTGTCCAACTCTAAATTCAACGCAAGTTTAGTCTCCAGAATCTCCTCCAAGGTATCATCCGTAGGTATAAGATCAACCAAAGCCTCAAGCCGTTTTTTAAGAGCTGAGGTTGTTACCTTTCGTGAGCATCAAAGTTTGCCAAACCAGCAATCCAATCCCTTACTGACAACATCTAGCCGATCGGTAACAAGTCCTGACGAACCTGTCCACAGCCAGTGAACCTCTTGTTTGCAACTATCCTCAACAAGCCATGCTGCTTCAAATTTAAAATGTGAGTGTCGCATCCCCCTAGGATCTATACCAGTGTCAAGTAAAAGGGGACAGTGATCAGACAACGAGTCAACTAGATGTGTCAATGAGAATAAAGGGAACATACTTCACCATGGATGATTAGCAACCCCTCTATCAAAACGTTCACGAATATTTGTGGCCGAGAATTTGCCGTTCTCCCATGTGTACCACTGGCCCTTGTAACCAAGATCAGTAAGACTACACTCATCCATTGCATTCTGAAAAGCATCCATCTGTCGCTGGCTACGAATGCGCCCTCCAACCTTCTCGTTTGTATAAAGTATTTCATTAAAATCCCCCATCACCACCCATGGTATGTCTGGATTATCATCAAGATGACGAAGTAAATTCCAAGATTCAGCTCGTAACTAGTCCTCCGGTGCCCCCATAAAAGCCTGTAAAACGCCAACAATTATCATCAGAGTCCCTTGATATCATAGCGTCAATATGACGATCCGAGAACGATCGCAAAGTAACATCACAGTCCACTTTCCAAGCAAGACAAAGCCCCCCACTTCTCCCTCTAGAACTAACCTCCACACTATACTGAAATCCCCACCTACGACGAACGTTAAGCATTTCCAACGCCTACAATTTGGTCTTAATAAGAAAAATAACAGACGGATTGGCGTCTCTCAAAGTAGCTTGGAGACGTTTCCTTGCCCGAGACTTACCCAAGCCTCGAATGTTCCAGTTGAGGAGCTTCATTGGTCCCTGTTGGCCTGTTTATCCAGGCCTACCGATCGAGAAGAAGTTAACTCATTGGAATCTTTCTTGCCAGAAACTGCTGAGAGTGGACGTAGACGTTTAAGCCCATTTGATGTTGTGATTAGTGTGCTATCTTCCCCCATATCCATAGTTGTATCAAAATTGGGAGGCATGGGCCCAAAAGGCAGACCAATACCTGGGCCCCGCGCGTGGGCCAAGTTGAAGACCATCTTTCCTCTGGACGTCATCTCAGTCAATCCCGAAATTTGGGTATTATGTGCCCCCGCATTATCAGCCAACGGGGGCTGATTTTCAATCCCTTGATTTCCGCTAGTTTGATTCCACCACTGAGGCATACGACCACCATCTTCCTCGTGCAACCATGGACTAGACTGCACATTCTGGCGATATACCGGAGCTTTCAATGACGCGTCCCATTGAAAAGTCACTTCAAATTGATTCTGAAGCACACAAAGAGGGCAAAACCCCTCACCATGGCCCAACCGCCCACATCTATAGCAGAAAAGTCTCAATTTCTCATA
The DNA here is from genome assembly GCA_958450335.1 of Hibiscus tridactylites. Classification (NCBI taxonomy): domain Eukaryota; kingdom Viridiplantae; phylum Streptophyta; class Magnoliopsida; order Malvales; family Malvaceae; genus Hibiscus; species Hibiscus tridactylites. Next base: position 4,082,343 of record OY288290.1, on the reverse strand, counting down.
CTGAAACGTAACAAAACCACTCTGCTCATTCGGTAAAAGTAAATTTTTTCGCCTTTTAAGAGGATTTTGAATATTCAAACACACTCTGATGCGCATAGAACCCCGGATACCCAACGTAAGGGCCTTAGAATCATACTCTAGAAAAACTCTAATAAAATTGCCCAGCTGTTTCGCCACTGCCTCTTTCACAAAGCCTGGGGGAAGATCATGCACTAACACCCACAAATTGACCATCTGAAGCGGCACCCCCATCGGATCATCACCATCCCTGAGTTTATGTAGAACAAGCAAATGTGAATTAAAATACCGAAACCCATCCTGTTTTATCCGCTTCACATCCACCGCATGATAAAGTCTAAACAGATATCGCCCAGATCCCAGATCTGATATCGCAATTCCACCGATTGGATGCCAAACATTATCAAGCGTGTTACGCATCGACTGTAAGTTCACCATACTTGTGGTCAAAAAAGAACCCACAAAGCAGTTGGCAAAAGAGATCTGACTCTCTACCGGATCCGGATCATTTTCAACCAGACCACTTCCCCTTCATCCAGGGAGACATCTGCCAAACCATCCGCCACGTTCGCCATCAAGGAAAAGAGAAAGCAAAGGATAGAGGAAATCAATAAATAAATAAAGACCGACAAAGACCAGAGGAGAGGAACGATGAAAACTGGCAAAAAACCAGAGTAAGAACAATCAACTTTTTGTTTTTACCGTCAATGTAGTGAATATCAACTACTATCTTATTAATTCTCAAGCAATATGAAATCCAACATATAACTTATAAACATCATAAATATAATTTAATAAAAATACATTAAATACTAAAACAATATTTAAGTATGTCTAAAAACATTTAAATATTAAATTAATATTGAGAAAAATATTTAATTAATTTACACCGCAAATAATTAATCATATAATTAAAAAATCAAATAAAATATTTATATGAACAAAATTCATTAATTTAGGGACAATATAATCCAAAGGGGTAGGAATTGACAAATACCTAAGAAATTGGTGGGAATGACATTCCCTCCATTTAGGGGAAAAGTGACATTATTAGGAAAAGATTATTTAGTTCCCTATACAAGGAATGCTCTCAAACCAAACAAGGGAATGTCATTTCAGAAAAAATTATTACCACTGTGTAAAAAACCCTTAATTTGACTTAAATTGATCTTGATATAACAAATACTTTAAGGATTATTTTGCAAAGTAAATAAATTTTTTAAGTTCTCAAAAAGCTCAAAATTTGACAAGTAAAAATTTAACCCAAAGTGTTTTAAGGTTTAAAAATAATCCGTATGAATTTTTCTAAGTATTTCCAAGCTAAATCTTTAAGTTTTGCTCAGGCGTTTTGATATGGCTTAGGACTGCTTCGAAACGTTTTGCTACTGGAATGTTCATATCAAATCGGTCTGCAAACGGCTTCAACCTATTTCTATACGACCTTCATCTGGGCAAGTCATACCTTTACTTTTAGAGAATATTGATGATTTGAAAGATGAATTAAAATATTTTCAAAATAAAAATGTTGAATCTTATCTCTAAAGTTCATGATGACCACATAAGGTGGTAAATGAGCTTAAAGCCTCTTTTGAGGTAGTTGGGAAACAAAACATGGAAAAAGCTAGCTCTTCAAAACCCAACTATATAAAGAGAAACATTAAGAGCTACAAACAAAAAAGCTTCCAAAAGCCATCAAGAGGTAAAAAAGGTTAGAAGTGTATGAGTTCCTAAGGAACTTGTAACTTCTAAAAATTATGATGCTATGTCTCCTTGGATTCCTAAAGGAACCAAGATTTTGGGAGCTAACACACATGGACCCAAAATGATTTGGGTACCAAAAATCAAAGTTTAATTATTTGTTTGTAGGGGGAGCATTGCTACAAGGCCAAAGCTTCAAGTCAAAACCCATGGTACCTTGATAGTGGATGCTCAAGACACATGATCGGTGACAAGAGTAGATTCATGGAACTCAAGCCAAGGAGTGGTGAAGTAGTAACTTTCGGTGACAACTTCAAAGGTCACATTGAAGGAATTGGCTCCATTGGTAATCACTCTTCTATTCTTATTGAAAATGTGTTATATGTCAACGGTCTTAAGCATAATTTATTGAGCATTAGTCAATTATATGATAAAAGGTTTAATGTCCTTTTTGATGTTAATGGTTGTAAAATAGTGGACATTAAAACAAATAAGATAATGCTCATAGGTCATCGCATAGAAAATATCTATATGGTGCATTTAAATGACATTCATACATCCCATGCATGTTTAGTTGCTCATGATGAAAATGATGCATTAGAAGTGGCGATTTTTGGATATTGGTGTTAGTGCTTAGAAAAAATCATCACGTTTTCAACAATAACTCAAAATGACCTTGGTTAAAATATTTCCCACATTAGAAGTGACCATGGAACCGAATTTCAAAATCTAGGTTTTGATGAGATTAGCCATAATTTTTCCGCACCTCGTACTCCTCAACAAAATGCGGTAGTTGAGAGGAGAAACCGAACTTTAGAAGAAATGGCTAGGACCATGCTTTGTGAAAATAATTTACCTAAATACTTTTGGGTGAAATCCACTAATACCGCTTGTTACATTATAAATCGAGTAATGATTAGGCCGATTTTAAAGAAAACACCTTAAGAGATTTTAAAATCTAAAAAGCCTAACATTAACTACTGTCACCCATTTGGTTGCAAGTGTTTTGTTTTAAACAATGGAAAAGATAATTTAGGTAAATTTGATTCAAAAAGTGATGAAGCTATTTTTCTAGGTTATTCTTTAAACTCTAAAGCCTATCGAGTTTTTCACAAGAGAACCTTAGTTGTAGAAGAGTCAATACATGTGGTTTTCGATGATAACCTCCTTCCGAGGAAGGATTCTTGTGATGATGATGTAGGAATCATTGAAGCCAATGATGGTGGCCAATCATCAAAAGCATATGAGGTTCCAACCAAAGAGGAAGAGGCACAAGAACCACCTCTAGTAGCTTTGCAAGACATGACTCTTGAGGAAAAGGAAGTGAGCTACCCAAGGGAGTTCAACTATGTCAAAGGTGGTGAAATCTTGGGTGATCCATCCAAGGGGGTAACCACTCGATCCTCTCTCAAACTTTTTAATAATGCTGCATTTATTTCTTGCATTGAGCCTAAGGATATCAAAGAAGCATTAAATGATGTTTTTTTGGATATTGGCCATATAAGAAGAATAAAATCAATTTGAGAGAAGTAAAGTATGAACATTAGTTGATAGGCCTAGAAATAAATCTACTATAGGGACAATGAGTTTTTAGAAACAAACTAGATGAGAGTGGTAACATAGTGAGAAACAAAGCTAGGCTTGTTGCTCAAGGTTACACTCAAGAAGAGAGAATTGATTTTGATGAAACCTATGCACCCGTAGCTAGAATGGAAGCAATTAGGATGCTACTTGCATTTGCATGTTACAATGATTTCAAGCTTTTTCAAATGGATGTCAAAAGTGCATTTTTAAATGGTTTTATAAATGAAGAAGTTTACGTGGAACAACCACCGGGTTTTGAAGATCCAAAATTTCCAAACCATGTTTTTAAATTAACAAAAACTATATATGGTTTAAAACAAACTCCAAGATCTTGGTATGAAAGGCTTTCAAATTTTCTTATTGAAAAAGGGTTTGAAAAAGGAAAGGTGGACACAACACTATTCATTAAAAGCAATGGCAAAGATATATTAGTAGTGCAAATATATGTTGATGATATTATTTTTGGATCTACTAATGAACTTTTTTATCAAGATTTTTCTAAGTTAATGCAAGGTGAATTTGAGATGAGCATGATGGGGGAGCTCTCATTCTTCTTGGGACTCCAAATCAAACAAATGAAGGATGACATCTTCATCAATCAAGCTAAGTACATAAAAGACACGCTCAAGAAGTTTGGCTTGGAGTATGTAAAGTCTCAAGCTACACCAATGAGCTCATCCACGAAGCTTGACAAAGATGAATGAGGTAAGTGTATCGATTCCAAACTTTACCGTTCTATGATTAGATCATTGCTTTACCTCACCGCAAGTAGTCCGGATATTATGTTTAGTATTTTCTTGTGTGTTAGGTTTCAAGCTAGTCTTAGAGAATCACACCTTATAGCCGTTAAGAGAATTTTTAGGTACCTTAGAGATACCCCATTGTTTAGGCCTTTGGTACCCTAGATATTCCACCTTTAACCTTCATGTTTTTTCGGATGCGGATTATGGGGGTTGTAAAATAGGTAGAAAGAGTACCTCCAGAACATGTCAATTCCTAGGTAGTATGCTCATATCTTGGTTATCTAAGAAACAAAATAGTGTAGCCTTATCTACCACCGAAGCGGAATACATATCGGCCGGAAGTTGTTGTGCTCAAGTCCTTTGGATGAAGCAACAACTTTTAGATTATAGAATTGAAGTTGGTACCATACCCCTTAAGTGTGACAATACTAGTGTCATATGTCTCTCTAAAAATCCCATCCAGCACTCTAGAATAAAACACATAGAGATAAGACATCATTTCATTAGAGTTGTAACACCCCAATTTTGGGCTTAGAAGTTTAGGGTCTGAACCGGACTGGTCTGAGAAACGGTTCGAATATAAAAGGAAGTTTTAGGGAACACCTAGTTCGGGATGCTTTAAAAAATATAGAAAAATATATAAAAATCCTCATTTAATATGTATAAGTGAATGGTGAAATCAATTTTACAAAATAAGGATTGGAAATACTACATTTCGATGTAGTGACCAAATCGCAATTTTTACAAAGTTTAGTAGTGACTATTTTGTAAAGGATTGAAACTTTGAATCTTTAAGGAGCTAATTTACCAAAAATGTTTTCATCATATTTTTCCTTAATTTGGGTGATTTAATTAATGATTTAATTAAATAAAGTAAAGGTGATAAACTACCTTTGACTTTCATAACCACTTTTCTCTAATTTTCTCTCATTTAATTTTCTCTCAAAATCCTATCAACCAAACACTTTTTCTCCAACAAAATTCACTTTGATTTCCACTTCATATGATGAGATTTCTATCACTCATTGATTCCTAATAAATCTTTCAACAAATCCATTGGATTTCTACATTGTATTTTCATGGAAACTTGCCCAAATCAAGGAGAAATCATCTTTTAGAGGTAAAATTGTTCTTCTCCTCTAAATACTCAGTTCTTTACTGAAATTCCCAAGTTATCAATCCTTTATTAAAGTATTATGAATGATTTTGATGTTGGAAATAAGAATTTGGCTTAAAACTCAAGATTTTGGAAGAGATCTTGAAGATTTTCGTGGTAATTGATTGGGATCTATTTTGAGATAGTTTTCTAATGTATTTTGGATGTTAAATGATGTTAGAAATGAGGTTTTATCAATCCAATCCTGAATAGGTTGTTTTTCCTAAGTTTTTGCTTGTGAAAATGGTGGTTTTTGGGGTGTTTTTGGTGTTCTGTTGTTGCTGGAGGTATAAGGACGAGTTTAGGGTTGTTTTTTTTATGTTAATTGATGTTTAGAAATGATTAGAAGTGATGGATCTTGGATGGGTTATGTTTTGGAAGAGTTTGGAGGTGATTTCGGTTGTGTTTGGTAGCCAAAATGTTGGGTTTAGGTAGAGCAGCGAGTTTAGGAGTGGTGGCTGAAGATTCCAATGCATGATGATGCATTAATCCTCTGCTTGTATGTGTCTAAAACAAGGGAGACATCTTCGGACACTTTTAGAGTTGATCCGAAAGCTTAATTGGCGTTTTGGCAAGCAAGCGAAACGAAATTGGTGATTGCGTATGGTTTTAGAAGTCCTTGAGGGACAAAGAATCAAGGTTTGGGGATTTAGGAAAGGTTTGAAACACCTTCCTAAGTCCGGAAGTAAGTTTTGGCTAGTTTGCTCTCTAGAATGTGGTGATTCCCCTTAAATGCTTTTACATGCTCATGATTTTAGATTGGTAAATTCCTACTGTTTTTATGCATGAAATGTAGCATGAGATGATGCTTGTAATTATTTCATAAAGTAACATGTTGCATAAATGAGATTTGAGCTTTTGTGTTGAAGTATGGAAAATGTTATGATTTTGAAAAGAGATGAGAATTGTTGAGTTTTGATGCATGAGAAACAGTAGGTGAGATGTTGTTTTGACATAATATATTGGCATAGATGTTGAGAAACTTACCGGATATAATTGATCGATCAATAGGATGAGAGTGCACTATAAACTTAAAATTCGTACGTGCTCTTTGGTTAAGCCAAAGGGAGATATTCTGATGATGGGCATTCCATCGGGTAGGACTTGGGAAATACCCAAGCTTGGTGGCGATGAGAGATTCCGCCATGTGAGTACGGTGATGAGAGATTCCACCGGAAACTATGTTGCTAGACGAGTGAGTACGGTGATGAGAGATGCCACTGGAAGTGTCTAGTGAGATGTCCGCATATCCGAGTAATAAATAGATGTGAAATGCCAATATAATCTATGTTATGATTTTTGATTCACATGTACCTATAATGCAATGATTTATGCTATGAGAAATGCATATGTGATTTGTTTATGAAATGCTTTAGAGTGCAAGCATGAGTTGGATTTGCCATGGGTTTTGTATCGGTTTAAATGCATGAGATAGAATAAAGGTACATGTGGTTTCAATGAGAATTTGCTTTGAAAGGTTTCCAAGCATGAGATAGAAATGAGCATGTGGCTTTAAAAGCTTTTGATGAAAGTGTTTTCAAAATGTGCATTATTGTGTTGGTTCCTTTAGAGCATGCCTCACTAAGCATTTGTGCTTACGCTCTCTCTTTACCAATAATGCAGATAATTGAGGTGTTTTCGGGCATCAAGGAAGCTAAGTTCATCCAAGGAAGCCCAAGCTCATGTATGGTGAAGTTTTCATACACTTTAGTTTTGATAGATTGGCAATGGGAAACCAAGATTGTATTTGTGAGATGTGTTAAACTCCCTAAGGTTGTGGCATGTTTGCTTTGCTGGATTGAATTGTAAATGGCCTTAATTGCTTGTTTTGAGGTTGGATTGCCTATTTGAGGTTTGGTATTAGGATGCATGCCTCTAGACTAATAAGATTTCATGTTTGATGCTATGATTGTGTTCGAGTGTTCCAAATATGTACCTTATATGTATGTTGACTTGTTGGTATGATTAGGGAGTCCTTGGAATGTGTTAGATTAGGTTTTTGGGTGAAAAACCAGTCTTTGCTACAGTTTCTGGGCAAACCGTATCGAAACACCCTCTAGTGTTTCGAAACGGGGGCCTGTAATGGCCTTCGTGTTTCGAAATGATGGAGGCTGTTTCGAAACGATTTGGCTACTAGAATGCCATGTTTCAGAACTGGTCTCGGAACACACCCGCGTATCAAAATGGTCAACGCCGTTTCGATCCAGCGTTTCGATACGGCAGGTGGGTGTTTCGATACGGGTGACCGTTGGACACAGATTTGAATTGTTCTGATGTTAGCATGTTTTACATTTTTGTCCTAAATGTTGAGATTGCAATTGCTTGAGCTTGAGATGTTCAATTAAGTTGAAATTTGGCAGAGAAGCATGCAACATGACTAATTTCATATTAGTAACCTTAAAATCAATGAAGACCTTCTAATTTACAAAAATTACAATTTGGTCCCTAAACTCGTGTAAAGTGCAATTGAGTCCCTAAATGTTATCCGATCGCTGTGCTTTTCTCAATTGTATTTTGTAAGTACTCACTTAGGGTTAACATGTATCTAGACAAGACTAAAAAGTTAAAAAAAGGGTCGTGAATCAAGGTTGACTTTCGGGTTGACTTTGGTTTTCCCCGTGTAATATTCATAGTTCGGGTCAATCGCCTGGGCCGAGCTAAGGGGGTTACAGAGATCATGTCTTAAAGAATGATGTTGTTCTAGAATATGTAGACATCTTGAACCAAATCGCAGACATCTTTACTAAACCTTTAGATAAATAGTGTTTTTGGAACCTTAGGAAAGAGTTGGGTTTAACCAACCTTTCTTGACCTTTTTAGGGGCATTTTTATGCAAAATTGCTTGAATCCATTTTGATTTACATGCTTATGTGTTTTTGATGTTAATTGTTTCTATGCTTGTAGTTAGAGGGAGTATGTACTTTTTTTTGCCTATAGATATTGTTCATTCATCATGATCATACATTTAGAATCGATTGAAAATCGATTTTTCTGCTATTTTGTGCCAAATCTACACATTCTGGCATAGGTGTATCAAAACGGGTTCCCATGTTTCGATACAGGCTACCTTCTAAAGGGGCCATTGCCCTTAAGGGTTTCGAAACGGTAACAAATGTTTCAAAACGGGCTCTTGAAAGGGACATCTCTGAAATCATTTGGATCAAAACGGGTAAGTGGTGTTTCAATACGACCCCGAGTTTTGAAACGGTCAACTTTTCGTTTCGAAACGGTTAGACACAAAAGAGTCTATTAAATGTCTTTCAATCTTTAAACTCAACTCTTCCTAAACCCAAACTCCTCTCAAACCCTAACCTAATTTTTCCTATAAATACCCACTAAACCTAAACGTTTTTCTCATAAATTTGAGGGTTTTTGCTCTAAACAACAATCATAAGCAAGCTTCAACAACTTTGTGCATTATCATCCATCCATTCTTCCTAAATCCCAACTCAAGGTATTTTCCCATTTTCTTTTTCTTTTCAATTTTTGTTTGATTTCTATAGTTTAAAATTATCGTTTTTGCATATATTGTTTGTATAGACTATGGGTTTTGAAGATTTTGCAAAAGACTTTCAAAATTCTAATTTTTTATTCGAATATACAATATTTTTAACAATATATTTTTTGTTTTTCAAATCTTCTTTCATAATTTTTTTTGTATATTCTTTAAACTTATATTGTATATTATCAAACCTTGATTATAGGATTACTATTGGATTGAATGTAGATTTCTTATGCATACATATTTTTCTTTTGCTTGCTTAATGTTTTTAGGATGGCTTCCAAGAAGAGAGCTAGAGTTTCCGAAGAGGGTGAAGGGTCTGATCCGTCTGAGAAAAACCTCCATCGACCTAATCTCGCCCATCTCTTCAAAAAGAGTTTCCTAACCCCTAGCGCTCACCAAGCTTTTAAATACTATCAAACCATCAAAATTCAACCTGAGTGTGTCGTTGACATTGATTTCCTTGATTCCGATCGCTTTCATTTTCGATACCTTGGCCTTTTAACCCGTTGGAACTTCATGACTTTTTTAGGCATTCCTGAAATCATGTACCGAAACCTTGTTTTGTTATTTTAATCCAATGTGAAATGTGTTCTTAGTCCCGACCGTTCCCAAGTTGTTGCCATTGACTCTTACCTTTTAGGGAAGAAAATCTGTATCAAGCCGTCTACCTTGGTCAATCTCCTTGGTCTCAAAGATGAGGGTATTGAAGATGAGAACTCACTTGATCCTCATATCGGCCAAGTTAATGCCTTGGATGTCTATGCCCAATTTCTTCATCTTATGATCTCATGGTGGTTCCGTCCATCCGAAGGGAAGTTCTCGCACATTAGAAAAGTCAATGACTATTGGCTCAAGTGCTTTCGACAAGAACAACAACCGAACTTAGTGAAGATATGTTTGCGGAGATGGTGCACTTAGTCAAAAATCGCAACAACGTCTCATCCTTCACATATGGAACCACCTTAAGTCATATCTTCATCCTTAGTGGCATTGATTGCACATTTGACATTGAGGAGCCTCTTAAATAAAAGCTAAATGAGACTACCCTCATGAAGTGTGGCTTTCGTTTCAACGGTGATGATTGGCTTTGTGTGCCTCGAGGTAAACGTGCTCGAGCTCCTCCTCAGGCTCAAGTTACTCCACAAGCTCTTAACAATGATGCGATGATGACTTTCCTCACCGAGCATTTCACCGGCTTGTGTACTCACATGGACAATCGTTTCAAAGCTTTGGAGGAACGCTTTGATGGTATGAAAAATCGTTTTACCTCTATCGAGAATCAACAATCTTCATCGGATCTCTCCTTCACCGCCTTCTATGGTAAATGGAGACACTTTCAAAGGAGTCAAGAGAAAGATGAATATGACATAGATGAGGATGAAGACAATGATGAGTCCTAGTCTAGCTTGCATTCATCTCATATCATCTAGGGTTTTATTTATTATTATGCACTATTTTATGTTTATGAACCTATGATTTGGTTTATTATTTTGGATTATGCTTTTTTAGGAATTGAGTTTGGATTTATGTTATTTTTCTTTTGGAATGTAACGCCCTGGTTTTGGGCCTAGATGTTTTAGACTTCGGATCGGACCGGTCGGAAATGGTTCGAATCACGTTAGGTGATTTAAGGAAATCAAGGACCGGGATAGGATAAAAATATGGTAAAAATTGATAAAATCCTCTAAAATTATGTTTTAGGGGTTGGTAAAATCAATTTTACAAAAATAGTTTCAGAAGTAGTACATTTTGGGTAGTGACCAAAATGTAAAGTTTCAAAATTGTGGAAACATGCAATTTTAAAAAGAGGAGCCAAAATCTTAGAATCTTTAGGGAGCTTTATGGCAATTTAGCCTTTCCTTAATATGACATGTGTTTTAAAAGGATTTTAAGTGATTAAGTAAAAGGGTTTTATTTAATTAAAATTAATAAAAATAAGAAAATTGAGATTTCATTTGACGTAACTACTTTCCTCTTCTCATTTTAGCCAAACACCATTCTAAATCATTTTCTCTAGAATTATTTTCTCCCAAACACTCTCTCATTAATTTCCAAATCAATTTCAAGATTTCTCTTCAAGATTTTCAAGTTTTGTGAAGCTAAAACTTGTCATTCATTGAAGAAAGCAAGGATTGGAGGTAAATCCTGTTCTCAAACTTCAATCTAGGTTCTTTATTGAAATTCCAAAGATATTTGGCTTCTAATGAATGTTTTTGGTTGAGTTTTCATTATAGTTTTGATTTGAGATCAAAATATTACAAAAATATGATTAAAATCTTGAATTTCGGATTTGTTTTGATAGGCTCTGTTTTGGATTGATTTTAATTGAGTTTTGTGTTGATTAATATGTTGAAAAGAGGTTTTGTTGAAATAGATCCCGAAATCCTTGACATCCTTGAGTTTCTTGATAGTTTTAGTTGAGTTTTTGAGGTGAAATGATGTAGAAATGCTTGCTGGAGGTATACAGATGGGTTTAGGTTGTTTTTAGATGTGTTTTGATGTTTGTAAATGGTTGAAAGTGATATAGGTTGGCTGGGCTTGGTTTAGGAAGCAATCAATTGAGTTTTCGGTTGTTTCGGATGGGTAAATTGGTGTAGTTTGGGTGAGCAACGAGTTTGTGTTTAGTTGCTGGTGTTGAAATGCATTTTGATGCATTTGGATCTCTGTTTTGATGATGTGAAAACAGGGGATCTTGATCCGAGAGCAAACGAGACGATTTTGGAGGCTCTAGAAGGGTGATTTTCGTGTCGGCGAGTAAGGCTTCGCGTATCGGTGAGTGGAAATGGATTTTCCAGCTTTGTAACGCTTTGAGTGTGGTCTTGGGAGCTTAGTATAAGTTTGAAACACTTAGCTCAAGAGTAAGTGATTCGAAAGTCTCTCTCGGAAATGTGCTATGTTTTGTTAGAAATGCACTTGAGTTGAATGTGATTTAATTACTGTTTCAAAACATGTAGAGCATTGAGGTTGCTAGTTTTAATGCCATTTTGTTAAGGATTCACATGGTAAGTGATCATTGGAATTATGTGATTAGTGCATTTGATATTAAGCATGTTTATGCTTATGGAAATGGCATTGTGTTTACTCTTGTAAAACAATGAAATGTTGATGTTAAATGATTATATTGGCAAGTGATGGAAATGGTTTTTGGTTACTTTAATCGGATATAGTTAGCCGACTATAGGATTGGGTGCACCATGAATAAAGTCGCCTTGGATGTCGAGGGGTTGTAATTGTACTGTATACTCCATCGAATTACCCTAACGATTGAGGCTAAGATCACAACGATTGATGGTTTAAATTCGTGTGTGGATCTTGTGATATGTGTCCCATACTCTCGTTAGTGGAATTATACAACTACCGATGAGTGGTGTTGAGGGATTGTGATTGTACCATTATACTCCACCACGGGTGTCACAACGGTGGAGGGTTGCTCTCGTGTGTGAGCCTTGTATAGTCCGGTAGTGTGTATGAAGCGTGTGGGACAACGCTTGTAATCCGCGTATCCGATTGTGTCATTTGTGTTGGTTTTGGTATGGTTTGAGAATTGATCACTTGCGAGCCAATATAATGGTGTTGATTAATGATTTAAGCATGAGATGCTTGTGGTTTATGCTAGAATGCATGTGATGCTTGGTTTAAGCATGAGCAAAAGATTATTTGTTGTTATTTTGATGATGCTATGAGCATGTGGTTTAGAAAGTGCATTGATGCTTTAAAGAGCATGTTTTAAGGAAAGACATGAGATGACAATTGATGATATTTTCGTTTTGTAAAATGCATTGATGAATGTTTGGCTTTAGCGATTCTCACTAAGCTTCATGCTTACGCTCATTTGTTTCATCAATGCAGAGAATTAAACTTTTGAGGCAGCAAGAAGCAAGGAAAATCCAAGCTCTTTTGACTAGACAAAGTATGTGGTTTTACCTAAGTGTAATAAGAGGCAATGGGTGGGATTTCTACTCTTGGATTTATTTGGTGATGTTGAACACCTTGAGCATGTTTGGTTTCCTTATATTGGTTTGTAAGTGGCCTTTGAATGTTGGTTTAAGCTTGAATGTAGTTTTTAGCCTTTTTATGGTTTTGACATCTAGGAAGCATGCCTATAGTTCTTAAGCTTGCAAGTTTGACGATATGTTTTAGCTTGTGCTTCGTTTTGGTGATCTTTGATGTGTATTCATATTGTATGTGTGATGTGACATATATTGTAATGTTTTTGGAGGTGAATAGTTGAGTAAAACCAGCAATTTGGGAAATTGCAGGGCAAGGCGTTTTAGAACTCCTTTACCTGTTTCGGAACGATGGTCTGGAATGGTCATGGTATTTTAGAACGGGTAGGCACGTTCCAGAATGTTTTGCCACGATAATGCATTGTTTCGAAACGGATTTCGGAACGCACCCTCGTATTGAAATGGTCAACCTAGTTTCGAAACGGCCATTCTGATACGGGGTCTTGTGTTTCGAAACACTTGACCGTTGGATGTTGAATTTGAATTGTTTCAGGATTTGTTTCTTCCGTTTTGGTCCTTGAATGTTGAATACTTAATTAAATGAGTTTTGAGTATCCGTTTGAGATGAAACTTGACATGATGGCATGTTATATGACTAATTTTGGATTGGTAACTTTAAAATCTGTTTAGTCCTTATAATTTTGGAAATTTACAATTTAGTCCCTAAAAGATGTTTGTATGCAATTGAACCCCTAATTGAACTCTGTTTGCTGTGTCACATTCGCCAAAACAAAACACTAAACATATAGGAGAATAATGTGCATCTAGAAAAGATAAAAAGAGAAAAGGGTCGTCAATCGAGGTTGACTTTAACGAGTTGACTTCGGTTTTCCCCGTGTAATCTTCTTAGTTCAGGTCGGACGTCTAGGCCGGGCTAAGGGGGTTACATGGAACTTATGCTTTATGCAATGAATTATGATTTATGTTGGTTGGTTTAATTTTGCCTATCTTTTTATTTCTCATTTAATTATGCTTGTTATGATTTTGATCTAACAAAAAGTAGGAGAAAGTGTTTAAGCAAATTTTTTAAAGTTTTTCAAAACCTAGCTTAAACTAAGGGGGAGTTCACTTAAATTTTTTTACTTTGTTTTGTTATATCAAAAATGGGGAGATTGTAAAAAACCCTTAATTTGACTTAACTTAATTTTGATATAACAAATACTTTAAGAACTATTTTTCAAAGTAAATAATTTTTTTAAGTTCTCAAAAACTCAAAATTTGAAAAATAAAAATTTAACTCAAAATGTTTTAAGGTTTAAAAATAATCCCCATGAATTTTTCTAAGTATTTTCAAGCTAATCTGTAAGTTTTTTTCCAGGCGTTTCGATACGACTTAGGACTGTTTCGAAACGTTTTGCGACTGGAATTTTCATATCGAATCGGTCTCAAAACGGATTCAACCCGTTTCGATACGACCTTCATCTAGACAAGTCATACCTTGACTTTGTTTCGAAACGACAATTAACCGTTTCGATATGGGGGTTAGAGTTTTTCAAATTGGACATTTAATGTTTTCGACCGTTGCTTGTTAGAAACCAAATTTTCAAAGTTAATTACTCGTTTCGATACGACCTATCTTGGTCTCGAAACGTTTTGCTACTAGAATTTTATGAGCTCAATCGTTTCTATACAAGTTTCGAAATGCCCCCTATCATTTCGAAACGCCTTCGATCGTTTCAATACGACCTCTTTAATGCACATAACGACTCTTTCTATTTTAGTCGTGTTTCGAAACAGGCATGCACCGTTTCGATACGGGCAGTTGCGGAACTGCATTTATGGTGGGAAGATGAAGTTTCAATGGCTATATTTATGATGTCAACCACCCAAACGGCTAGAAATCAATGAGAAGGTATAAAAGGAAGCATTTTATGCACCAACAACAACTATTGATCATAAAAGCAACATCCAAGCAATCAATCCAAACTCTTGTGCTCAAATTTCATATCTTGTACCCTAATTTGTAATCCTTTATTGTAAACCTTTCATTCTCAAATTTGGTGCGTGGTTGAGTGTATTTTTGGAAATATTTGTCTATTGAGAGATACATTTTATTGCCTTGTAATTCTTTGTACTTGTGAGGGACTCAAGATCAATCTTTGAGTAGAAAGATTGATCTTTGTAAAAAGGTTTCATTTTAAGCCTAGAAAAGGGGAAGATTTCATAGTGAAATTGGTTGAAAACCCTTAGTGGTGACTAAGGTAGTGGATGTAGAGCTTGTTCTAAGATTGAATCACTATAAATCCTCTTGTTTTCGATTTTTCAATTTTTCAATTTCATCCCACAAATTTAAAATTCCAATTCACTCCCCTCTTGGCATTTTCCATTCGATCGATTCACTCAATACACTAGTAATAATCTTTTTCGTGAACCAAACGCCCTCTAATAATAATTATAAAAAGAAAAATAATCTGTGAACTTGTTTGGAACTTTGGCAATTATGCTTGGGAACTTACACACACAAATGTCTCTCATTTAAAAAAATGGCAGTGTTATTAATATTATCAAAAGAATGTTGCAGCATTTAAAGACAAACATAACGACAACATTGCTTTGTATTCCTTCTTTTCCATCCTATATTAAGCACAACCCTCCAAATCCGCATATATATATATATATATATATATATATATATATATAAATTTAAAACCCCATAAAAATATATATAAGTAGAAGAATACATTTTACAGTAAGAGCTAGGGTCTGCCAATCCTGAGTGGATTCCAGCACTCTATTCCTCTCAACCATTCAATCGGTGGGTCAGCTCTCCTCCTTTGGATTTATTTGACAGCCTTAAGCTCTACCCCATGCAAGTCCCACAGCTTCATATGCAACAAGCTTATTGGTTGTTGCATGTTAGTCTTGAATTAAAATTTGCACATATTTATAATGTATAATGTTATTATAAAATATAATATAAAATCAGGTGTTCAATTATATTACATGTGTTGAGATATTAAGTTGTCATGAAAATAAAAATGTAAATACTGTACGTTGAATAGAAATTTTTGGTCTCTTTTTAGTGCTCTATTTATGTTTTTATACTGAAAAAATTATATTTAGAGTTTATGGTTAGGGTTTATGATTAGGGTTTAGAGAATCATGGTTGGGTTTAATTTTTTAGGTTTAGTGTTTAGAGTTTAAGATTATAACTTAGAATTTATTTTTAGTATTGCAGCATAGAAAGGGACACCGAAAAGGGGCAGTGAATTTTTATTTACATAAGTTGTATTATGATTCGAAAAGGGACAAATTACAAATACTTAAAACTGATTTAATAATCATTTATATACAAAGAGGTAGTGGTCCAAAAAAGAGTATAGTGGCATTCAAGATATGATAAATGTTAAATCTTGTACAGAATGCAGAATAATATAGTTTCTTTGATAGTTGATCTGTATGTGTTGTAAATTGTTTTGTACAAACTATTGTATAATAAAAATTTGTCTGCTTTCTTGGGTAATAAGACAACAATCATCCAAAGAAGAAGTGATGCTACCTATTGCATTTGATATTTTTTCTATTGTAAAAGAAAAAAGGTGTGTAAGGGCATTGGCAACATCAAATGCTATGTTAGGAAAATACAGATTATTACAAGATATTCCATATGAGATTGCTTAAATGTTTGCAACTAGTTTTACAATATTGTTAAAGTTACTACACTTTTATGTGTTCCCCTTTGTTTCCTAATTTAAATAATTACCAAATACATGTGAAGTTTCTTCTCATTAAATCTCTTTTGTCCTTGATGTCTTATAAAAGTAAAGGCAGATGTATTGTGTGCAAAGTTCATATTAGTGACAAGCACAGGTATAGTGGAATACTACTCTCTCTTAAACCCTAAGCAAATAATCACAGTAAAATTGAACCTAATTCTTTTTTTTTTTTAAATTCCTACCTAGAGAGAGCGGAAGAAAAAATTTACTCCTACTGAGTCTAGAACTCATAATCTAGGAGGAGGAAATGTGTCAACTAAGAACTTTTAACCACTTATTCTTGAGATTGTTGACAAATTGAACCTAATTCTTGGAAGGAAGCGGTGTGTGATAACTACAAAGGTCCACTTGAACGGGTGGAATCATAATTGGAAAGAGTCACTTAATGTAGGTTGTCGACGAATAAAAAGTTATCTCTTCCTTTCGATATCTCTTTCTATGTTCGACGCTAAGAAAAATAAATAATAAGCTCTAACCCTAAATTCTAAACTGTAAATCTTAAACCATAAACCCTAAAAATACAACATTCACCCAATACCCAACACACTAATCATAAAATTTAACCATAAACATAAACCCTAAATCTAACTTTTAATGTTGGAACATAAATAAGAACATCAAAAATGGGTAAAAGATTTCTCCTTGTTAACTGTGATTATCCTGTCATGTTCACCCTCTTTGTTTTCCTTTTTTTTCTCTTCAAATCAAGAAGCGCCCTCTAGACATATACAGTTAATCATCAATATCATCTATACCATAAATAAAGAAGCGGCACAAATGTGAAGTAATTAAAAGTTAACCGGGCCGAAAATAAAAATAAAAAAAGACTAGAAAAATATCACCAATAGAATTTGATCTATTGCTTCAGGTAAAAACAAGTTTACTTCTACTTATCCACTTTACCACTAAGACAACACTTTAAGTTACTGAAATAAATAAAATAAATTATAACTAAAAATTTTACGGTTCAAATTTAGGAAAATAGGTCACAGAGGTGGGCCTCAGGGCTAGGGCCCTCCAGCCCCGCTTGTAGCTTCGCCCCTGGTTGAGGCCAAAGTCTAAACACATGACACAGCTGCAAGCAAATGACTGTCTGAGATAGAATAAATCATTGCCAAGATCCAAAACTAGAAACACTAGAGGACATAGATAGGATAAGAAGGCAGGGGAGGGGGCATCAAAGCTCCACAGCGCAGGCAAGTAACATGATGGTGGAGTTGTCCTAATGCGATGCAGATAAAAGGTGGGGCAAATTTATTTGAGCAAAAGAGCAAATCCCATGATATTGATAGACCCAACAACGTTGGATGTATGCACAGGCACTCAGGCAGTAGTTGACAACTAGGACAAACACAGTTCCATCTCCCATTCTATTTATCCACTAATAGGATTGCTTGCTTGCTGTTTTCTCCTTGTCTGTACCATTATTTGTTGCTGGGTCTGGTGGTGGGATTCTAAATCACATTACAAATGGGGGGCAGAGAATCCCCATTGATATTGGTTTTGGATTTTTGAAGAAAAAGAAGGGGCTCACTGCCTAAATATTACTAGTTTCAACCCATCGATGTTGTAGTTGGCAATGACAAATACGGCATCTCTGTTGGGAGGAAGTGATCAACTAGTGTTGTAAATGAACCGAGTTTGAACGAACAAGGTTCCGTTCGTGTTCGTTTATTTAATTTCTAAGGCGTCCATGTTCGATTCATGTTCGTTTAAATTTTCAATATCATGTTCGTGTTCGTTTCTTTATTTTTGAAGGTGTTTGTGTTCCTTTGTTTAGTGTTTGCGAACATGTTCGTTTAACATTCGCCAACATATTCGTTTACATGTTCGTCAAATTATGAAATTACATCACTAGTCCTTAAGCTCCTTAGGCTTCATAGTTTGAACTCTAAAGCTCATCATCTATTCAATTTAATCACTACATATTCACCAATATTTAAAATGTAAAAAAAGGAAAAGGACAATCGGGTAAGTGAGCCGATAAATGAGTTGATAAACGAGCCAATAAATAAGATTGTTTGTGAATATAAACGAACATGACACACCATTGTTCGTATTCAGACGTTTATGAAACGAACATAAAAAATTTATTCATACTCTTTTATTTAGCTTAATAAACGAATGTTATACGAACGGTTCATCAAACACTCTGTTCATTTATATCTCCATGAACAACTGTGACGGTGATCCCTGACGAAGCTATCATGAGATTGATGGGAGAAAAATGTCACATTAGAGAGAAACAAGGACATTAACCACACATTAGAAACAAGTGAGGGTCTTTAACTATAAAAGTGGTGACACTACACTTACTATCATCATATTTGTCTTTTGAGAAGACAATGAACCATTCGAGAAGAAGAGTAGGGGATATTGTCAGACCGTCACATCCAAATAAATGTGACCGGTACAAATTAAATTACATGTTTTGAGAGCCAAGCATAGTGTCCCAGCATGCTTCCTCATGTTGAGTGCGTGCTGTGCCATTATATCACTTTGGCGGGTTTTGCTGGAGAGCGTTGGCTCGCATTTCGTAGGAAAAACTGTGGTCTGAGGGACAACATTTCTTTCGACATCAAAACTTGCATGGTGCTCGTGCTTGTCTTAGTTGCACCATGAGAGTTGGTCGGGGCACTGCCATTGGGTGGTTCTCATGTCTGAAATCTAAACCATCCAAATATGATCAGCTCAAATGGGTCTGTTGTGCTCGTCGTAGATACTCCACCAGATCATGTCTTCGAAAAGGATGACCGGTGTACAAAACGAAGACAGATCGATTGAATTAATCACAATGGCAAGGAAAAAGGTTGCAGACTACATGCAACTGCTGATTAGTTTAAATTCATTAATGAGTTATTGGATCCCACATGCTCTTCATTATCTAGCAGTGGAAGTGGATGTTTTATTTCTGCATAAATGGTTCACATAAACTAAGAAAATTAAAGCTAGATATGTGAACTTAATTTGAAAAGTTCAGGGTGAGCACATGCCTAACTTTACATGTAGATCCGTCACTGACTCCACAATGTCAAGTTTGAAATCATTTGGTTAAAATTGTTCGATATAGATTCGATTGGTAGCACCAACTATTTTCTTGTATGCATATGAAATTATCACATGATGAAGAGTAAGAAGATAAAAGACCTAGGGTGACAGTTTCTTAATATGTGCGCAATTATAGAGTTTGTACCAACATGCTCTATAAACACACAAACACTCTGAATTTTCTTTAACAACTAGGAACGTAATATTTATGTCCTTCAAGTTTAAAGTGTTCATATTGTTTATAGAATAAATGAATGCATATTTATTGTCACAAAATAACTAAAGTGGTCTTTCTATTCAATATACAATTAGCAGTCCACGTGACAAAATTCTTTTGCATCAATATTCTATTAGAATCGAAGTCTGTAAACCTAATGATCTCTAACTTACCAGAACTCCGACATGTGAGCAAGTAATTTTTGTTCTCTGAAGATATCTCATAACCCCATTGGCTGCTATCTAATGGTCCATAATATGATTCCTCAAATATCTATCTAACATTCAAACAATGTACACAATTTCTAAACGCATACATTCTTAAGCATAAATTAGATTCTCAATAGCTTATGCATAGAGATTTTTTTGGATTCTCTAAATTTCAAGGTTACTTTTAGGGCATTGAGTAAAATTGAATTTGTCTTCTTTAGCAATATGAGTATCACTTGATTTTACTCCCACTGAACTTGTAGTATATACAATTGTCAACCAAATTTATCTCAAAATCGAATGAGATAATCAACATGAAACTTATAATTTCATTAATAAGAGTCCTACTTAAACTCATAGATAGATTTCTTTAATTTACATATCATTGATATTGTATCATAAGACATAACTTTATGATTGTACCATATAAATAGTTTCTTCAATGTCGTCATTGAAAAAAAATGTTTAACATCTATCTAATGTATTTTATGACTAAAACAAGCAACAAGTGTAATAATTATCTTGAAAGAGTCTTTAAATAAAACTGAAGAGAAAGTCTCTAAAAATTAATGTCTTCTTTTAGAGTATATCCTCTAGATACAAGACGTGCTTTATACTTATCCACATTACCATTTCCATCCCTATTGATTTTAAATATTCATTTACAACCAATTGGTTTGCACCTTAAGGTAATGAGACAAGTCCCTAAACTTTATTGTCTAGCATAAAATTATACTTTTCTTGAATGACATTAATCCACTTTTGAGAGTTAAAACTTTTATGGTATGATTAAAAAAATGATTGATCATTTTCTATCACTCCATTGTTACCTTGTTTTCTTGAAGAAATACAATATAATAATCTAGAATAGTATTTCATCTTCATCTCGTGGACCTCTTTAATGACACTTGTTTTTTTAAGGTTGTTGAGTTTGTTCTTCTGAAACAATTACCTTATCTTGAATGGGGGTTGTTCAACATTGTTTTGTTGAGGTACTTGATTTACTTCTTGATTAATGATAGGATGAAAGCCTAAACATTGTCAAAAGTGATAGTAACAATTAAATTATAATTCAATTCTTCCTCAATAACAATGTATCTAACCTTATTTCTCCCTCCAAACTCAACATCCTAAATTTTTTTTATAAATCTCTCTTTAAAGTAATTCTTAATAGTGGGATCATAAAACTTACAGCCCATAGATCACTCAAAATAACCGAAGTAGTTGCTCACTTTTAAAGTTTAATTTCGTTACATATTTTCTAACTTATACAAAAGAATCAACACTTTGTAGCTTATTGTTGTTTCTTTTGACTAGGACCCTTAGCAACTTTATTCTAATATTTTATTTTATTGCCCTTATTCTTAGAGACACTAACTAAATGAGCACTAATTAAATTAATACTTTTACACTTATAATGTTTCAACTTTTCTTCCTCTAAAACATAATGAGAAATGAGCCCAAACAGAGTCTATTTCTCCCTTTGAAAATTGTAACTTGAATTGGTTAAACTGTATAGGAAGCAGTGCCAAAAACATAAGAACAAACAATTGTTAGAAAGATTTATCTTATGTGCCTTAAATTTTGAAACAATATAAAGAATTTTTATAATCTACCCTCTCACATTTTCTTGACCCTTATACTTCATAGACATCAAAGAAAGCATAAGTGATGTCATCTTAACTTTAATGTATTGGGTAAAACATTTCTTAATTTCGTTAAGGAAACTCTTAGTATGAATAATCTCTTTAGATTTGTGCTCCAAAAGACATCTAGAATGTTGTGTTTTATGATCATTAGACTCATGCGATTCGAACGATCTCACCTCTCAAAATACCTTTTATGAGTGCTTACCGCAGTGAGAGGTGCAAGCTGTTCATTCCTTAGTACAAAGTTTATGTTCATACATCAAAATACTATATGTAAGTGTCTTTTCTATTCCTTGAAATTAGTTTCACTAAACATGAGTGTAGAATGTATTTAACAGATATTGTGACAACAAAAATAAATTACCTAAATATAGAACAAAATAAGTAAATAAAACAGAAACAAGCTCACATAAATATTCATAAGTAAACAAATAAATTCAAAATAATGACTAGTTCCCCTCAAGATACCAAGCACAACATTAATATCAAGTCTTTGGACAGTAATATTAACTGTAAGCGGTACTCTTGTTGTAGCAATCAAACATTGACAATAAACTATGTCAAACAATAGGCTAATTTTTTTACTAACGTATTGTTCACATAAAATACCTTATAATTGTCACACATTTATCGCCGCAGTTGTCGTTGTAATTCTGCCAAATATTAACTTTCTTTGGGCCAATTAATAAACGCGTGAATTACAAAAACCCATAATTATCTTAATATTTAAAATAAACTAATCTACACAAAAGCGGTCACTTTGGTGACATTATGTTTCAATTAATCCATTAAAATACTAGACATCTGAAGCCAAAATATGAATTTAATAGTTTCAAAATATTTGTCTTAATTTTATCTTTCAATCAAATTAAAAGATAGACAAAATAATATTAAATTTGAATAAAGTTAAACCTCATATCAAGATACCAGACACTCCATTAATATTTCATCTTTGGACAAAACATTAGCTTGCAAGTGATATCTTGGTATAGTAATCAAACATTGATAATAAGAACATGTCAAACAGAAATCTTCCTTTGGGCCGATTTATTGCTCACATATAAAACTGAATAATTATCACATGTTTATTACCATAGTTGCACATGTAATAATGTCAATTATTAGCCTTCCTTTGGGCCGATTAATACTAACATAATCCGACTTACATGCACAAAACCTTCTATATTTTAAAATAAAATAATTTCCACAATAGAGGTCACTTTGGTGACTTAATGTTTCAATTAAATTATTTTAAAATATATACAATAAATATATCGATATTCAAATTTAAAATTTTGTAACAGTCAAAACTGAAATTTCTGATAACACTTGAGTTTTCCGAAATAACCTAAAATAAGGTTGTTTGAATGAGGCTATCAAAAATCGAATAAACTAAAATCTTTGACTTTTTCTAAAAAAAAACTTTAAACATGCAACAAATATCTAACAGAAATATGCATTCAATCTATATTTTGAGTTTAATAAATACATATTCTGAAAGAACATTAACAGTTGCATTTACTAACAGAACATTAAGCATACAATATGGCTTCAAAAATTAAAAGTCCAACGTAAACCGTTCAATTCATATATGTTATAGCACTTATATATATTGCTTGAATTAATATTTCTTAGTATTAGAATAAATCACATCTACTGTAAAGTCATTTATTTAGATGTGTTTGGCATAAAGAATCAAAACTTTAATAATCCGAACTGAATCAGTAAACAACCAGAATCATATAAAAACACTAATTTACTGCAATATAATATTGAACAGTAATATAATATTGAAACCAAATTGTATTTAATTGTCTTTATCATAACATCGAATATCACATTTACTGCAATTGAGTCTTTGTGGGTAAAAGATAATTTAATCCCTACCGAATTTGACTAGAATTTATAAAATTCCAGTTTACCTTAATAACAAGAAAAAATAATGGCTACCAATATATATAATACTAAACTGTAAATTCAAAGGTTGAGCCCTAAAACTCTTAATCTGTAATTTTATAAAAACAAATCTCGTATATCCGGTTTCAAATACTCAACCATATATATCATAATAAAGCTTTTAAAAAAATGTGAATCAAGAATCCACTAATTATAAGGGCTGAATGGCAAATTATTGATCTCTTTATATCAGACAAATATAAATATTCGTTCGATCTATAATCATAAATTCATAGAGCAACGATTTCATTAAATAATAAAAACCTAAAGATTCAACATCACTAATTAATTCAAATACCAAATCAAAATTAAAACCTTAAAAATATTTCAGGGCGAATCAATCAAAATACATAAATCGATTGGTTCTCAATGATTTAACATGACGAGGCTCAGATGCCACTTGTTAGAACTAAAATATAATAGATATGAAATCTAAACCTCAGGATCTATCATGTCAAATCATCAAGAACAATAAATTGAATAAACCGAGTGCAGAAGCGTACCTGAATTCATTGATAGATTGAAAATCTTGAATCTTGATGTTGAAATCAAAATCTTTTGTATTGATCTTCCAAGAAGATAGGTTATCTCTTGAAGTAAAACTCTCTGACGGGGAAGGAGAGAAAAACAAGTTAACCTATTTCTTGGGGACCACTACCTCTTTATATAGTTGATTTATTAAATCAACTATTAAATATTTATAACTCTGCCCCTCATTGAATTATAAATATATCTTATGGTATTTACACTTTTATTTCCATGACATTTTAATACCTATGACACGCTTAACTTAATTGGTCACTTTATTTTGTGTCATACTTTATAATAGCAACATACATTTTACATATGTGCCCACAATTGCGTATTTTAATCCAACAGAAAGCACTTAATATCTTCGAATAACATTCTCAATTTTCTAAAAACTAAGATAGGTAATCGGGCTTTTCTTTTAAAAATCTTTTCACTTTCTTTCCAAAAAGCGCGCGTTGGTCTGAATGTTGTTCTGATTTAAAGTTGGGAGGAATGATCGGCTTGTAGCATATTCGACTTCCTATGAACACACTTAGCGACAGATTCGCTAAGGGAAATTAAGATCAGATTCGATTCTCATTGAGTCAACATAATTCGAGTCGAGTTTTTTTCTAGATTTTAAACTATTTTATTCTAACAACGATAGTCGTAGTTAGTCTAGCCAGAAAATTGAAGCTCAAAAATTGATTTTGGGGTATCAGTTTACCGGAGAGAAAACCAAGTTACAAGTGTTGGGCCTTGTCGATTGTAACCGACAATTATCCAAAGTAAAATCATTTTCGATGATCAGTTTAAATCGAGGCTAAGCAAAGCATGAGGCTATTCCATTTTATTAGTTTTATTTTAAAAATTTACATTAACCACTTTCGCTATTACTTTACATTTACTTTCTACCTTTTCGATCAACCCCCTCGTTTAATAAAATTTCCCACACAAGTCAGAATCAGAATCTCATAATATCATAAGTTCCTTAGTCCCTGCGGATTGACCCTTCTTCTATTTACTACGTCTTTATTTATTTATTTATTTGAGATTAAGGAATATTTATTTGACAATTACGATGCTTGTCAAATTGGCGACGTTGTCGGGGACTTCGACAAAGTTACTGATATTGTTTTGTTTTGATTTATGACCAAGAAGAATTCGGGCGAACTAGCATGTTTTGTATCGGAGATCGAAGCATTAGCCCGAAGACAACACATACAAACACTTCAAGAAAAAAGACAACAACATCAAGAACGTCAACAACATCAATCTGAATCAGATCTAGAAACACCATCTGACGCAGACACACAGTTTGAATTTGACAACATAGAGCAGATTCTGATGGCAAAAAATGACCAAACTATTCGCGAACTTGTTGTGGCGCCTGACGATCAACAACCGTTGTGCATTACATTCCCGAATGGAGAAACACCATTCGCACTTAAGACGGGAATAATACATCTTATACCGACCTATTATGGTTTTCCTAGTGAAAATCCACATAAACATCTCAAGGAATTTCATATGGTTTGTTTAAGCACAAAACCACAGGGTGTATCTAAAGACCAAATCAAACTATGTTCTTTCCCTTTTTCTTTAGTCGATATGGAAAAAGATTGGTTATTTGATTTTCCGTCTAATTCGGTTACTACATGGATTGATATGGCTCGACTTTTTCTTGACAGATTCTTCCCAGCAACCAAGGCAAGCGAACTAAGGCGAATCATCTTGAGTGTCCGGCAAAAAGATACTGAGTGTAACCCCTTAAACCAGCCTATGCTTTACCACGGATTCTAGGAGGTCACATTAGGGTCACAAGAGCGACCCACAGTAAAAATCCACATAAAAATATTTTTCCTTAAAACACTTGTTAAACTGTAACATTAACTTCTGTTTGAAATACCCTTTCAGGAAATCATTTAAACATTTAAAAGTAATTTTCAGAGAACGTTTTACAGACACTATTATAAAACAATACATGACATACATGCCCAATAATTGTACCAGTACGGAACTCTAAAAGTGACGTCGAGAAAACTCCGAACACTAATGCCAGTCATTATACCAAGATAGATTTCTTTTAACCCGCGATGGTGAAAACGTGGATTTGGAAAAGCTTAGTAATACATAACTACCAAATGATGCTCTAAGCACATGCAAGTATATGGTAAAGCATAAAGCTGTCATGAAGTTCTGGGCAACTACATACTCCGATTATGATTCGATATTTTAGTGAAGCGTTAATAATTGAATATGATAGAATTGTTCTATTTGATCATTGAATATCATGCGATAAGCCTATATCCCGAAGATTCAGAAGAGATATACATTAAAAAAGTTGAATCAGGGAGTTTAGTTGTTTTATTAAGCGTAGATTAGAAGCATAATAAGTGTTTCAAACTTTGATACATTAATTCAATATGGTGGATTTCAGAAGGGGTTAGAAAGTTTTATTTAGTCTCCTAACTACCCTCCAACCGTACGCCAATATGTAGTATCATCAGAACTATATCCAGAAAGACTTACCCTAGGCCCTTTGGGCGTAAGAGCTTACAAAAAGACTTACCCTAGGCCCGTTGGGAGTAGGAGCTTAGGTCCAGAAGGGCTTACCAACATTGAGCCTACAGATCTTCAATCATATCCAGATACTATACCCCAAATAAAATTAGTTCAATCTGGTAAACAATAATATTAGAAAACACACACACACACACATATATCAGAAGACAAATGATAGATTTATTTTTGTATCAAAAGACAAATATCATATATATTTTTGTATCAGAAGACAGAATCTAGGGATTTCTTTCAATTCAATTAATAATGTCATACTTTAATCCAGAGCAGAAAGTCTTGGTTTAAAACTGAGAGAATATTCATGGACACATAAAACACAGTATATGGTCCAGTTGACACTCAAGGGCCCTTGATGATCATAGAAGGGAGACACAAAAATAAAGTTTGTTCTATATTGATTCTAGAATCAAGGACCCTATTCGAAGGAATTTGATAAATATGGACTTCATCCAGGTATTTGAGAATTATACATCATGATCATTTAGAACTTCTATTGCATCATGGCTATGCATGAATTCAGATATATCAAGATAGATTTTGGGAAGCTGGATAGATCGGGATCAATCAAGAATCCATATTTATCAAGAGAGTTCCGGTCAATTTTACTTATAAGGGCATTTTGGTCATTTTAATTATTAAGGGCAATTTCATAATTTAATTGTAATAGGGTAAGTCAGAGATTTGCTATACTAAAGATTTCTGACAACTTGCCAGGCTTTCAAGTCTATTCCATTAACCACGTCCCATCAATGCATTATTTTTTGAGCATTCGAATATGTACACATCACATGTGTTTAATATTTAGCCCTAGCTGCGTGATATAGTTGAACAGGTCTCCATCACAAATTATCCTGGAACAAGTCTCAAATAGTTGAACGTGTAATTGTGTTGTATTCTTTCATTATTGCAACAATAATAAGAATGTTCGGTTTTCATAAACCATGCTTAGAACTCACAGGGGCATTACGGTGATTTGTGGTCTATTAGAAATTCTAGAATTTCCAAGCTTTCATATATCTCAATTCACGTGGGTATTTTAGCTATTCAAGTGCTTGGTGGTAGTTCAGACACCCTGATCCTTACTGTCTTTACAAACAATTCATCATTTCAGAACTCAAGAGTACATCCACCATTCTAGTGTATTTGGAAATTTCGGTGTCCGATGATACTTCAGTCTTTTTGGTCGTTACGAACATTCCGATCAATCAGCCTTATCAGTATTTTATGCCACTTTTGTTAGTTCAGATATACGAATATATTAGTTTGTAATTTATCTTCGAAGATCTATTCAGAATTTTAGGCAACCCAAGTACTTTACAATCTCGAAGGTTCAAGTCTTGTTACCATAAAACATTCCAAGTAATTCCAGAGTTTTCAAATGAATCAATTGTTTTACCAGATCTAATATAGATTTCTATATTACCTTCATAGTTAGGGACACATTAGTCATTCTTGTACCTCAAGGGTGTTTTGTCATTTCTTGACTTAGCATTTCAGAAGCTAGTTCATTAACGGACATAACCAGATTTAAAGTATATCAGTCTTATCAATTATTCTTGGATCTCAGAAGTTCTTACAAGTCACTTATCTTCCTAACCGAGCACTTCAATCTTATCTAGTTTACTACCCTTTCACCGTAATCAGTTAGACTTTAACTGAATTAACCATATGCATAAACATAATCATGCAAGCACTTACCGAATACCACCACGTTTCATATATCATATAGGAGGTAGTAATGTATTACCTCAGATCCGAGCTACAACGGTCGATTCATGATACTCTATTCGATTACTCTCGAACTCGGATTCGACGTCCCTCAACATCTCGAATACAAGGAACTATGAATACCTTCAAATACATAAATTCCAAATTCAGTCCTTGTTCACATTGCTTTTTACTGAAAAAATAAAATAAATAGGCAATCTCAGGTTCAAGGTCAAATTTGGAGGATTTCGGGTTAGAATTTCACAAAACAAACATTAAAAATGGATTTAAGACATCGAAAAACATAGAATAGGGGTTTTCGAAAAAAGTTGACTTTTTGGTCAAAGTCAACAATTGACGATCAACGTTGACACCAACAGTCAGAGTTGACTCAGATGAGTTGACTCACAGAGTTGACCTAGATAGGTTGACTCGGTCAACGAGTTGACTCAATAGGGTCGGGTTGGTCAAACACGGGTCAACAAGTCGGGTCGGACTAAGGTCAACTCGTCGGGTTAGACTCGAGTTAACGAGTCATATCAGACTGGATATTGGGCTTGGACCAACCAGTTTGGGCTCAGACTGAATATCGGACTTTGACTGGTTTAAAATTTACCTTCCGATAGAGCCCCGTCGGCCGGTCACTGGAGTCCCAAATGGTTGCCAAACTGCCAATAAATAGAGCTTTTTAGATAACTATATCAACCCAAATTAAAGATCAATAAAAAGGACCGAAATCAGGCCGAAAATTTACCTGAAATGTCAAACCTTCATTGGAATACACGAAGCTCCGACGGGAGCCTTGTCAAAGTTGGACAGATGATCAGATGGATGGGTTTTGCTCGCTATGGCTCAGAGATGACGATGGCAGTAATGGCGCAATGAACAAATAGTCGAGGCGGCCGAAATCGTAGGAAACATGGGGTGACGCTTGGGTTCTCGTTGTACCTTTGTACCGCTCTCTAGGGCGGACGACGACACGACTGGGCGTGTGGTGCACAAGGACGAGACCAGTGCGTGATGTCGATCACATAGACAGTGGTAGTGACATCCACGCTGCGATGGTGAGGGAGATCAGAGATAGTGGCCGGAAGATGTGGAGAGGTTTAGAACCTTCTGGGTTCTCTTAGACTGGAACATACAACACTATAAGGGGTAGCTGGAGAGTCGAATCAGATTTTTATTATTATGATGTATATACCCAATAGGTGTAGTTTAAAACTAACCCTGAGATAAACTTAAACTAAGAATGGTCTTGGTCCTGATGGCTAAGACCCTTATCCACATTGCTAGAGGTCGCGGGTTCAAAACCCCCACAACTCTCTACTAAAGGTAAGTCTTGATGGCTCTAACTTGTATGTGTTTTCATTTGTGAATCCTACTGTGCGCGATTAGGTTTTGGACAATGGCCCTTGGCTTATTCAACACAATCCACTTGCATTGAGGAAATGGGAACCAAATCTTCAAAAGCTTGACTTTGATCTTACTCGCATGTGTGGATACAATTATACAATGTTCCACTAGAATTGTACTCTAGGAAAGGACTTAGTTATATAGCTAGTGCCCTTGGGGTTCCTTTATACATGGATGCCATTACAGTTTAGGAGCACCTAGAATTTTTTAAAGTTTGTGTTGAACTTAAAGTGGGAGCAAAGATACCTAAATCTTTATATGTTCAAATGAGGGATAATTTTGTTGCTATTGTGAATGTTCATATCCCTTGGATGCCTCCTAGCTGTTATAAGTGCCATAAGTTTTGTCATGTAACCAAGTATTTCCCTGAGAAGGCAATTAAGGACACTAAAGAATGGAAAGTGAAGGAACCAAAAGCGGTTAATGAGAAGGGTGAATCTTTCTCAAGAGGAGATGTGGGGAAGAATTTACAGGCTTCTGCTACCATTGCTCCTGGTTCTATAGAATGTACATGGATTAATCCTAATGCTGTTGGAAAGGATAATCATGATGGTGCTGAGGAAGTGAGTAATACAAAGGACCCTACTGTCCCGGTTGAGACTTTAGAAGCTAGCCCTAATATTACAACTACCTCAGAAGGATGTGCTACTGAAGCTTTGGAGAATGTTGCTCAAGTTGATGTTTCTACCTCACCTGGAGGTAAAAATAGTGAGATTGAAGATTCAAATATCCAAGATTGTAACACCCCTAGCCCAGGTTAGGACCGAGGAGTGTCGATGCAAGAATTCAATTAAGAAACGTGAAAATATGGGCAATTTTAATCCATCATTTAAAACTCGTCACTAATCAATGAATTTCTTAGCTATCAAGTTACCATTACTCAAGTTTAATTTGATTTAATCAATGTAACCCCCATTCGATTACTTATTCCAACTCAAGAAAACATGCATCACCTATAAGAGTATTCAAACAATATAAGACCAAGATAATTATTTAATTCATTTTGAGACCATTAATCTAACTTATACAAATCATATTATCAAGTTTGTACCACTAGAATTCAAGTTGAATATACAAGCCTCTAATACACTAAACCATTCGAATAGATCACTCTAGGTTACGTTCATACTAGTTCAAATTCAAACAAGGTTAGCATATTAATGATTCAATTCACATATATGTACTTCTAAATTACAAGTCTAACATCAGTTACCATAAAGTTTACAAGAGACCATTACTTACATACATATATTTACATATCAAGTTGGCTATTAAGTCTTTCGAGTCATTACATTCAAGCTTAGTTATATAATTACATATCCAAGTGCTTTAAAACATTACCACCAAGACATCAAGCTTTCATACAAACTATGTACAATCCAAAAATGCATGAAACAACAAGTCTAGACACAAAACTATGCCACCATCTAGGAGTATTACAAAAAGTACCAAGCCATACATTAATTCTTTGCTTGTGTTATGCTCCGGTTCAAGGAAAGATAGCTTCGATCAGTCTAGACCTGCGATTAGGGAAGAAGGAAAATGAGAGTGATAAGTACATAGTGTACTTAGTGAAGTAACAACTACCTAACAAGTTATCATGTTTATTAGCCTTAGGGATCCATGTTCATTTTAATCAAGTTTAACCTAGCTAGTTCATCTAGCATCATTCGAATACCAAAGATCAAGTAAGCAATGTTTTAGCAAGAATCAAACAAATCAAGCATAGAGATCACTAGTTCCAATTCGAATAGGGTCTTTTTCCTTATGACTTATCCATCAAGTAATGAGCATGTAACCCCCTCATCCCAGCCTAGCCACCAGACCGAACCAAACGGGTTACACGGGGAAAACCGAAGTGAAACCCGTTAGGGCCTCACCCCGATTAGCAACCCTATTTTTCATTTTATTAATCTTGTCTATATACCAGTTTAAACCTATGTGAGGATGCAAACAACGAAAAAGATAACACAAATACGAATCGAGCATGGCAAAAAGGTAACTTAACCTTACCAAGTAGTTATTAGTCAAGTTTCGTGTACGAGGCAAAACCATCACAAAAGATACATATAAACTCATTTAGGAAGCATACAAGCATTAGGGACTAAAACGTAACATTCAGAAACCTTCAAAGATGCCTTTTAACTACTTTAACTACATGCGTTTCGAAACAGGACTACTCGTTCCGAAACGTGGGATCTCATTCAAAAAACGACATTAGACCGTTCTGGAATGTCCCACCTTGGTTCCGAAATGGGAGCCTCCAGTGGTAAAACGTACCGGAACGGCACCACCCTCGTTCCGATACGAGTACCCCAAAAGCTTGGCCATTCTGAAATAGCATCAGACGCTCCGAAATGCCTGGGCATAGATTGGCCCGAAAATGCATTTTGGCATCCCAAAATGTTCCCAAACTTACCCTAAAAGACCGAAAACCATATGGAAACAAATTAAACAAACAATCTAGAGGCACAACACCCTAAAGACAAGCTTCAAACATGCATACACGCATATATGAATCTCAAACCCAAAAGCTCATAAGAACACTTTAGTTCAAAACACAAACAAGTTAAAACACATAGCACTTAACCAAAGGCCATAACAAGCCTCAACATAGCATGGTAGCAACATTTAAAACATGTTAGCAACATTAACAACTTCAAAGAAGTTTGGACACCAACTCCCAAACACAAAATTTAGCATTCCCATTGCCTAAATATTATTACAACCATAAAACCATACTTTGAGCTAGAAAAGAATTCCAAGACTCCTCCCTTGCTATGCTTGCCTCCCGAAGCCACTAATGATCTGCATTTTTTGAAAAGAGAGCGTAAGCTTAAAAGCTTAGTGAGCGGAGCTCAAAATAACAACATCAATAATGCAATTCAAAACATGAATTTTAGTTTAAAGACAAAATCATTTAGAATGGAAATACGATAATCCAAAAGCACAAACTAAACATGGTATGCACATGCACAACCATTTCTGGTGGGACTACACATCATTGTTCACAACAACTAGCATGATTCCGGTGGGACTACACATCATCGTACTCATCTACTAGTCACTACCGATGGGACTACACATCATCGTATTCAACAACATACTTTCCACTAACCATCACGTGAGGCTTTGACACAACTACTACAACACAACAACATTAAAAAGAAGTTAAAAGCAACTGCATTTCAACCAACAACGTGTATAAACATATAAACCGACACTTAACGAAACAAGGCAAGAAAAAATACACTTACACTTGGGTTTAGATTGACCCCTAAGGCTCCACCCAAACCCCAATAAACCTTCTTTGAACATTTTAAAGCTTCAAAACAATTTCCACTCACCAGCTAACACACAAACGTTATCCAAGATGCCGATTCAAGCCTCCGAACTACCTGAATTCGCGTTCACAAAGCCCAAATATGTATCCTCTGCTTTAGGCAACCTAAAACAGAACATTAGGATGCTAATTTGCTCACAAACACAGCATCAACTGGGAACTCAACATTCTTGCAACAAAACACATCGATTCGAGCCCAAATTTCACCCAAAACATATTCAATTCAGCCACAAACTACTTGCAGCCAATTCCAACAAATTTATCATCAAAAATATATCTTTTAACATTCAAAACATCAACCTAAAGCTACCAAACCATAAGATGTTATTTAGACTTAAAACCCATCCAAAAACTCAAGATTTCCAACTTCCAAAGTTACCCACAATACCAATTTCGGGTTTCCTATAACAACCCATCATTTCCATGTTATTTTAGCAATAAGACAAAGTTAAAAACACACCTAAACCCAGCATCAACCAACCCCAACAAAAATCCCATAAACTCCCTTCCACTTCAAACCAAACTTTATAATCAAAACAAGTTTAAATCATGGTTTTTTTGCAAAAATCTTAGTATCTACGACTCAAGAAAGATAAAACCAAGTTAAAGAATTAATTACCTTGAAGAAATCGCTTGGATAGAAAGTTAGGAGCAATGGAATAGTGAAATGGGGTTTTGGGGAGGTTTAACGTGAAAATGGTTTTGGGGAAGGAGATGAGATGAGAAATTTTAAAATATTTTATTTTATTTTAATTTAAAATTTATCTCCAAAAACCCATTTTTCCACATTTTACAAAAAGGCCCTTTTTAAATTCCTTTTTTTCTCCAAAACTCTAAAATGGTATGTTTTAAATTGTTTCCCCAAGATTAGATTAACCCGGATCGGCTTAACCAAACCTGAGTATCTTCCGGGCCCCAAATTCGGGCTTTACAACTCCCCCTCTTAAGGAATTTCGTTCTTGAAATTTACCTGATGGGAAGAGGTACGAAAACTATTTCTCCACGTCATCCTTTCTCTTCCAAGTGGCCTCTTCCACACCTCGGTGTCTTCTCAAAACCTTGACTAACTCGATAGTCCTCCCACACAACACTTTACTATTCGTAGCAAGAATCTCAACCGGCTCTTCATCATATGACAAATATGGGTTCAATTCGATCTCTTCCACTGGCATCACATAGGATGGATCTGATCTATATTTTCGAAGCATCAAAACGTGGAACTCGTCATAAATCTTTTCTAACTCGGTCGGCAATCTCAATCTATAAGCAACGAGACCAATTCTCTCAACTACTTCGTAAGAACCAATGAATCTCGGACTTAACTTACCCTTCTTAACAAACCTCATCACCTTCTTCCAAGGTGAGACTTTCAAAAACACTTTGTCACCACAGCATACTCTATCTCTTTTCTCTTCATATCGACATACAATTTCTGTCTGTCTAAAGCTGCCTTCAAGCGATCACAAATCAGTTTTACCTTCTCGATAATGCCCTTAAGCAAGTCGGGCATAGGTATAAGCTTTTGTTCAGCCTCGGGCCAACAAATAGGTGTTCTACATTTCCTACCATACAGAGCTTCATATGGTGCCATCTGAATACTAGCCAGATAACTATTATTGTATGCAAACTCTACTAACGGTATGTGTTTCTCCCAAGAACCTTGAAAGTCGATGATGCAACACCTCAACATGTCTTCTAACACCTGAATCACTCTCTCTAACTGACCATCTGAATGTGGGTGATACGAAGTACTGAAGTTCAACCAAGTACTCAAGGCACGATGCAAACACTCCCAAAATCTAGCTATAAACCTCGAATCTATGTCTAACACAATCGACTTCGGTACACCATGTAATCTCACTATCTCACTGATGTACAGATCGGTCAACTTACCTAAGGTGTAGGTAGTATGAACAGGTATGAAATGGGCACACTTAGTGAATCTTTCGACTATCACCCATACTGAATTCTTCTTCAAAGGAGTCAACGGTAAACCTAACACAAATTCCATAGTAATATGTTCCCACTTCAATTTCGGAATCTTCAATGGCTATAACAAACCTGAAGGAAATTGATGCTCGTCCTTAACACGCTAGCAAACCATAAACCTACTCATATACTCGACCACATCTTTCTTTAACCCAACCCAGAAGTATTCATCTTTCAACCCACGGTACATCTTCGTACAACCCAGATATATAGTAAAAAGGACTATTGTGAGCTTCATTCACAATGGTACGCCTCAACTCGGCATCTTCTAGAACAACTACGCCTCAAAAACTTGTTGTGTGTAAAAGTGTCTATCGCAATTGAGTGTAAGTGTACACGTCGCAAGTAATAAAGTGATACTAGAGTATCGGATATCGTCTCCACAGGGACTGGGCTAACCCTTTCCTTCGCTATCTGCACAAGGGGAAAAGAATAGATTAAGATTGTTGTCACGAAATAAGGAAAACACAAATAAAAGAGTTGAAGAATCAAGATAGAAATAATGGGCTGGTATTGAATTGCTCAGTAGTGCAGGTATTGCAGAGTTTAGGAAATCCAGTTCTGTCGTCGCGCCTGTCGCGGCAGCAGTCCGTTGGTCGTAGCGGCAGCAAACACACCAACTCAGTACTTTCAAGTTTGGCAAGAATCCCAGATCTGCCTTGGCCTATCCCTAGGTCCAAGTCTGTCGATGATCACGTCTTGATGATACCTCCCGGCGTGAACCGAAGGATGAACACCAATGTGTATGAATTCTTCTTTAGCCACTTAACCTCGCCATATCCCTAGGCACGAGATAGTTCAACTATAAACTAGAGAACTCGCTCTTATTTCTTTCGTATACTTAACTCTCCCGATGCTAAGTAAATGGATAACCTCACAATGCTCTCCCGATGCTCTTGCAAGATATTAATAACCAAAATAAGAGAACTTGAAGTTTATTTTATTGAACTGAAAATTCCTAAAACAAAACAGCCCTTGCAACTACTTTACAAATCAACTCGTGGCCCTAGGGGGGATTTAGAACATACCGACGACAGGTAGACGGCGGAGGGTTTTTGGTTTTCGGTTAAAGGGAAAACGGCTATGGGATATGATATATATCCTAGGTTAAAATATATGCCCTTATATAAGCTTTGGGCTCAAGTATTCTAAGTTAACAAGGATTACAACTTTAATTAAAAGTATGATTCTAATAAAGACTTAATCTTCAAGGAATCTACTTTCCAGCCGTCCTCCTTGTTTCTTGGGATTTTCTTTCCTCGAGCTTTGGGCTTGACATATCTTTTGATCCGGGGCTTGGAAAAATATAAGGTTTTCACACGACAGACGAGCAGAATTTTCTCTATCTATCGAGATCCACTTTGCTTTTTCTCCAATAACTTGTTGTCGTCCTTTGCTGTCACGGCAGCACCATGGCAGCATCGTCCTCTTTATCTACTTGTCCAGTTCAGCTCTTCTGCTTCTCTGCCCTGCGCCCGCCTTCACCGTCTACGACGGCGGCAACCTGCCAAAAACAGCACTTTTTAGTAGAATTTGTGCCTTTTATATATTTGTGATGTTTTGCTGTAAACTAACCTAAATGCAATGAAATGATGCTTGAATGCAGCAGAAATATGGGTTAAAAAGGGTGTAAATAATAGAACTTTTACACACTCAACACACCCCTAAACTCAAGTTTTTGCTTGTCCTCAAGCAATTAAGACCTAAGAAAAATGAAATATTTTTGTTTTGGCTTTCAAACAGTGAACTTTCCCTTACCCGTCGTTCGTTCCCTGTGGCGGCAGCAACCTGTCAGATAATTTAGAATCTCTCCAGAATCTCACTATAGTCCTCGTGCAGTGTGTACATGCTTGTGAACAGTTATATGCTAAGATTCTCTTAGTTTCACTAGAATATTCAACTCTTAACTTGAATTTTTATGCCAAATTTTATCTTTTTGAAGGCACATTTTCATGCTTCTTTTGTTTTGACTCGGTTTCTCTATTTTTTTAAGCTAAAGTTTTACTAGAGCCAGTTTTAGGCACCTCTAGTTAACTTCCTAGAGCCAGTTTCGGGCACCTCTAGGTAACTTCCTAGAGCCGGTTTCGGGCACCTCTAGGATTGTTGAGTCTCTTTTGCTAAACTTCTTTCCTAGAGCCAGTGTTAGGCACCTCTAGGGGCTATTCAAGTGTTAAGCTTCCTATTCTAGTTTGGCTAAAAGAAATCTAAGCAGTATAACAGTCACAATGGTGTTTAAGTTTTTCAGAACTATAGAAAGGCTCTAAACTTCTCCTTAAACTATCGTAAAGATGCTGCCATGACAGAGTTGTCACGACAGGCAAGTTCAATTCATAGTTTTCAGCCAAAATTTTTAATTTTCGTTTTTTAAGAGAACTTAGTAAAAGACACAAAATTTAACTAAGATGTACTCCATGAATATGGAGGGTTGCCACCCCCAAACTCGAGGGTTGCATTGCCCTCAATGCAAATGACAAAATAGAAATGAAAGCATATGAAGGCAGTACATCACAAAATATATATGGCAGACAGCAATAAGAAGATAAGAAACTTAAATTTTAATCATTGTCTTCACTGCTGCTGAGGCGGATCTGGCGGCGGGTTCTGGTTCGCGGGGCGGGCTGGGGTGGTTGTTGTACAACCTGAATATCAGAGCTGATGTTGCTGCTGTCATTGCTGCTACTGTTGCCGTTGCTTACCTTTGGCAGAGTTTTCTTATTGGGCATTCTTTTCTGCCTCTTGACCGGTGTAAATTCTTTCGACAGGTTCCTCCGAATGGAGGGTTTGGCGTCGCTGTCGGTCCAAACGGATGAGGAAAAGAACCCAGCAACAAAGACATCAATTTCATCTGAGGGAACCGGTCGCTTTGTTCTATGGGCGGATGTTTCGGCATGAGGGCTGTCGGCTGCCGTCAGGGCAGGTGATAGAATGGAGGCAACAGATGGTGTATATGGTGTGGCAGCAGGTGTAGGTGTGTGGGCAGGGGTGGGGACAGTGAAGTAGTGGGCAGGGAAGGTGGGAAAGACAACATCATGAAAATTTAAAGTATGGTGAATGAAATTTACTGTGGATGCGACAAAATCCTTGATGAATGTCATAAGACCCAGCTGTCTGTCCTCCATCCTTTGAATAGCAGCAAGTATCTGAGTGGATGGGTCTATCGGAGCAGCTGTTGTGGCGGCAGGTTTAGGGTTTGGTTGCTCTGACAATTCAGCGGGGGCGGCAGCGGGGTTTAAGGATGAGATGGGGGTTGCTACTGTCAGCTCTATGAGGCTGATGATATTTTTGTCTGTCCAACCCCGTCCTTTTACTATACGGTCGCTCTGCTTATCAATGGTGGTGTGATGTGATGACGGCAGGATCCTCTTCTTGATAAAAGCATTCCACAATTTTGCTTCCGGCAGCAGCTGGCCTCTCTTCACAGTGTGAGGATTTTTTCGGCTTGTGTTCCACTCAGTCCCTTCTTCCGTCACTTCTGCCATGACAACGTCATAGGCAGCATCATCCAAAGTATCAAGGAACTGCTGGTGAGCATCATCGTTGGGGCCTAGGTAGAGGTCATACAAAGAGTTAATGCACTCGGCTGTGAACTGCACCTATGTCCCTCGGACAGTCACTGTTGTTGCCGTCCTGCTGCCGATGGCAGCATAGAATTCCCTCACCAGCGTCCCATTCATCTTTGCTGGTTGTTCCGCGAATGTTTCCAACAAGAGGGCTCTAATCGTCCTTGCGATAAAAGGCTTGAGGCCCATATTGACTGCTCGTGGAGTGTAAATGGAGCCTCTTTCTTCCCATAAATCTCTAGTAGCAAAGGATTGAGGGGTAGGTGCTGCCGGTGACGAAGTTGAGGCAGCACTGCGACGGGTTCTTCTGGAAGACATGTTAGTTGCAAGGGTTGTTGAAAGTAAAATAAAGCAAATGAAAACTAAAGATGGAGAGCAAGTAAGAAAAGCAGAAGTGAGTGAAAATGAAAATGAAACGGGGTTTTATAGAAAAGGAATTGATGCCCGTGGAAACTGTAACGGCAGGCGCGAATACGGGGCGACTGTCGAGCTTTAGCGTGTCTGACGCGTCTGACACGCGTTTCTGCGTCTATTACGCGTCTGTCATGCGTCTGCCGTGACAGTCCGTCTTCTCCGTGTCTGCCACGGCAGGTGGATCGACAGGCTTCAATATTGGGCATTGTTGGGCTGATGGATGGATGGTGGGCTGAGTTCACTTCTCATGTCCTTCTTGACTCCTTTATTTCCTAAAAACAATAAATATAAAAACATTATTAAAATAGAATAAACCTTATTTCCTAATAAATAATAATAATAATAAAACAAATAAAAATAAAAGTTAGGTTAAGTTAGGGATGCCATGTGGGGCATCTCCTAAGGTAACCACTTCCTGTATTCTTGGGGCTTCAGTCCCCTGATAATGCTTGAGGCGTCGTTTCCGGTACTTCTTGAAGTCTATCTGTACCCTCAATCTGGTGATTATTCTCAAGGTGGGGCTCCTTTCTTTCTCTTCCCTTTGTAGTCCATGAAGTCCTCTCTTCTTGGTAATGTTTCTGAGGGCATGAATATATGATTAGAAAAAATCAAATTGACATTCGACCATAAACTTACCTTGTTTTCGTTGAATGTTGTTGTGGTTGAATGTATCCCTTGCTGTCGTGCCCGCTGCTGCGGCAGGCAGTTATTTTGACAGTTCTTTATCAGGTTACTTTGCAGGTCAATGGGACATTGGTAAGTGCCATCACTCTTTATATCAAATTCTGTTGACCACTCGTAGATCTCCATCAGTAGAGACTTTGATAATTCTGAGTCCATCGGTGTTGGTTCCTCTAATATCTGCAATGGAATCGGTGAGTTTTCAAAGAATTCAAAAGGTTCGTTTATTACCTGCTCGTATTCCATTTGTGAATAATTGTCATTGGGTAGCTCTTCTAGGTGGTCGTGCGAGTGCCATGACGGGGATGGATGTGTGCAATCTTGGTCGGGTTTAATCGAGGTAGTGGGTTGAGAATTTGCCTCTGATGTGGTTGCTGCTTCAGCATCAGTTGCTGTCGAGGCGGCAGTTGCTATCGAGGTGACAGTTTCTGCCGAGGCGACAGTTTCCGCTTTGACTGGGGTTTCTGCCTCAAAAGTGGTTGATGCCGTGACATTCTCTTGAATTTCACTCAGCGTTGTCGCGGTGTTGCTCCATTCCGGCTCCTCGATCATTGCCATGGCAAGTTGTTGCTCAGACTCATCATATGTTGGTTATTCCTTCACATGGGCATCCTCGTCATCTTGCCTCAGGATTTCAGGTTCATCTGTGGCATGAATGAGGACTGGTCTGCTCAAGAGTTCATCCATCTTGGCGATACTTGCGTCCATAGAAACCGACACTTCTTGAGTGAGTGCCATGAAGGCTTGCAGTGTGTCTTCTAAGGATTTTGATTGCTCTTGAGGATGATGACATTGCCAGGGCAGGTCGGGTTCTGCAGCAAAACGGTTATGGTATAAAAAATTTATGGGTTTTGATCGTACCATAAAAAATTTTGCTGCTGCGGCATCGGCATTTGCTGCCCCTGTTGCTGTCGTGGCAGCATATCTTTACGGTAATTGCAAGAACTTTCCCACATCAACTCTCGAATGGTTTTTCCTGGCATGTTGATGCCCTTGAACCTGTATTTTCACCTGAGTTTTTTTTTTGTTAAAAAATAATAATAAAATAATAAAAAAAAAATAAAAGAAAAGTGCAGAAGCTAGGGTAAGAGTGTGTTGCCAGTCCCCGGCAACGGCGCCAAAAACTTGTTGCGTGTAAAAGTGTCTATCGCAATTGAGTGCAAGTGTACACGTCGCAAGTAATAAAGTGATACTAGAGTATCGGATATCGTCTCCATAGGGACTGGGCTAACCCTTTCCTTCGCTATCTACACAAGGGGAAAAGAATAGATTAAGATTGTTGTCACGAAAATAATAAGGAAAACGCAAATAAAAGAGTAGAAGAATCAAGATAGAGATAATGGGCTGGTATTGAATTGCTCAGTAGTGCAGGTATTGCAGAGTTTAGGAAATCCAGTTCTGTCGTCGCGCCTGTCGTGGCACCAGTCCGTTGGTCGTCGCGGCAGCAAACACACCAACTCAGTACTTTCAAGTTTGGCAAGAATCCCATATCTGCCTTGGCCTATCCCTAGGTCCAAGTCTGTCGATGATCACGTCTTGATGATACCTCCCGGCGTGAATCGAAGGATGAACACCGATGTGTATGAATTCTTCTTTAGCCACTTAACCTCGCCCTATCCCTAGGCACGAGATAGTTCAACTATAAACTAGAGAACTCGCTCTTATTTCTTTCGTATACTTAACTCTCCCGATGCTAAGTAAATGGATAACCTCACAATGCTCTCCCGATGCTCTTGCAAGATATTAATAACCAAAATAAGAGAACTTGAAGTTTATTTTATTGAACTGAAAATTCCTAAAACAAAACAGCCCTTGCAACTACTTTACAAATCAACCTGTGGCCCTAGGGGGGATTTAGAACATATCGACGGCGGGTAGACGGCGGAGGCTTTTGGTTGTCGGTTAAAGGGAAAACGGCCATGGGATATGATATATATCCTAGGTTAAAATATATGCCCTTATATAAGCTTTGGGCTCAAGTATTCTAAGTTAACAAGGATTACAACTTTAATTAAAAGTATGATTCTAATAAAGACTTAATCTTCAAGGAATCTACTTTCCAGCCGTCCTCCTTGTTTCTTGGGATTTTCTCTCCTCGAGCTTTGGGCTTGACATATCTCTTGATCCGGGGCTTGGAAAAATATAAGGTTTTCACACGACAGACGAGAAGAATTTTCTCTATCTATCGAGGTCCACTTTGCTTTTTCTCCAATAACTTGTTGTCGTCCTTTGCTGTCACGGCAGCACCATGGCAGCATCGTCCTCTTTATCTGCTTGTCCAGTTCAGCTCTTCTGCTTCTCTGCCCTGCGCCCGCCTTCACCGTCTACGACGGCGGCAACCTATCAAAAACAGCACTTTTTAGTAGAATTTGTGCCTTTTATATATTTGTGATGTTTTGCTGTAAACTAACCTAAATGCAATGAAATGATGCTTGAATGCAGTAGAAATATGGGTTAAAAAGGGTGTAAATAATAGAACTTTTACACACTCAACATACGCCTCAACTCGACATCTTCTAGAACAACTACTCTATCCTTGAAACATAAGATCCCACTCTCGACTATATCTTGCACGTGAGGTGCCAAAGACTCGTCTTGCAACTTTTTCTCTCGAATCAACTGAACCAACAAAGGTTTAACTTGTAGCTCGGCTATCAAGCCGCCATCCCGTGACACACTCAATCTCGCAAACATAGATCACAACTAAATTGCCACTTTTCTACTCAAAGAATCAACCATTACGTTTGCCTTACTCGGATGGTACTCTATCGTAAGGTCATAGTCCTTAAGAATCTTTAACCACCTACGTTGTCTAAGGTTCAACTCCCTCTGAGTCATAAGGTACTTCAAACTCTTGTGGTCGATGTAAAATGTGCATTTCTCACTATAAAGGTGGTCTCTCCAAATCTTCAAAGCAAACACTACAGCAGCTAACTCTATGTCATGAGTGGGGTAATTCTTCTCGTGAACCTTCAACTGTCTCGAAGTGTAAGCTAAAACTTTCCATTCTTGCATCAGCACACACCCTAAACCTACATACGATGCATCACTGTAAATTACGAACTCCTTCCCTGGTTCAGGCTGAATCAAAATAGGAGCTTCTGTCAATGCATTCTTCAACTTTCCAAACGCTTGCTACCTTGCATCTGTCCACTCATACAGAATGTTCTTCTGAAGCAATTTAGTCAGAGGTGCCGCAATCTTCGAAAATCCCTCGACAAATCTTCGGTAATACCTCGACAAATCTTCTTGGGATCCACACTAATCCCATCGGCTAAGATCATATGCCCTAAAAAGACTACCTCTCTAATCCAAAACTCGCACTTACTCAACTTGACATACAACTGGTTCTCAAGCAAGGTCTGAAGCACTAATCGCAAATGTTCATCATGTTCTTCCTCGGTTCTGGAGTACACTAAGATGTAATCTATAAACACTACTATAAACCTATCCAAAAACTCGTAGAACACTCTCATGTCCATAAATGCAGCTGGAGCATTAGTCAAAATGAAAGGCATTACCAATAATTCATAGTGCCCATATCGTGTATGGAAAGTTGTCTTCGATATATCCACATCCTTTACCTTCAACTGATAGTAACCCAATCTCAAATCAATCTTTGAAAACACTAAAGCACCTCTCAACTGATCAAGCAAATCATCTATTTGTGGTAAAGGATACTTGTTCTTTATTGTTACCTTGTTCAACTGCCTATAATCTATACACATTCTCATACTACCGTCCTTTTTCTTCACCAAAAAGACCGGAGCACCCCACAGAGAAATACTAGGCCTAATGAAACCTCTATCTGATAGTTCTTGAAGCTGTGTCTTCAACTCTTTCAACTCTTTAGGTGCCATTCAATACGGAGCAATAGACACGGGTGCAGAATCTAAATATGTCTCAATAGCAAACTCAACATCTCTGTCTGGAGGCAAACCCGACAACACTTTTGGAAAGACACTCAGAAAATCACAAATTGTCCTGATGTCTTACGGCCTAACCTCACTCATATTCAGATTCATTAAATAGGCCAAATACGCATGACAACCCAAATCCAACAATTTTTGAGCTTTTAAAGCATAAACAACATTGAACAAGAACTTAATGTGCTCGCCAACTACTACAACCTCAAAATCATCTGCGAGTCTTAATGAAACTTTCTTGGTCTCAAAGTCTACCCTAGCTCTATGCTCTATGAGCCACTCCATGCCCAAAATCACATCAAAACCATAGAAAGACAATTCCATCATATCAACCGGAAACACATGGCCTCGAATCATCAAAAGACACCTCCTATACATCTTCCTAACTACCACGGTTTCACCAAAAGAACTAGTAACATTTACGCCTACCTCTAATCACTCATACGGTAAACCTAGGGATCTTGCATGTTCACCCAAAATGTATGAATGTGTCGAACTCGAATCTATCAATGAAAACAAAGATATAGATCGTAACAAGAAATTACCTGCGATGACATCCGTGTTAATCCCAACCTCTCGCTGTGCATACACCCTAGCTGGTCCTCCACCCTCGGGATGAACTGCCACCACATGAGCTAAGTTCCTCTGACCATCATTCCTCGGCTGAAAATTACCTCGACCATGCCCACGGCCTCTCTAATGTTCAAGCCCTCTAGCTGGAGCTTGTCTGCCCCTGGCCGAGTGGGGACAGTTACGCCTCAAATGATTTCGAGAACCACAGTTCCAACATACCCCAAAGGTACCCATACACTCTCTCGGATGGCATCTCCCGCATCTAGTGCTCTTAGGAGTGTGAATAACAACTCATTGGCCTTGGTGGCCACGTCCATGGTTACCACTTCTATGCCTCG
Source organism: Hibiscus tridactylites (assembly GCA_958450335.1). NCBI lineage: Eukaryota > Viridiplantae > Streptophyta > Magnoliopsida > Malvales > Malvaceae > Hibiscus > Hibiscus tridactylites. Next base: position 4,037,800 of record OY288290.1, on the reverse strand, counting down.
AATCGGGCTGATACCTTCTATCTCTGTGCCTTTTGGCATGTTCTCTGTCCCAATCTGCATGTCTCTTCCCCGCATCAGACCCACTAGCACGAGTGTTCGAGCCTAGACTCTGCTCAATATCTTTGGCCCTAGAGACCAAAACATCAAACTTAGTGTAATCAGAAGCAAGCATATAAGTCTTCACATCCATAGTCAAACCATAACGGAAGCGCTCACACCGTTCCCTCTCATTGGTAACCAACTCGGGAGCATATTGGCTCAACCTCACAAATTGTACCTTGTATTATGACATTGTCTTACCACCTTGAGCCAAAGCCATAAATTCCCTCTTCTTTTCAACCTGATATCGGGCTCCAAGGTATTTCTTCCTGAAAGCTATTCTGAAGAATTCCCAAGTGACATTCGCCTCCGGCATACCCGAAATAACTGTAGTCCACCAAGCATCGCATCTCCCTAAAGCAAGGAAACAACACATCCCAAATTACGGGTGTCTGAGCACTCCATCTGGCCTAAGATTCGTGTAGTGCTCTTGAGCCAAGCCTCTGAATCCTCGAGATTCAAACCATAGAAATAAACTCCACCCAAACTACGAATTCTCTCAAGGGAAAACCAGTCCCCGCACCCTAAGGTGGTGCTACAGCATGTATACCGGCTAAAGCTGTCTGAAAAGCCCCGGATATGGTCTAAATCAAATGAGTCATGTCTGCACCTGTTTGACCCTGACCAGCCTGAGGTACATCATCCCTGACATCTACCCCATTACCATCGGGAGCAGGAGGAGGAGGCATAACCTCGAGTGCCTGGTCACCCGCTCTAGGCCTTCCCCTCGGTCTCACCATAACAAAGATAAAAATCTAAAACAACAAACATACACAAGAAAACGTTGGGTCAGCAAGGGCAAGGATCCAAGTGTTCAAGCTCTTTTAATTAAAACTATTTTCCAATAACAATACCTGGCAATGGGGACGCTCGACTACACTTCAACCAACAACAAGATCGAGAAAACATGCTTTCACGCACCGTGCAATGACAAACAAACCAACTTACCTGACTTACCTTCCCGGGAGACCTCAAAACCGAGGCTCTGATACCACCAAATGTAACCCCCTCGTCTCGGCCTAGCTACAAGATCGAACTGAACAAGTTACACGGGGAAAACCAAAGTGAAACCCATTAAGACCTCATCCCGATTAGTAACCCTATTTTTCATTTTATTAACCTTGTCTATATGCCAGGTTAAACCTATGTGAGGAGGCAAATATCGAAAAAGCAAACACGAATACGAACCGAGCAGGGTATAAAGGTAACTTAACCTTACCAAGTAGTTATAGTCAAGTTTCGTGCACACGAGGCAAAACCATCACAAAAGATACATATAAACTCATTTAGGAAGCATACAAGCATTAGGGACTAAAACATAACATTCAGAAACCTTCAAAGATGCCTTTTAACTACTTTAACTACTTGTGTTTCGAAACAAGACTGTTTGTTACGAAACGTGGGCTCTCCTTCAAAAAGTAACATTAGGTCGTTCCGGAACGTCCCACCCTGGTTCCGAAACGGGAGCCTCTAGTGGTAAAACGTACCGGAACGACACCACTCTTGTTCCGATACGGGTACCCCAAAAGCTTGGCCGTTCTAAAATAACACTAGACGTTCCGAAACGCCTAAGCACAGATTGGCTCGAAAATGCATTTTGGCAACCCGAAATGTTCCCAAACTTACCCCGAAAGACCGCAAATCACATGGCAACATATTAAACAAACAATCTAGAGGCACAACACCCTAAAGACAAGCTTCAAACATGCATACACGCGAATATGATTCTCAAACCCAAAAGCTCATAAGAACACTTTAGTTCAAAAACACCAACAAGTTAAAACACATAGCACTTAACCAAAGGTAATAACAAGCCTCAACATAGCATGGTATCAACATTTAAAACATGTTAGCAACATTAACAACTACAAAGGAGTTTGGACACCAACTCCCAAACACAAAGTCCAGCATTCCCATTGCCTAAGTATTATTACAACCATAAAACCAATCTTTGAGCTAGCAAAGAACTCCAAGACTCCTCTCGAAGCCATTAACGATCTGCATTGTTGGAAAAGAGAGCGTAAGCTTAACAGCTTAGTGAGCGGAGCTCAAAATCAAAACAACAACAATGCAGTTCAAAATATGAATTTTAGTTTAAAGAAAAAATCATTTAGAAGGGAAATATGATAATCCGAAAGCACAAACTAAACATGGTATGCACATGCACAACCATTTCTGGTGGGACTACATATCACCATTCAGAACAACTAGCATGATTCTGGTGGGACTACACATCACCGTATTCAACAACATACTTTCCACTAACCATCACGTGAGGCTTTGACACAACTACGACAACACAACAACATTAAAAAGGAGATAAAGGCAATTGCATTTCAACCAACAACGTGTATAAACATATACACCGACACTTAACGAAACAAGGCAAGAAAAAATACACTTACACTTGGGTTTAGTTTGGCTCCTAACGCTCCAACCAAACCCCAATAAACCTTATTTGAACATTTTAAAGCTTCAAAACAATTTCCACTCACCAGCCAACACACAAACGCTGTCCAAGATGCCGATTCAAGCCTTTAAAATACCTGGATTCATGTCCACGAAGCCCAAATCCGTTTCCTCTACTTTAGGCAACCCAAAACAGAACATTAGGATGCTAATATACTCACAAATATAGCAGCAACTCGGAACTCAACATTCTTGCAACAAAACACATCGATTTGATCCCAAATTTCACCCAAATTGTATTCAATTCAGCCTCAAACTACTTGAAGCCAATCCCGACGAATTTATCATAAAAATCTATCTTTTAACTTTCAAAACATCAACCCAAAGCTACCAAAACATCAATCCCGATGAATTTATCATACAAATTGTACTCAAGATTTCCAACTTCCAAAGTTACCCACAATACCCATTTCAGGTTTCCTATAACAACCCATCATTTTCATGTTATTTTAGCAATAAGACAAAGTTAAAAACACACCTAAACCCAACCTCAACCAACCCCAACGAAAATCCCATAAACTCCTTTCCACTTCAAACCATACTTTATAATCAAAACAAGTTTAAACCATGGGTTTTTGCAAAAATCTTAGTATCTATGACTCAAGGAAAATAAAACCAAATTAAAGAATCAATTACCTTGAAGAAATCGCTTGGATAGAAAGCTAGGAGCAATGGAATAGTGAAATGGGGTTTTGGGGAGGTTTAACGTAAAAATGGTTTTAGGGAAGGAGATGTGATGATAAATTTTGAAATATTTTATTTTATTTTATTTTAAAATTTATCTCCAAAAACCCATTTGTTCACATTTTACCAAAAGGCCCCTTTTAAATTCCTTTTTTCTCCAAAACTCTAAAATGGTATATTTTAAATTATTTCCCCAAGATTAGCTTAACCCAGACCAGCTTAATCAAACCCGAGTATCTCCTGGGCCCCAAACTCGGGCGTTACAGAGCAATTCAAGATAACATATACATCACATTATTCATGTAATTTCATTACATTACAAGTTCAATGGTAAGTGTCAAGTTTGCTCATTCTTCATTCACGTTCACAAGTCTTTATTTCAAGTTTATTAATCTTGTTTTGCCTTGGTAGATAGTAGGACTAGGTAATCAAGTCACGTATTAGGGTAAATAAAGTACCTAAACAAGAAGGTGTCTGTTACACCACGTATTAGGGTACACAAGGTACCTAGCAAGATGATACCCAAGGTATCTAACAAGAAGGTGCCTACAACAACAATCAAGATGGTACACATAGTACCTAACATGTTATCATATTAAGTCGAGCTCTAGACTCTAAGGAATGTTGTTTTACCTAAAACCAACTAGCAACCAAAGATTTGTTGAATCTTTTATTTTTCAAGCAATAACACATCAAGTGATTAAGTATTCTCAAGCATCACACAAGGGCATTCAATCTAACAAGCCATTCGAATATCAGCATAGATAGAAACATTCGATCACAAACTCATTTATGCATGTTTGAGCGTACCTCGTATCCAAGCAAGCTAGCATGCCATTATATACCTTTGGCATAAACAATGAAAATGTGAACATGTATTTAGTCATGCATTATATTAGTACAACCAAGGCATTCAATTCAAGAAATCAAGTCATCATGGCATCAAACAAGTTTTCAATTAACTCATTCTTCCCGTAGTTGCCAAATATAGATTAGTCATTTTCCATTGCATCAATACAAGAAATATGATTGGTTAGGACCTAAGTCCTAACCCTAAGTGGAGTTACACTCACAAAACTCCAAGCAAAAGCAACCTAGTGTTACTCCTTGATGTAAATCCCTTTAGCTTTCCCACTTGTTTGTCCATCTTTGTCCTCCTCAAGAAGTTCCTATACTTGGTCTAAGATACAACCCAATACAAGGAATCAAAATTAGCAATACATTCAAGCATACATCTAAACATCACAAACAGTTTTTGTCACTACCAGGCAGTTTGCATACTAGTTACTATTTTGCCTATATCTTTTAATCTACACGTTGAAATTTCAATTAGTTTACACCGTTGGAAAGCTAATTCAATTATCTATCCAACCATATAAGCCATGAAATTTAACTCTTTGCCAATTAATATAGTTTTTAACTTAAAGATATGGTATTTGCATTTCTTGACAGTTTGCATTGTCCATATATTTTCATTTCCAGATTTCACTATACAATCCAAGATTCAACTCCGTTTGTTCCTACTGAAAATAGAAATATTGAAGTTCATTCCATATAAATTTCAGCTCCAATTTCATTTCCTACAATTTTAACAATTTTTCAAAGTTACTACCCATAACAGAGTTTTTTGGGCAGATTTCATTAGGTCAAGTTTACTAGTTCATATTTCTACATACTTAATTCAATGCATTTCATTCTAGTACCTTAAATCCTTAATTGTCTTGTTTTTCCCTTATTCTAATGTATAGATTTTTATTCCCTAAAGAGTTCATTTTCCAGCCAAGACAGTCCCTTAATTATTTATACTTCCAGTTTAGTCCCAAGTTTATATACATGTTGATTAAACATTTTAAATTAGTAAATTCAAGATTTAAACATATAATTCAACCTAATAAGCCTTTATAAGAGCCTTCTCATGTTTCTAATTCATCATTTTCAGCCTTCATTTTATACAAAACAGTCTAAAATTTCTTATTTATTTCAAAACAGTCCCATCTCACCATTTAAGCCATTTAGGTGACCACTTTCACTTCTAATAAATTTTCCAGCATTCCAAACATCATTTTTATTCATCCAACACTCCAATTCACTAGTTTACTCAATTTCCCACAATTTCTTCTTACATGACATTTTCCAGATTTGAATATATTTCAATCTATACATTAATTTCCATATCTAATTTCACAAGCATGATCCTATGGTAGTTTACACTATTCGGACAGCATGTATTCTTCTAAATTCAATATCGAAACTTCAATTCAGTCCTATTCTAAGATCAAGCACACAATTAATTCATCAAATTCCATATTTCAATCCATAACAAACAATCAAATTACACAATTTCACTAACATTCTCATCTATTCGAATGATCAAGAGTAGAAGTATGCGTACTTTGCTTCTAGATTTAATTTCCATGCAAAATCCTACACATGCAAGCTTGATTCTTCCTTTAACAATGGTGTTCTCTCAATTTTTCTCTCTCTCTAATTCTCTTAAGTGTTTCGGCTGGTAAGGAAAAATAGAGAAGATGAATATGATAATTTCATCTTGAGTGGATTTGTGAAAGGACCATTTTGCCCTTTAATTAGCTATTAACCTTAAGAATAATCAAGGGCATATTTAGTAATTAGTAAATTTTGCATGCATTCCTTATTTTCCTCATTTCATTCGTTTTAGTCATCCTAATTAGGTCATCATCCTTTCATTTATTTTATCTATGTCCTTAATTAACCTAATTAGCTTAGGTTCATGATCAATTGAATTTGCAAATTAGGGGATTAGGTTCAATGCTTCTAGGATATAGTTTAGGGTATTACAAAGAGTTTCCTCCTCTTCAAGCTTCAAATCAGAAAAAGGAGAAAGGGAAGGGAATGGGTAAAGGAGCAAATAAGTCTTTTGCTGGCTCTAAGAATAAATTTGACATGCTCTCTGGCTTGGAAAGTTAAGGACCTTTGGATATGGTTAGACAACTGAGAGCTGCCTCCCAAGGAGTGTTAAACTTACTGCAAGAAATGAAATTGAAGAAAAAATACATTAGAAAATGTGAAAAGCCAAAATGTGGTGGTGACTGTTGGGGAAAATTCACTTATTTCCTCATGATAGTTACTTTTTGGAACATCATGGGGTTTAACGGCCCTCTCAAGCAGAGAAAAGTAATGAAAAAAATTAATAACCTTGATGCTGAGGTTGTTTGTTTTCTTGAAACCAGAATTAGGGAGCAAAATTTACATGTTCTTATCTCAGAACTTTCAGATCAGTGGTGTTGTTGTACAAACTATAATGTTGATGGAAATGGGAGGATATGGGTCTTTTGGAGAAAGGAATTGTCTTTGCCAGGCACTAATATTTTAGATCAGTCCATTTTCATTCAAGGATATTTAGGAGGCGCACAAGTCCTTATTACAACTGTTTATGGGAGTAGTGATGGTGTAGGTAGAAGGAGGTTGTGGCAGCAGCTCAAGCAAGTTAATCCTAGTGACTCTCTACCTTGGTTGGTGGGAGGTGACTTCAATGTCACTGCTCAGGCTTCTGAAAGATCCAATTCTGACATTCTTGGGCCCTTTCTTTCTAGAGACATGGTGGAGTTGCAGGATTGTATGAGTGACTGTGATCTTATTGATATCCCTATGTAGGGTCAATTTTTAATTGCTCAAATAAGCAAGAGAAAACTTGCCTAGCAAGGAAATTGGACAGGGTACTCGTAAATTTTGCATGGGATACTTCTCTCCCTGATTCATGTGTTGAATTTTAAGCACCTAGAGTTTCAGACCATTGTCTAGCAATTGTTTGGAGTTCTAAGAAAAATCTTGTCACCAAACCTAAAACTTTTAAATTTCTAGACTCTTTACCCATATTTTGAAACCATTGTTAGGGAGTCTCGGGAAGAGCCTTGTTCTAGTGAGCCTATACAAGTTTTGTTTAGCAAGTTTAAAAGATTAAAGGCTTACTTGAAGAGACTCAACATGGAGTATTTTGCAATCTGGTCAAGTCTTGAAAAAGAGAGCTCAGTTGGAGGCTCAACAACTTCTAAATTTGGCCAATAATCCATCATGTGACATAGCTAAGGAAAAGAAGTTGCAAGGTGAGTTGTTAGTGTTGGAGAAGGATGAACTACTATTTTACCAACAGAAAGCTAAGATCAATTGGATACAGGAGGGTGACCAAGGGACAAGATTCTTTCATTCTGTAATTGCTGCAAGGGAAAAGAGAAACATAATCAGACTGTTGTTTGATGATCAGGGATCCAAGTTGGAAACTTTTGATGCCATAGTAGATGAGTTAATTAGATTTTTTGCAAAACAAATTGGGACTCAATATGATAATGTACAAGGATGCGGTGTTGACTTATTTAGGGAGTTGATTCTTCTTTCCATCCTTGATGCTGCTAGTGCTAATTTGGTCAAAGAGATTACTAAAGAGAAGATTAAGTCTGCCATTTTAGACAGAGGAAGGACAAATCCTCTGGCCCCGATAGGTTCACTGTAAGTTTTTTAAAAGTTGCATGGTCCATTGTGGGTGTTGATTTTGTTACTGCATTGAAGCATTTTTTTCCAATACTTCTTCCCTCTTATATGCCTTCAATGCTAATGCAGTGGTTCTGGTCCCTAAAGTGCCTAATGCTTCCACCACAAAGGAATTCAGGCCAATCTCCTATTGCTCTGTTCTCTATAAAACTATCACAAAAATTATAGTAACTAGGCTTGCTAGACATTTTGCTCAGATGATCTCCAGAAGTCAGTCGGCTTTTATTCAGGGAAGAAATATTGTAAATAATACTCTACTAGCCCATGAGCTTGTTAAAGGGAACAATAGAAAGAAATGGTCTCCCAGATGTGCCCTTAAGGTGGATTTGTAGAAAGATTTTAACTCACTTAGTTGGGAGTTTGTCTTGCAAGTTTTGGATCCTTTAGGGCTGCCCACACGGTTTAGGGGTTGGATACAAGCTTGCTTCACTGAAGCAAGGTTTTTTATTTGTCTAAATGGTAGGGTGGTGGTGTTTTTTAAAGGAAAAAGAGGGGTAAGGCAGAGGATCCCCTTTCACCCTACTTGTTTGTCATGGCTATGAATATTTTCTCCTATATGTTGGATGCAACTGCTGCAAATGAAATTTTCTAATACCACCCAAAGTGCAGAAGAGTGGGTTTAACACATTTGTTCTTTGCGGATGATTTGATAATTTTTTGCAAGGGTACAATGGACTCGGCATTGGAAATTCAAAGTGTTATGGGAAAATTCTATAAGTTTTCTGGTTTGAAACTTAAAGCATCCAAATATGAGATTTTTATCTCGGGGGTTTCTGCTTTGAATATGAAAAAGATACATGTTTCAACTGGATTCAAAGTTGGTTTGTTTCTAGTAAGGTACTTAGGGATGCCATTAGTTACTTGAAAGCTTAGTATGAAGGATTTTTCCGCTCTTATAGGCAAGTTCAGGGGCAGGCTTGATCAATGGTCTGGGAAAAATCTCTCATATGCTGGGCGAGTATAGCTTATCAGATCTGTGTTATTTAGCATGACAATTTTTTTGTGTAGACAAGTGATCTTGCCGAAAGAAGTTGTATAGGAGATTGAAAGACTTTGATGCAGATTTTTGTATAAAAGAAGCAATACATGTGCAACTGGGGCTAGAGTCAGCTAGAAGAGTATGTGTACCCCTAAAAGTGAGGGTGGACTTGACTTGAAGGACCTTCAGACATGAAACTGTGCCTGTATGATGAAACTGATGCACTGGTGGCTCCAAGAGAATGTGAGTTAATCCTTGTAGATTGCATGGACCAGAGAGTATATGATTAAAAATAAAGATTTCTTACAGCTTGATATTAAACGTCACTATAGTTGGTGCTTGAGAAAATTACTTAAAATAGGAATGAAGCTTACCCTATTCTTACTGATGGGCAACATTAACAGTAAAGAAAATATGAGAAGACATTAAAGAGGCAAAAGAAATGGTGACTTGGCATAAAATTGTATAGTTTCCTTTGCACATACCAAAGCATGCTATGGTAGCCTGGATGGAAATTTTGAACTGTTTGCCAACAAGTAGGGATGGCAATTTGATCCGAATCCGAAAGAATTTATCCGATCCATATTCGATTGAAAAAAATCCGAATTCGAATCCGAGAAAAATGTCCGAGTCCTAATAGGAGATGGGTTGGATATGGATCATGCCAAGATCTGATCCGAATCCGATCCAAATCCATGTCCGATCCGAATCCGACGCATCCGATCCATATCCGAGCCCGAATCAAAACATTTAGGACTTTTAATTCCTTAAAACAAAACATCGTGTATAATATTTACATTAAAACAAGAAGACAACATAAATAAAGTAAAAAAGTTAAACTAAATACATTAAAAAACATAACTACATATATTTTTTAAACGAGAACATAAATATATATTAGGTAATTTTGAATAATGGTAAAAACAAAATTAACTTTATTTATATATATATATATATATTAAAAGTGATAATAAAAATATAAATGTGTTAAGAATGTAAGTTAAATAATAATAATAATATTTATTATGATTTATATATATTAATTAACCTTAATATAGTGTAATATATCTATTTATATCATATGCATGTATAAATAAATATGAAAAAGATAAATGCAAGATCAAGTCATAGATAAATAAACAATAAAATAAATACAATAGAGAAACAAATAAATGTAAATATCAATGAATTACTAAAAATTAAGGAAGTTAATGAGTGCAATAGTAAGTAATGTGCAATCGATAAATAAAGTTATATATTATGCTAAAATTATGAATTAAAATAGAAAGTAATTTAAAACCATAAACAATAAACACAAAAAATTAAATGTAGTCAACAAATAAGGGATAAAAATGAACAAGTGTAGAATTAAATAACATAAATTAAATGCGTAAGAAATTAAATATATAAAGTTATGGACTGATTTGCACTAAAATAAAATTATTAGAGGGCCAAAAATAATATACCCTAAATACGCTAAAATTCGCGAATCTACCCTTCAAACTTAGGTCAAGACTAGGGATGACAATTTAATCCGAATTCAAAAACTCTAATCTAAATGCGGTTGAAACAAATCCGAATCTGATCCGAAAAAATCCGATCCAAAAACAACCCGATCCAAATCCGTTTGAAAAAAATCTGAATCCAAATCTAAAAAAAAATATCCGAGTCCGATTGTAATGGATTCGGACTTGGATTCTATATAATTCGATCTAAATCCGATCCATTGCCATCCCTACCAACAAGAGACATGCTAATGAGGATGGGGATTGTTGAAGATGGCTTGTATGAGATGTGTGGCAGTGAAGTTGAATCTCGCTGCCATTTATTTTTTGAATGCCAATTTTTTTATGGAAATATAAAAGAGTGTCCTCAGACTATGTGATTTAACTCATAGGGTGCAAAGTTGGGATGAAAAATTAGCTTGGGCCATTGCAGCTTTGAAGGGTAAGTCCCTCATTGTGTGTATTCTCAAATTGGTTTGGCAAGTGTGGGAAGAAAGGAGTCATAAGAACTTTAGGGTGTCCATAGAAGTTGTACAAATATACTTGATTATATCAAAGTTATTATTTGCATTCGTTTATAGGGTAAGAGTATATGATTAGAAAATGTAAATAGAAATCTTTGTTTGGCTTGGAAAATTCTCTAAGAAGAAGGACCCATTGCTTTCTTAGGTTTGATGTAGTAACGTTTGTTGCTTCTTGGATATGGAATAAAAATTGCTTATCCAAAAAAATTATAATTCTAATCTTAATCCCAGCTAGAGGGGAGGGAATAGAAAATTCTAGGGGAGGTTAAATGGTGTTTTTAGTGGGCTTAGAACTCATGACCCTAAAGAAAATGAGGGAATAAATATGAGTAACTTGATCAACCAACCAAATATACTTTCTAAAAAAATTAATATTAATATGAGTAATTGTAGTATATATATGGAAAATACTTTGATATACAAGCACAAGCCTTTCAATTTTAGAGTTTAGGGTTTTAGGTTGGGGTTTAGTGTGTAGGGTGTATAATTTAAAGTTTATGGTTAGAATTTAAAGTTTAAGGTTTAAGGTTTAGGTTTTAGAATGTTAGGGTTTGGGGTTTAGGTTTTAAATTTTATAGAAGGGTTGTGTAATTTTTTTTACAAAATATCAAAATATAACTCAATATATATATAAAGGAAATACTTTGATACACAAGCTTGTATAAATTTTAGTTTGCACAAACTTTTTTAGTTTTAAGGTTTCATGTTAGAGTTTAGGGGTTTAGTGTGTAGGGTGTAGAATTTAATGTTTATAATTAGAATTTATAGTTTAGGGTTTAAGGTTTAGGTTTTAAGGTGCTAGGGTTTGAGATTTAAGTTTTAAATTTTATAGAAAGATTGTGTAAATTTTTTTACACAGTTTGTGTATCAAAATATAACCTTATATATAATGCGTAAAAGACAGAGATGTCGCACATCCATACTTACTTTGTAATCATCAATATTTAAAAAAAATAATTTAAAATAATAATACATATAATAAATTTTAAAAATAGAATATCATATTATATCATCCTTGATTAAAAGATTTTTTTCATTTTTTTTATCATTAACTACATAACTTTATTAAAAGATGGGTATCCTTCAAAGACGTACAAATTAGTATTATGAATTTTATCAAAAAAAATCCGTCTACATTAAAAAAAAGCCCAAACTAATATCACTCATGCCTTATGGAGTTAAATACCAAGAATTCTCCAATACAGCCGAATTAAAGCCCAAACTATTACCGCATTAGATGAAATTATTTAAACTCAAATTTTATTACTTTCCTCTTTTTCGCTAGATCATTTCTATAGTTTTTCCTAACTAGATATGAGATTGCCGATCTGGGCAAGTTGAGGGTCCAGACTAAGAAAATGTAATGGGCCTACAAAACTAATATTAGAGATGCCGAACGGGTCATTTAGGTATTTTTGTGTTCGGTCATTTTAGTTTACATTATTTTAAGTTTGACTATATTCTGTATAATTTCGGTTTAGTTTTGATTTGGATTTATGGTGATTATTTCGAGTATTAGATCGGTTGATTTTGGTCAATAAGAGATCAAACGGATTTAATCAGATTTTTAGGTCGATCAATTTTTTATACCCCTATATAGCTTTATAAAGTCAGAATATTGACTTTTTGGTGAGTTGTGTGGCAATTAACATTCATCTTTATTTATTTCGAATTACTTTCGGTTCGGGTGAAATTGGTTCAGGTCAATTTGGTTTGGTTAAAAATCGATTCAAATTTATTTCGATTCAACTAAAATTCTAGTCAATTTTTACTCGGTTTGATTTGTTTCGAATTTTAAATCAAATTCGAATCATCATGTCCGGGTCGGGTCGTAAAAAGCGATTCGGGTATTGGGTAAGTTCTCCGGGTCTACTAATATATTGGTTAATTATTAGAGTAAAATAGAAGCGTATTTGCGTCAATGGCAGAGTCTGGATTAGGAAGAAAGAAGAGAAAATTGGGGGACAGAACAACGGCAAAGTGGCCTTCTGTTAAACCCAAACTCAGCCTCCAGATTACCCGCCTTAAAGATTACGATCTTTTCACCGTAAGTTTATCTTAAATTTCGCTTCTTGTTTTCATTTTAATCTCTTTATTTTCCTACTTTGGTTTTTTGAATTAAATCATGAGATTATGTGCATCTATAAACAATTCATTGTTGAAACCTGAAAGAAATGTGGATCATGAATATATATGTATATTTAAATCATTGTCGAATTATCTGTTAAAAAGGGTTTGCCTTTGATCTGGGTTCATAAACGTAGTGAAAGTCTGCCATTTACATGTTGCATGTACAAGGATCAAGAGTTGAACTTGTCAGTCGAAAACGGTGTGGAAACTGAGCTTGCTTGCTAACAATGTGATCTGTAACTTCATTAAGCATTAAAATTTTGGTCTTCAGTCCAGGCTCAGATAAGCTACAAACAGAGACGACTCAAGAATTTAGGATTGTTGTGCAATTTATTAAAATGAGACTCTCAAGTTAAATAAATTTAATTGTTTATAGACTTGATAAAAATGTGCATAACATAAGAAAATATTACATACACTGATGGTGAAAAAAGAATTTGTTTCCACAGGCATTCTAGTTTTAGGGTTTAAGAATTTAGTTTAGAGTAGGGTTTAGGGGTTTAGAATTTAGGAAATAGGAATCTGGTTAGGGTTTAGGTTTAACCTATAAACACTAAATCCTAGTCCTAAACTCTAAATTATAACCATAGTACTTAAATTCTAAGCACATAAACTTAAACCCCTAACCCATAAACCCTAAACTAGATCCCTACCCCTAAAACTAGGGCACTTGTGGAAATAAGAAGTCTCCACTGCCGGTGCATGGTATAATTATCCGGACAAAATCTATGAAGTACAACAATATTTTGTTTCTCTCACATGATTTACCACTAGTCCATAATTAATCTTTTGCTTTTTTGCTTGTAAGCATTTAACTTAACTCATTTTGGTATTCTCCTTTCTTTGGGTTCTGTGTGGTCACTCCTATTGCACCTGTTCAAAACTGCCATTGGTTACAAAGGAAGTTTCTCTCCAAGGAAAATGATCTTGTTGAGATTCGTGGATGGTATTGATTCTAGTGGTTCTAAGACATGCAGGTGCAGAATTTCTTCACATCTGCAGAATCAAAGGCTTTTATTAAAACTGCGGAGTCAATTGGTTTTGAGCACCAAGGAAGTCTCGGTCCAACAAAAGGCGAAGCCTACCGAGATAATGACCGAATATCTGTTAATGATCCTACACTTGCAGATGCTATATGGAAGTCCGGACTCAGCCGATTGTTCTCTGATATTAAAATTAGGGGGAAGGTTGCTGTTGGCTTGAATCCCAATATCAGATTTTACCGGTAACTTCATTCGTTTCCATTAAACCCATGCTTACTTTTATGTGAACAGATTGCACAATCAATGGCCTGAAATACTTCTTGAAGATTAATGAATAAGAGGTGACTCGTAAACATCAGATGAAACTATATGAATCAAATGATAACTTGCAGTTGCTTGGACTATAAAAGATTATGATGTGTATATTGAAAGTTGATATTCTATTTCAGGTATAAGGTTGGTCAGTGCTTTGGACGGCATATTGACGCGAGTGTCGATCTCGGAGACGGAAAGCGCACGCATTACACTTTATTAATATATTTAAGTGGCGGACCAAAAACCAAAGGTAAAAGTGATTCAAGCAACCTGAAGGATTCTGCATCAGAGCCTCTAGTTGGAGGGGAGACTGTATTTTATGATTCATGGAATGATATTGTAGCAGAGGTATTTTGTGCTTTTGAAACTTTTATCATTGTGTTTTTGTTGCTTCCCCTCTCCCATTTTGTTTTTTTCTTTTCGAATTTCTTTCGGATTAGATGTATGGCTCACAATGGGATACCCTTTATTTATGTGATATTAACTCTGCAGGTTGCTCCTGCCGAAGGAACGGCTCTGCTACACATTCATGGGGACAAATGCATGCTGCATGAAGCTCGAAATGTCTCCAATGGTATCAAGTATGTTTTCAGATCGGATGTGGTTTTTGCTCGTGAACCGTAGCTTTCGGAATGAGAAGGTTTGTGAATTTTCCTCTGTTAGTGATAAACCAGTTGTAGCAATGCCTTTTCTGTATTCCTAAAAACTGGTACATGAGTGATCAATATTGTTGAGATGAGCGCTTAGGCATTTGGCTTTATCACTGGACTAGATAGCAAATGCAACACCCTTTCAGATGAGGTCCATTTGATAAGATGTATGCTTGGTGCACCTAGGGGAACCTTTTGTAAGCAAAAAAAATCCCATTTTATTGAAGTTATCTTTTTTTGTTGTTGCCCTCCCGGTTTTTAAGGTTTTGTCCTGACTAATTCGAACCGACCCACGTCGCACACTAAACTCGAGATTTGTTTAAGCGATATTAATCTGTTTATTTTTTTTTTGTTAAAACTTTTACCAAAGATGAGAATAAAAGTTTGCAACATAAAATTTTACTTTTTTCCCTTATATTTACGGAGAGAGGTTTTGATATTTCTTACAACTTTAAATACATTATTTAAAAATAAAATATTTTCTCCAATTTGAATCATGATAGCAAATTGTTATCTACAAAAATATAGCACTACAGAAAAATTGTGTTAAATTGAAATACAATACAAGAATAACTTGAGAAAATAATTAAAACAAGGAAGGAAAAATAATTTAAACATGACACGAATACACGAAAAAAAAACTAGGGCACAATCTAGACACATAAAAATATTAAGGCTAAAGTTTAAGAATGGTCGTTAAACTATTTTAAAATGTTATTTTTTTGTTCATTTAATTTTTAAATATTAAAAAATATACATTAAAATTTTAAATTTTGTTATAAATAGGCATTATGTTGTTGTTACCTGCTGTTCTTAAATGGAAGAAAAAAGTACATATAATAACAATTACAGAAAAAATTGCGATCTAAAATCAACAAAATTAAACTATACTAATGAAAGCAAACCGCAATCTAATGGAAAATCTAAACCAGCCCCACACTATCAGACTCGTTCATAATCATATGTAACACTAGTATCGACCGATATATCATGTAATATTAAAGGCAGCACTGATGTTGGCGGTTCCAAGAACCTGACACACTCAGGCATACTTTGATCTGCTAGTTTTGCCATGCCATCCGCTATACTGTTACCTTTCCAATTCACATGCTGAAGCTGCATCATCCAATCTCATTAGTATGAGCCACGATCGTCAACTGAAATCCACCACACCTTGCTTGTTCGATTGCCTTGATAGCCTCAAGACTATCAAGCTCCACGATAAGGAGTCGAACATCCAAATCTTAAGCACACAATAAACCATGGTATTGGTATATGCCCCAATACTCCGCCTCCATAACTGAGCATATAACTCTTATCTACCAATTATCCATATGATCTCTAAGAACGCCACCACATGCAGTAAGATCGGATTTCTTGTGTCGAACCCCATCCGAATTCAACTTAATCCAACAAGCCTACAGAGGCAGCTAACATACAGAACTGGAATTTGGATGAGCATGTAATCCCAAACAATTAGCTTCCATATCCAGAGCTCTACAAGTAATCTCCATGAGTTGTCTGCTACGGTCCAACACTGAACGTGTATCTTCCATGGGAGAGTCAAAAGCCACCGAGTTGCGATAACGCCAAATGATAGCACCAAAAAAGATATCCCAGATTTCAACCTGCCCTACAAATCTCCTCGTGTTGCCGAGATTCATTGCTGTAGATCATTGTTAAGAACTCATGTAATATGTCATTCTTCACTACTGAATACCAGATAGAAGAAGCTGATGGACAAAGGCGAACCAAATGGTTAACATCCTCTACTTGCGCAACGCATAGTGGGCGGCTACCATCTATTGTTAAATGACGGTACAGTCTCTCGCCATTAGTCTACACCCGCTCATGACACACTAACCATACAAAAGTCTTAACCTTCGGAATGCCCCTTACTTTACGGATAGTTTGCCAACATGAGTCTCCAGCATTAATCACTTGACCAGTCAGTATTCGTACGACTATTTTACCGTGTGAGTGTGGTCATTCCACTATATGACGGATGTAAATCATCAGCCCTAAAGTATGCCCCCATTTGATCCCTTACTTTAAAATAGTGGGTTTAAGGTTTAGAGTTTGGGGTTTAAGGTTGTGGCTTAGGGTTAGGGTGTAGGGAATTAGGGGTAGAGTGTATTTTTTAGGCTTTGGGGTTTGGGATTTAAAATATGAAAATTAGAGTTATGGGGCAAAATTTAATTTTTAAGTATTTTTAAGCAAGGGGCATAGAAGGAGGCATGATTAGGAGGCAGGAAATTTTTACCCCTATATGACAAGTTTTAAAAGTAATAATTTCGGAATGCCCCATTTTGAAATAATCACCTCATGTACATCATTGGACTATTAAAACTTGCGACATAATATTAAATTTTTAATTCATTTTTATTAAGACCACTCTCGTTAACATTGTAATAATTAACCTTTCTTTTTTCTTTTCTCCATGACTGAACCTTCCTCCAATCTTTCAATTTCTCTTAACTAAGTTATAAACAAAAATATTAATCAGAAAACTTTCATTTCTCTTAAATCTTAAAAATCCAAACAAATCATCTTACCTAAAACACCTATAATAATAAACATATATATTATTAGGAAATAAAACATGAAAGGTAATCATTGTGGAAACAATAGTTCATAACACAGGACAACCAACAATAAACTGCATGCAAATTTCTTTTTGTTTTTCCAACATAGTTGGGGGATCCTAGATGAGGTAAACTTTTTGTGAAGTAAAAGAGGGTGAGAAAGAATAAATGGTAATGGCTCTGCTTTTACACTGTCGGCCATGAAATTCTGAAGTTCAGAGATGAGACGAATGCATTGTAGATGGAGCACCATTAAAGCTTAACAAATTCCGTTCAATGCCATCAGATTTCATTTGTTCTCTTTGAGTAAATGGTAAAAATTCCCCCCAAAATTACTCATGTTTAACCCGATGTTATCAGTGGACGGAAGAAGACTACCATCTCCGACCATAGCACCCATTTTCTAAGATGAAAGAGAAATTGAAGAAAATTCAACCATTGGAGAAGGTCATGAAGGAGAAGAGATGAGAGGAAGAAGAAAAGTTAAGTGTCACATCAGCGTTTTCCTCAACTCTTTCCAGAGAAATCAACCAAGAATCTGGAAGTTGAGGCATATATGGTCTCTAAAAGTAACATTAATTTATTCAAAAGGCTGATGTTTGATGAATGAATAAAGTAGTCCTATCATCTTTGTTACAACAATAGTTCCTAATGTGACCTGCTATTATCTCTTTTTATACAACTCTTTGCCACCACTGCTGCCTCCTCTTACCACAACCATGTAAAACACCTTCCCATTTTGATTTAACTTTCTCAACTCATGTCCTTCAACCTCCATGACTGAGTTGTCTTAGCATCAAGGTTACACCAAATATGAAACCCACTAGTTAAGGCTGCAGCAATTACAAAGAATTGGCACCAAAGTCTATGCTACTACTCACCTTTTTGTGTGTCTAGATCTTCCTCTTCTACTCGGTCTTTGTTCGGGAGGTGTCTCTTGAATTCAATTATTATTCAAACGCCAGCCTTTGGGTGTCAACTAATGAAGCATATTGCCCCTTCCTAGCTACCAATTCCATATGGGATCCCAGTTCTGCTATCTGCCCATTTGAACAAAGAGCGATTTGATGGGCATTCTGAACTGTGCTTAATCTATGAGCAATCACTAATGTTGTTCTGCCTTTCATTAGATGATTCAATGCATCCTGGACCAGACGCTCACTAACTGCATCCAAAGCACTTGTTGCCTGCAACAGCAATTTTTTAAAAAAATCCATTCATTTGCATATTTATATGCTTGCTAAATGCAGATGGAGTTCAATAATATATATAAATATTATTCAGCAAGTCTTCGATCGGGTTGAGAATGACCAACATGCCGAGAACGTGCAAGATTCATAAGGCAAATGAAAAAATCACCTCGTCAAGGATCAGGATGGGAGCATTCTTGAGAAGAGCTCTTGCAATAGCAATTCTCTGAAGAGAAAAATAAGAATCAATCAGCTATTTTCTCCTTTCATCTCATTCATACATACATACATTGACACATGTAGATAATCTTAAGTATGGGAATAGCTCCATGCATGTCTAAATAATCTCTTAGTACACTACCTGCCTCTGTCCTCCACTCAGCAAGCCTCCACGCTCACCAACCAGTGTGTCGTAGCCCTTCCAATCCAACAAAATTAGAAGAAATAAAATGCTTGCAAACTAAGATTACAGGTGCATAGATCAAATTGACAAACCTGTGGAAGCGAAATTATAAATTCATGAGCATTTGCAGCTTTTGCTGCCTTGATAATGTCATCCTTGGATACAATATCATCTGGAAGCCCATATGCAATATTTTCTCCGACAGAGACCGAAAAGAGAACAGGTTCCTGTGTCATTTTATCCATATTAACATCAAGAAATGCAACAATGTCTGATAAAGCAATTCCTTAAGAATAACCAGCACTCGTTTTCAGTTATATAAGCTCTATATTACATCCAACATTAATCCAGCATGAAAATGCTATGAATCCAATCCACCTAATTAACAACAAATTTCAGCAGAGTCTGGCGGATGTACATGTAATGTAGGGTGGGCCCGTGCCCACCCTGAACTTTCCAAAGTTCACACGTTTATATTTAATTTTCTTAATTTTTACAAATTAGTCCTTAAATTTTTGTAATATTTATGACGTGTGCCCACCTTGAAATTCTGAGATTTTATATGTGCCCACCCTCAAATATATTTCTAGATCCGCCGAGTAGAACATTATTGATGCTAGGTTTGAATAAAATGCTTCTCTAAACATTTGCAACTAAATAAACACTACTGTATTGAATATATCATATATGTAATCATGGGTAGCAGCCTGGGCTCAATTGATTAATCATGCCGAGGTTTAGAAGGCAGGAATGTATTACTCAAGAAGAACCATGCTTTCATTAAAAAAAAAACTATTTGTGCCTGGATACTTAAATATATACTTGATTCACTATTGAAACAACGCGGGCCCATTCACTCTTGTCAAATGTCCGAAGATCCTCTCCAGAAACTGTTATACGACCTCTGGTTGGCTGAAAGAACAAAACATCAATTTGTTTGCATTTCATAGTTAGGTAAACAGAAACCAACAAATACTAGTTTCTTGCAAACCTCATAAAAGCGTGCCAATAGTTGTACTATTGTGCTTTTGCCTGCACCACTTGAACCCACTAGAGCAGTCACAGTTCCACATTTTAGAGTTAAATTAAGTCCGTTAAGGATTTCCACATCAGGCCTTAAAGGATAAGAAAAGTGTACATCTGCAGGACAAGCAAGTTCATTAGTTTGTGCAATGAGATATTGTATGTATCTATAATAACAGTTCCAAGATTATATTTACCAGCAGTGACTAAGACAACCTTAGCTGTTTTGATGAATAATTTTTTGCAAAAAAGAAAGTACGATTACAGATTACTTGTATGATACTTGCCTCTTGGCAAAGACTTCATCATTTCACTTTAAATAATAAAAATAGAATTTTATCATGTGGAAGGGAAGTAGCTTGAACAGAAGCCTAATGAGAAGATACAACTCTTTCAAAGATACGAAAGTTCAGTCAATATACCTTCAAGAGCTACATCGCCTGACCAGGCTAATATTCCCACATCACTTGTTGATTTCAGTGCTGACATGTAATGTGAATCTAATTGCTGAATTTTCCCAAAAGCACCATTGGAGATGAACAATTTGATATTTTCATCATTGACTTCTTTCTTCTGGATTTCTTTTTCCAAACCATAAGCAAGGGCTTCATCAATTTCTGCCCCAGATATAACAGAGTTAATCCTCTCAACAGAAGCAAATGTTCCTCGAAGGTCTCCAAATGTATTAACCAGCCCTTGAACCTGTATGAGCATTACATTAGACAGCATGTATGATGTATCAGAAGGTGTAAATAAGGGAGTGCAGAGAGAGAAAAGGAACTCACCGCAAAGGTTAAAGTAAAAGTGTATCCGATGAACGAAGCCACAGTTCCAACAGATAGTTCACCCTGCAATCAGCATATGAGAGGGGGGTGAGGGGGAGAAATTTAGTATGAAAAAAAGACAATTTATTATGCACAGAGCAAAATGATCAAAGGCACGGGAAATTAGAATCAAAGATGAAAAGCAAATCTAAACTACATGGAAATTTAGGCTTTGATTGGGAGTGAGGATGGAAAATTTGTTAATCAAATAGTTAATATCCATACAAACTTTTCTACTTTGTAACTTGACCATTAGATTAACAAATTTTCCATCTTTACAATTTACCATCCCTCACTGCAATCAAAGCTTTAAAGAAATGGTATCCCAAGATTGAAATGCTCACCGCCTTCACTTTGCTTCCTCCAAGACAGTATAAGGCCAGTAAAGAAATATAAACAGCAACCCTGGTCAAAGATTCATTTATGGATTTGAAAGTGCCAAGCTTTATACCGCTTTTCTGATACGCAAGAACCTGCAAAAACCCTTGAAAATGAATGTTGTGTGCACAAAAGAACTTTCAACAAAGCTTATATAGCGATAATAAAAGCAAACATAAAAGAGCCAGTGACTAATATCTTACCTGGCTACCAAACATTAACATTTGACGTTTTTCCCCACTGAAAGACCTTACCTATGACAACCAAAGTTATTAGTTCAATGATCAGGCTTACGTCAAAGCTTCTACTCAATTTTTTCTTAATGTAAACCAAGGATATCAAGTGATGGCATTGTCTATTTTGAAGTACAGGGAAATCAAATGCCCAGCGGCAGATTTCAATATAAGTAGGTAGATGCTAGAGCATTTAACGAACTTACAGTTCGAATTGCAGAAAATGTTTCTGTTACACAGTCAGACATAGAAGCTTGGGCCATTCCATGAGCTTTAAACACAGGTACAGTTGATCGCTTGTATGTAGCTAGAGAGAATCAACCATCACCATCAGAAGTAGATAGAAAGACAAACAAGAATATGTATGAAATGTGCCCTATTTACAAGCAAGGCATGGGACTTGACCCCACTTAATAAAGTATTGAAATCATTGTAGGGTTCTTATAGTTTTCTGGGGTGTGGTTCTCCAAAGGTCATATCAATTGGTATTAGAGCCAACCATTATGGGTCAATTTGGCATTACTTTTGAAAATTATAGTGGAAAAAGTGTTTTTGGATTGTTTGTTTAAAATTTAAGTGTTTAGCATTGCTGTCAAAGAGTGTTCTTAAATAAGTAAAATGTCTATCTTAGACATTGTTTTGGAAAATATAAAAGAATCGGTGATATAAATGAAGACAAATGGGTAATTTTGCTCAAGCAATGTTTTTGGCAAAAGCTAAAAGTTTTAGCTTTTAAAAAGAACTTTTCAATCCAAATTGAAAAACACTTAAGCCTGGAAAGCTATTTGTTCTACATTGCTTTTGGTCCCAAAAGTGCTATTGGCTCCAAAAGCACTTTTGAAAAGCAATGCAGAACAAGATCTATATCTCGTAGTGGCAATCGTGCAGCATGGGTGGTGCTGTCGGCATTATAGTGTTCACTTGAAGCTAGAAGATTATAACTAGTGCAAAGCCAACTTGTAGCTCAAATGGTGGTGTCGGTATTGTAGTGTCATCCAGGGTTAGATTAAGTTAGTGCAGATCCAACTAGTGCTGGCATCGGCATTTCAGAGTGAGGCGGACTTGATCCCAAATAGAAAATATATATATATATATATATATATATATATATATATATATATATATATATATATATAAGGTTTTATGTGGACTTGGGATCTCCAAACTCAACATGTGGTTTTTGAAGTATGGTTCTCCAAAGATCCAATATGATAAATTTCTTTACAAAAGGAATAAATTAGGCAAGGGATAATTATCAACAGACCAAATTTAGGTGGTACAAAAGAAGCAGGGCTTGAGGAAGAAAAGTGTATATTCATATTTGTGAAACATGACAAGCGGAGAATTTATGAGGAAAGGCTAAACTCGTAATAGCCTACAACATAAAACTCTCAAAACCACTGATAACCCCACCTTCCACAGCAACTTGATGAGTGAAGTATCACAAATTTTTGGTAGTAGGTATATCTAGTATCTAATAGTGTACAATAAGTAGGAGGTTTGGGTTAAGGAAATATAATAACCATGAATCTGGTACTGTAAGATTCCTGATAAGTATTAAACACAAGAAAGTAAAATAGAGGACGATGACATGCCCTGCAAACTTATGTGGTAAAATAATAAATTCAAACAGTAAATAAACAAAATTTGCAAAGAGAATGTATTTACCAACTGAAACGGAAACAAAAAGCACCAACAGGCCCAGAATTGGGGCTAGTTGGGGGGATAGGGCAAACAGTATGCAAATCGTCCCAACAACCTACAACATGAATCGATCAACATAAAGTGAGATAAAATCACAAATGATCCTTTCAACAAAATCACATGAATATGTCCAGGAAATGCAAAGGTAAACATAATATCAATCCTGCTAAAATTCAGGAATCCAGGAACTTTTAACTGTAATATTAGTGAGGGAAGAATTAAGTCAATTAGAGTCAGATAATTCAAACCACTACACGCTCAATTTTAGGCAACATCAAGCTAACTTTTACTTTAGTATATAGAGGCTTGCCTCTGAAAGTGCCCTGAAACCACGATCCCTTGAAATGTTCTCACTGACAACATCTTTTAAAGAACCCAAATCAGAAGTCAGCAAACCACTGAGCTCACCAACCTGTAAGAAACAAAATTAAAATACTAGACTTTCACAGACAGCAACTAACAATAAACCAAAACAAGTTTCTTAAATTGAGTATTCAGAAACCTTGTATCGATCGAAAAACTCCGCCTGCATCAACAAATTAGAAATTTTCAATTAGAAAATGTACTACTACTACTACTACTACTACAATTACAATTAAACTGACAAACCATTGAGAAGATGATTTAAAATAATCACAAGTTAAGCATACCTTTTGAATCAGAATTCTTCTAAAAATCTGAGCTCGAAGTGTTGACATAACTTTCTCCCATACTGTATTCATATTTACCACAAAAATAACAGTGAAAATGGGCTCTAATGAGTATAAAAGCCCCACTTTGCTGAGCAGATTCCATAACGGCTCTGGTCTGGCGCCTATGAGAACTTCGAAGAATCGTCCTGTACATTTTCTCAATCTTAATTACTATTAATTAGCATAAGCATCTCCAATTTCGTCTTAAACTTAAAAATTGAAAGCAATTTCTTACCAGAAAATATCGGCATTGACAGAGTACACGTGGTGCCGCCAACGAGTGCCAACACTGAAAGGCCGAGTCTGAGCTTGTGCCGAGCAAGGAGACTCCATAGGAGCTTCCGGCTTATCAAGTTCGACGCCTCAGCCTTATCGGTGTCGGGCTCCGTATCGTCAATCCTCGGGTCGGACTCGCTCACGATCGGAGGACCGGTAACGTACGCGCGAGATACTGAACTGGAGATGTAGTTGGATCTTGTGAATTTTGTAGAAATTGGCGGGAAAGTGGATGATTGGTGAAGAGGGGAGTTTAGAGAGAGACTGTGTTTGAGTTTGCGCGCGTGTTGTGTCCTAGTGGGGAAGCGCGTGGGAATGATTTGTTGAAGGAGAGGCGCGGTTACAGAGGCGGAGGTAGTGGCCATGGCAATGAATAGAGAAAAGAAAGGGAAGGGACGGGACGGGGATAAATTTGATTTTTCAGAATTTTTGTCCAAATTTAAAGGGTTTTTACGTGATTTTCACGTCGAAGCAACAGCCTTGGAAGGTGTAGGAAACGACACCGTATGGAATTAAAAAGTTAGGATAAACTACATAAATGGTCACCAAACTTTTAAAACTTACACTATAATTACCCAACTTATGGTTCGCTTTTAATATGTTTCCTCTTTTTACCTTTCATTACTCATTAGAGGTTTCTAACATGGCGCATTAGTTTTTATTATTCTTAAATAAAATAATATATATTTAATAAATTTTCAGCTGATTAAAAATAAAAAGCATTCCCCCAAAATAATTAAAACGAGGTTGGATCGATTTGGAAAAAAAAAGTTAAAAGGTTTAAACCAATAAAATCCCTAGATGGATTAGGTTTAATTTGGATTTTTAGTTTAGGGAATTACACGATATTATCAAAAAAAAATTATAATCAGTTATCGATTAACTTGTTGATTATCAACAAATTAATTTTAGAATTTGATTATCAACAACTGAAAATGGATTAAAAATGGGTTTAAACAAATTTTAAAATAAATTTATTTTTAATCAACTAAAAATGAATTAAAAATATATTATTGTATTCGGGAAAATAGAAACTAGCCCTAGATGAATTAGATTTAATTTGGGTTTTTTAGTTTAGGGGATTACACGACATTATTAAAATTTTCTATAATCAGTTGTCGATTAACTTGTTGATTATCAACAAATTAAGTTTAGGATTTGATCATCAACAACTGAAAGTGGATTAAAATGGTTTTAAACAAATTTTAAAATGATTTTAATTTTAATTAACTAAAAATGAATTAAAATATATTATTATATTCGGAAAAATAAAACTAGTGTAACCCCTCGTCCCGGTCTGGCCGGATGACCGGTCCAAGTGGGCTACACGGGGAAAACCGAGTGAAAACCCCTTAAGGATTCCCCCTCGGTTAGCAACCCTATTTTTTTCATTTTAAATCTTGTCTAAATGAGTAATTAATCCTATGTGGTCATACAGCGGAACAACATTCACGAGACAAACAACCGAACTCAACCTAACATTTCACAGTCCAGTTTTTAACTTGATCTGCAGGCGGTATCGATACACTTAAGGGGTGTATCGATACCCCTTGACTAGGTCAACTGGTCAAAGTTAACCCGTGGAGACCGTATCGATACACCCAAGGAGTGTATCGATACCCTCCCCAACGGTTGACTTCCCATGGTCAACGCTAAGATGACCGTATCGATACGCCAAAGGCCCGTATCGATACCGAACTGGACAGTAACTCCAGTGGCCAAAATGGTATCGGTACGCCCCCTCGCGTATCGAAACACGAGGCCAGAAACATGAAGGTCGTATCGATACGGGTCCAACCGTATCGATACCCCTGCTACGAAATTACAGGTTTGAGCTGATTTAAGGCACGAGGAGGCCCTTAAATCCCTCTCAAACTTCAACCAACACACTAACATGTATCCTATGTCAAAGCAAGAGTATAGGCATGCTTAAACTTGAAACTAAAGACACATTTCAACACAAGGTGATGATTCAATCATACAAGCAACTTGGCATATAAACATGGAACAAGGCATGCATACTTGACATTCCAACAAAGGCAATTAGGCATACAAGTCATACATGGAACTCAAAGGCCTTAAAAGGCAAAAGGAAAACATATGAGGTTTGGCCCTCTCTAACAAGACAACCTAAACACCAATAGACATGCCAACACACATAACATCTATCATAGCATATCATGCATTACAAACCATAATCAAACCAAAACATCAACATAAGGCATTAATAACATGTGGCCAATACAAAGGAGTCTAGGTACAAGCTCCTAAAACACGTAGCACTTTCCATTGCTAAACTACTACATTATTTAATAAACCATACTTGAGCAATTACCACACGCTTGGACGCCCTTTTCTTGCTCCTTGCTAACTCCAAGCTAAAGATCTGCATTGTCGGAAAAGGGAGAGCGTAAGCATAAAGCTTACTGAGCGGAGCTCTAAAACATAACTACGACAATGCAGGGTTCAAAGCTTTCTTTAAAACAAAGGCCAACACAAAATATCCATTCAACTACCTAATCCTCTTACTAACATACAAGTTCAACCACAATTCAACAATATAAGCATTTAACATGGCATTACACTTCATGGTATGCATGAGGACATAATCCTAGAATAAAGCAAGACCATAAAAGAGAATGATATAGTGAGATACAACATGAACAATACATGGCATGCACAAGCATAACCAACACACACACGGTGGGACTACACATCACCGTTTCGACTAGTAGTTTTCCAATGGGACTACACATCAAAGTACTCTTCTACTAGTCACTACTGGCGGGACTACACATCACCGGAGTCTTATAGCACTCGCTACCGGCGGGACTACACATCACCGGAGCAACGACAACCATCACGTGAGGTTCGACACCAACCATGCAACACAATATACAATCACTAACATACAACATGTACTCACTATATCATGCGCAACCAAATCAAGATGTAACAAAATCCACAATTAGGCATCACTTACTACTTGGAATCTTACCAAATCACAAATGGTCTTACTCACCATTTTCGTGCACAACTTGCACCAACTTACTCACACCTTACAAGGCATATCAACAACATCATTAATACCATCATACATGATCAACGATATAAAATTAAGCAATCATACTTCTCCCCAAATTATTTAAATTTCATGCTTGACAAAACATCACCACAAGTAATGGAAACAAATGGAAAAAGGGGAAATTAAAGAGGCAATTCACAACAACTTACTCTCGAGTTTAATTCGACTTTTCAAGCCAAATCTAAATTCTTTCAAGACCATCTTTGAACCAAAACATTACTTGAAAATATTTTCACCTTCACATGCTAGAACCAACCTTTGAAATCAATTTAAAACATTAACCACTCACCTTACTTCCTTAAGCAATCCAAGCAAAGCCGACTCAAGTCTCCACAACTTTCGAAATCGTGCCCGAACCTCCCAAGGTCAAATCCGATGTCTCTAATCAATCAAAGGAAATGCATTAACCTCTTAATCAACCACAATTTACTGGTACACATCAGCTCTCAATTCTCTAACATTTTCTCAACAATTCAAAGCCGAAACCTTCCCAAATAATCCCATTTTCGTACTCCAGCAGAACCCAGCCATTACCTCCCAATTTTAACACTTAAAACACTCCAAAACATGTCCAAAACACCCTCATAATGTTGTACAACCATCAGCCCTTCATTTCCCCACACAAACACTTCAAAAACTCTTAATTTCCACTCCTAAAAACCACCTACAGCAGTAGCTACGGGAATCCCATCAAACTAACATTATAACCTCTCAAAAATCATCACAAAACATCTAAAAACACCCACCCAATGTTGCTATAACATTAACCCAACAATTTCTCACAAAACCATTCCAAAAACACAAATTTTTGACACTTTAAATACACCCCTAAAACCCATTTCGGAATTCTTTAGAAAACCCAACCAAATTGAGATATAATGTTCCATTGGGCAAGGTTAGATCAAAACTCAACTCTATTAATCAAAACAACCCAAAAAGCTATTAAAGTTCCATGCTTTTCTTCAAACTTGAAAACTTCAAAAACTCAAAAAGATGATTTCTATGAAAACTAAAGCCATGAAAATGTTGGAAATCATGAGGAGAATTCAAAATTACAATTACCTCAAAGAGAGCCTTTGAATTGATGAAGAGATTTGATGAAATAGTGTTTTTGGGGGTAAGAGGGGTTTTAGGTTTTCAACAATGGGGGAATGAAGAAGATGAGCATTTTTCATTTCAAATAAAACCCCTTTTTGTCATCTTATTTCTCATTCATTTTGCAATTGACCAAAATGTCATTAATGAATGGTCAAACCCACATCTCTTAAAGCCTATGGATTTGGACTTAAGAGGTAGGCCCAACATAGCCTTAAACATTTGAAATCCCGAGGCCCATAAAATATTTTATTATTTAATTTGTAAAACCGAACCCGGAATAAAATCAAAATATTATTTTCACCCGACCCCTAAACCCGGGTGTTACAACTCTCCCCCACTTAAGGAAATTTCTTCCCCGAAATTTATCGAACGGGAAGAGTCACTAAAACATGCTCCTTCACACTTCCTCTCTTTCACCACAACATACTAACCAATTCGGTAGACTCACCACACCCCATTAGCTATCTGATGTCAAGATCTCAACGGGTCCTTCAATGCATGACCTTTTTAACTCAACTCAATCTATTCAACAACATAACACGGAACAAAACTGACTCACACTTCCGAATCTTAGATACACAAAACACATCACGGATCCCCTCCCTAACTCTGGTGGTAACTGCAACAAATAAACAACTGAACTAGCCCGATTCACAATCTCATACATCACTATTTAAATTCTTGACCCATAACCTTCTCTAACTGACCATTTGACTTCAACAGACAACCAAACACTATACAGACGTCTTCAAAAATCTAGTCGAAAACTCGAATCTCTATCGGCCACTATCGATCTCAAGACACTATACAACTCACAATCTTGCTAAGGCACAACTCCACCATCTTACCCACGGTACAAGTAGCTTGAACATGTATAAAATGAGCACACTCGATGTAACTATCATTGCTTACTCGGCTAAACCCTTTTGTACGAAATCAAAGGCGAACCAGACACAAAGTCCCTCAAATCTATTTCCCACTTTCATTAAGAATCTTTCACGGATGTAACAAACTAGAAGAAAACTGAAGCTCGGTCTTGACACGCTGGCAACTTACACACTTACTCTCATACTGATTCACATGATTCATCAACTCAATCCAGAAGTACTCATCTTCGACCCACACTACGTCTTCATACTACTCAGATGCAATACAAACAGACTGTCGTATGCTTCGACCAACACAACACGTCTCAAAACATTATGTCAATCGGCACAACTATTCTATTTCTGAACTACAAAACTCTGTCATCTCTGAAACTGAAATCTGAAGGTCTTCCTTCCACTATGTCTTGCACGTAAGGTGCCAAGAATCTGTCTTGCAACTGTTTCTCTTCAAGCATTCTGACTCAAAGTAGGCTCAACCCGAAACTCAGCCACATAAACACTATCATTCGGTAAACTGAATTCGGCAATTACACCTCGCAACTCAACTACTAATCTAACAACAAATACAGCTCGGAACATCGGTCACTACGTTGACTCTCTTCGGATGGTACTCAATCTTGATATTACAGTCTTCAAGCAGTTCTAACACTTTATGTTGTTCAAGTTTCAACCCTTCCTAAATCTTCAAATATTTCAAGTCTTGATGATATGTACATATACATTGCATTTCTCATTATACAAGCTTTGTCTCTAAGTCTTCGAAGCAAACACAACTGTAATTAACTCTATGTCTTATATCAGATAACTCTTCTCATAGTCTTTCAACTATCTTGATGAACAAGCCGCAATCTTCTGCTTTGCATAAGCACACAACCTAACTCTACATGTAACACATCACTATGGTCCGCAAACTCTTTCTTTGTTATAAGCTGATTCAAGGTCGAAGCTCTCTTCAAAGTTTCTTTCGGTTCCTCAAGGGCTCATTGTCTCGCATCTAACCACACAACTGATTATTCTTCTGTAGCAGTCTCTCAATGGAGCAACTATCTTCAGAAGACTATTTACAATTCTCTGAAAGTAACAATGCTAGACCTAGGAACTATAGATACATGTCACAGTCTTCAAATTTCTTCCAACTCACATCTTCTTCTGACCACTTGGGATTTACTCTAATACACTCTGCTAATCTACATGTCTTAGGAGGACATCTTTCTCGACTCGGAGTCCACACTTGCTCAACTTGTCATACAAATGATTCTCTAAAAGGGTCTACAACACTAACTTCAAAGCTTGTCATGGTCTTCTTCGGTACGTGAATATACCCATGTGTCATCTATGAGAACTACTACAACTAATCAAGGAACTCGGGAATTATTCTGCTCAACATCTCTAGGAAGGCAACTAATACACTAGTCAAACAAAGCGGCACAACTCAGAACTCAAAGTGATCACATCTTGCCCGAAGGCTGTCTTCGGTACTTCAACTTTCCTCACTTTCAACTGGTAGTAAACGGATCTCAAACTAATCTTCGAAAAGACTGAAGCACACACCAACTGATCAACAAATCACTAACACTCGGAAACGGATACTAATTATTCATTGTCAATTGTTTCAACGGTATGTAATCTGAACACATTCTCGTACTGTCACTCTTTCTTCTTCACAAATTACACTGTAGAACTCTAAGACGATGCACTAGGCCTAATAAATCTAAGATCTAACAAATCTCAAAGTTGGTTCTTCAACATTCTCAAGTCGGTCGAGAATCATAAGGTACAGAGCAACCAAAACACGAGCAACTTGGAGACGATCTTACAATCAAACTCTACTTCCCTAACAAGGGACAAATTGGGTAATTCTTGCCAACAATATTTTTTTTAGAAGATACAACATATTCTAACAGTCCGCGGTCTAATCCCCATTCAAAAATCAAACCCATAACATTTGCTAGGCAAGCCTATCAACCAAAATCAATCAGTCTTTGACCTATATGCTGGATCAACATTCGATACGAAATCCACATTCCCACCTACCATTACAATCTCATAGTCATCCGTAAGCTTTAAGAAAACTCCCATTGTCTCAAAGTCTACCCTAACTCTATGTTCTACAAGCTAATCCATGCATAGATTCACATCAAACCGTAAGAAGTAATTCCATCGCATCAACTGAAAACACGTGCCATTGAACCATTAACGGACATCCCTTGTACATTTTTCTGACCACGACTGTATCCCCGAAGGATCTAGTAACACCAACACCTACCTCTAGTACCCCACAAGGTAGATTCAACAACTTCGCATGCTCACTCCAAATACACAGACACGTAGATCCAGAATCAATCAGAAAACAAGCCCAATGACTGTATCGAGGAATTACTTGCTACAACATCGACATCTTTCCGAAGCCAACTCTTAAGTCTTCACTTCTATCACCATCTCATATCAAGATTGGTCACATTGTTCTCCCTCAACAGAAACCAACTCATGTGCCTGTTGATCCAAACAAACAAACTGCACTCCAAACTCTGGTACGGTCATACTACCCTGAACTAAAGCGATGAACTCTATCATTATTCACATCCTCTAAAACCTCAGATTCACGATTACAAACTCCAGGCCCACACCTCGGCCTCCAACTCACCGAAGACAACAATACAACAATAAACAAAACACACAAGAAAGAATATTTAGGGTTAGCAAGAGCAAGGGTCCAAGGTGCTCAAGTATATTCCTTTACAAAAATCTTTTCAAATAAGTAATAGTAGCAATGGGAACTCGACACTACGCTTCAACACAAGCATCATGCTAACACATGCTTTCAAACATCGTACTAACAAGCAAACATTAAGCATACATGGCAAAACATTCACCGAGACATAACAACAACATAACACATCAAACTTACCTCACTTACCTACCCGAGGTCTCAGAAACCTCAGGCTCTGATACCAATAAATGTAACCCCCTCGTCCCGGTCTGGCCGGATGACCGGTCCAAGTGGGCTACACGGGGAAAACCGAGTGAAAACCCCTTAAGGATTCCCCCTCGGTTAGCAACCCTATTTTTTTCATTTTAAATATTGTCTAGATGAGTAATTAATCCTATGTGGTCATACAGCGGAACAACATTCACGAGACAAACAACCGAACTCAACCTAACATATCACAGTCCAGTTTTTAACTTGATCTGCAGGCGGTATCGATACACTTAAGGGGTGTATCGATACCCCTTGACTAGGTCAACTGGTCAAAGTTAACCCGTGGAGACCGTATCGATACACCCAAGGAGTGTATCGATACCCTCCCCAACGGTTGACTTCCCATAGTCAACGCTAAGATGACCGTATCGACACGCCAAAGGCCTGTATCGATACCGAACTGGACAGTAACTCCAGTGGCCAAAATGGTATCGGTACGCCCCCTCGCGTATCGAAACACGAGGCCTGAAACATGAAGGTCGTATCGATACAGGTCCAATCGTATCGATACCCTTGCTACGAAATTACAGGTTTGAGCTGATTTAAGGCACGAGGAGGCCCTTAAATCCCTCTCAAACCTCAACCAACACACTAACATGGATCCTATGTCAAACCAAGAGTATATGCATGCTTAAACTTGAAACTAAAGACACATTTCAACACAAGGTGATGATTCAATCATACAAGCAACTTGGCATATAAACATGGAACAAGGCATGTATACTTGACATTCCAACAAAGGCAATTAGGCATACAAGTCATACATGGAACTCAAAGGCCTTAAAAGGCACAAGGAAAACATATGAGGTTTGGCCCTCTCTAACAAGGCAACCTAAACACCAATAGACATGCCAACACACACAACATCCATCATAGCATATCATGCATTACAAACCATAATCAAACCAAAACATCAACATAAGGCATTAATAACATGTGGCCAATACAAAGGAGTCTAGGTACAAGCTCCTAAAACACGTAGCACTTCCCATTGCTAAACTACTACATTATTTAATAAACCATACTTGAGCAATTACCACACGCTTGGACGCCCTTTTCTTGCTCCTTGCTAACTCCAAGCTAAAGATCTGCATTGTCGGAAAAGGGAGAGCGTAAGCATAAAGCTTAGTGAGCGGAGCTCTAAAACATAACTACGACAATGCAGGGTTCAAAGCTTTCTTTAAAACAAATGCCAACACAAAAGATCCATTCAACTACCTAATCCTCTTACTAACATACAAGTTCAACCACAATTCAACAATATAAGCATTTAACATGGCATTACACTTCATGGTATGCATGAGGACATAATCCTAGAATAAAGCAAGACCATAAAAGAGAATGATATAGTGAGATACAACATGAACAATACATGGCATGCACAAGCATAACCAACACACACACGGTGGGACTACACATCACCGTTTCGACTAGTAGTTTTCCAATGGGACTACACATCAAAGTACTCTTCTACTAGTCACTACCGGCGGGACTACACATCACCGGAGTCTTATACCACTCGCTACCGGCGGGACTACACATCACCGGAGCAACGACAACCATCACGTGAGGTTCGACACCAACCATGCAACACAATATACAATCACTAACATACGACATGTACTCACTATATCATGCGCAACCAAATCAAGATATAACAAAATCCACAATTAGGCATCACTTACTACTTGGAATCTTACCAAATCACAAATGGTCTTACTCACCATTTTCGTGCACAACTTGCACCAACTTACTCACACCTTACAAGGCATATCAACAACATCATTAATACCATCATACATGATCAACGATATAAAATTAAGCAATCATACTTCTCCCCAAATTATTTAAATTTCATGCTTGACAAAACATCACCACAAGTAATGGAAACAAATGGAAAAAGGGGAAATTAAAGAGGCAATTCACAACAACTTACTCTCGAGTTTAATTCGACTTTTCAAGCCAAATCTAAATTCTTTCAAGACCATCTTTGAACCAAAACATTACTTGAAAATATTTTCACCTTCACGTGCTAGAACCAACCTTTGAAATCAATTTAAAACATTAACCACTCACCTTACTTCCTTAAGCAATCCAAGCAAAGCCGGCTCAAGTCTCCACAACTTCCGAAATCGTGCCCGAACCTCCCAAGGCCAAATCCGATGTCTCTAATCAATCAAAGGAAATGCATTAACCTCTTAATCAACCACAATTTACTGGTACACATCAGCTCTCAATTCTCTAACATTTTCTCAACAATTCAAAGCCGAAACCTTCCCAAATAATCCCATTTTCGTACTCCAGCAGGACCCAGCCATTACCTCCCAATTTTAACACTTAAAACACTCCAAAACATGTCCAAAACACCCTCATAATGTTGTACAACCATCAGCCCTTCATTTCCCCACACAAACACTTCAAAAACTCTTAATTTCCACTCCTAAAAACCACCTACAACAGTAGCTACGGGAATCCCATCAAACTAACATTATAACCTCTCAAAAATCATCACAAAACATCTAAAAACACCCACCCAATGTTGCTATAACATCAACCCAACAATTTCTCACAAAACCATTCCAAAAACACAAATTTTTGACACTTTAAATACACCCCTAAAACCCATTTCGGAATTCTTTAGAAAACCCAACCAAATTGAGATATAATGTTCCATTGGGCAAGGTTAGATTAAAACTCAACTCTATTAATCAAAACAACCCAAAAAGCTATTAAAGTTCCATGCTTTTCTTCAAACTTGAAAACTTCAAAAACTCAAAAAGATGATTTCTATGAAAACTAAACCCATGAAAATGTTGGAAATCATGAGGAGAATTCAAAATTACAATTTCCTCAAAGAGAGCCTTTGAATTGATGAAGAGATTTGATGAAATAGTGTTTTTGGGGGTAAGAGGGGTTTTAGGTTTTCAACAATGGGGGAATGAAGAAGATGAGCATTTTTCATTTCAAATAAAACCCCTTTTTGTCATCTTATTTCTCATTCATTTTGCAATTGACCAAAATGCCATTAATGAATGGTCAAACCCACATCTCTTAAAGCCCATGGATTTGGACTTAAGAGGTAGGCCCAACATAGCCTTAAACATTTGAAATCCCGAGGCCCATAAAATATTTTATTATTTAATTTGTAAAACCGAACCCGGAATAAAATCAAAATATTATTTTCACCCGACCCCTAAATCCGGGTGTTACAACTAGCCCTAGATGAATTAGGTTTAATTTGAGTTTTTAGTTTAGGGGATTACACGACATTATCAAAATTTTCTATATTCAGTTGTCGATTAACTTGTTGATTATCAACAAATTGAATTTAGGATTTGATTATCAACAACTGAAAATGGATTTAAAATGGTTTTAAACAAATTTTAAAATAATTTTACTAACAACACTATAATCTACTAGCATGTCAAATTTCATAATCATTCGAATCTACAAATTATGCCACTTTTAATCATTTTTAAAATGAAATTTAGTGTTTTATAACCTTGTACAAAACATAGACAATTCAAACAGAATAAAAGGACTAGATATAACTATTTAAACTACTTTGCTACCATACTAAAAGTTCATAATGACACATACATTACTTTGTGGACTTGTAGCAACTTGTCAAAAATTTCTAACTTCTCTGATCTCGGACTATTAACTTGATTAACTTGAAGTGCATGAGATGAAATGCATTAGGCATATTTTACCTGAGGTAATCATAAACAATGTAAATTTCAATAGAATGTATAACAACTCATGCTTTAACAATATCAATGATATGTTCCATGTTCAATAATAATTATATCATGCTTCATCATTAATCCTTGGATCGAATTAATATAGTGGATATGTGAATTTTTTCGCCTCGCCAAATCAATGAATGGTCTAGTCCCTTCGCCTTGTTAATTGACCAAAATTACAATATCCCTCCACCTCGCCACAATAAAGGTCGTAGCCAAGGACCGTAGTCCACCCATACCAATGAGCTCATAAATTCTATGATATGTCAATTGTATCCAATGTCCTTTTGAATCCAAGGTTTGATATTCATATCAATGTTCAATATTCCAATAACAATGTCAATGATCAATATTTCAATGTTAATAACAATATTCGATATCAATGAGCAATATTTCAATGCCTATTTCAATATTAGAATTGTTCTAGATATTACTACTAACGTTACATGAACCTACAAGGGTTACACCTTATGATTGAAACGAACAAATATCGACTAGATAGTATGTGTACAAACTTGTTGTACACGCAATAATTATCAAAGAAGAAATTATTATAATTATTGTAATTATAGATAATCTCATTTATATATTTTTTAATAATTAGATAATTATTGTAATTATCAAACACTATTAAATATATGTATATATATATCCCTCAAGAAACCTAATTAAAGTAGAATCAGATTCTACATATTTAATTGTATTTGGTTCAATATATTGTATATTTAATGAATTTGAATTAAAGTAGAATTAGATTCTACATATTTAATTATGCTCGGTTAAATATATTGTATATTTAATGGATCCGAATTTAATTAGAATTAGGTTTTTGAATGCTATATAAAGGCATAAGGTCTAGCAGCCAAAGTATGCTTTTTCGGAAAACATCTCTAACAGTTAGAGAAGAGAAAATATTGTTCGTTTTCATTCGGGTTGATTGCGTAAAGGTCGGAGCACTATTGTGACGAATCGAGTTCCATTTGGTTTATCCTAACTCCCTAAGGATATCAAGATACCAGATTTATTAAGGTAATATTTCATCTCTAATCACCCTGAATTCGTCCATTGTACATGGATCACTGGCAAAATTCACCGGATAATTTTTTTCATTGCGACATGAGGTGTACCAGCGTTTTCCAATAGCGAGGGCCAGTATTAGTGCCCACTGGGCAATCTGCCCAAAAATGTTCATTTTAAGTTCACGAGTTTCATAAATTATGGGCTAAAGCCTAATGGACTCCTAGTGTGGTAAAATGATTTGTAAAAATGAGAAACTGAGAATTGACCCTTATTTGTGAACATAATATATAAGAACTTGGAAATTGAAATGGGTGACTCGTAAATTGTTAGCAATCGTAGGTCGCTTTATTCTATATTGGTGTGTGTGCTATGTGGGCATTTGTTGGTTGAGTCACCTTGATTAATGAGATAACGTGGACTAATGGAGACAATTGATGAGATTAATTGTATACTTCTTCATAATATATTAACAACTTGGTAATGTAAAATATATGATGACGTTTAGCAACAATGCGAAGATCTTTGGGATCACGTTGCTTGTATGTCGGGTTTGCATTTGTTTCGTTGAGTCAATTGGTTGATGGGATCTGAATATCTAATGAGAGTGTTGCAACACCATGGTCAGAGATGTCGAATGTACGTTCTCGATGTTGTGTGGTCTCGGGTCTCATTCGAAGATACTCGATGGGGGATTTCAAGTATAGAACGTACGTTCCTAACGATGTGTGGCCCCGGGTCTTACTCAAGTATTCTAGAGTTTAGAGCGTACGTTCCCGATGCTGTGTGGCCTTAGGTTTTGCTTAGAGTGTACGTTTTCGATATTATGTGACCTCAGGTCTCACTCCAGGTTTGTGGTTCTACTTTGTGTGCTTTCGCCTTGATGATTTGATGAGATCTCGGGTATGGTTGGGGCTTGTGTGCCATGTTTGATAGCTTATGGATGTATTTGACCTCAGGGGGTAGAGTGACCTCGAGAATTAAGAAGCATTGCAGCTCATGTGATATTTCTTGTAGATTTAATGATGCCTTGAGATTGGTGATTTAAGAACTCTAGATTGTGTAGGCTAGATAATAACTCATAGATGGTGAAGCCTTGTCTATGCTCTCTAGACTATATTTATCTCGCATGCTTATTTTATGATAATCACGAATTATAGTAGAGTAGAAATGTAACACTAGGCTTTGTAAGCTCAGCTTTCGGAATAGTTGTTTCCATTCGCATGTTAGTAGGTTGAATGTGGCCGATGAGCACATCGAGAAGGGATTTCCCAGTACCGCATTGCTTCAGAGTACAATACTTAATGTTTAGTTTTGATCTATTGTATTCATAGGACCTTACAGTGGTTGAGTCTGTAAACTCTATTTGGAATATTATTTTGATATACAATATTTTAAACTCGAAGCTCTTTTTTTGTAAACTGTTTATATTATTTATTAATTAAATGCATCGATTTGATATTTTTAAAAGAAGGCTAAACTTATGGTTTTAAATTGGAAATTTAATGGGTCGGATTTTGGTGACCCAAATGTGGCACTTCGGATCCGGATCGAGGTGTTACAAGTATTGTAGGGACATTGCGAAGAGTGTTTTGGATACACCGGTTCTGGGATATATACCGAGCTTTGAGATATCATGTATTTGTACTCTTTGTGTGCTCTACGTTGATAGTAAATTTTTCGTTTCTCTCATCCGTGGAGGTAGGTAAAATTGAATCACGTTAAATCTCGACTCTTGTGTATATCTTATTTTGTATTGTTCTCATTTTGATTAAACCTGCATCAAGCGAAGGATTGAGAAGATAGTGAAGAAGAGCAAGGAAAGGAGAGTTTGATGCCCAGACACGTGATTGGATAATTGGTTGAAAAACATAAATTTTACTATTTACTTATCTACCTTCTCATCCACCAAATAACGCAATAGCATATATATTAATGAAAATTGCATGGAAAAACAGAAAACAAGTTGTCCTAATTTGAGTGCTTCATGTATATTTGCCCCTCACATCTAACCGCAATAACCGTCTTTCCCGCCGCCCTTTGCTTCCAACTCCAAAGGATTACAAACAAAATAAAATTCATTATCCGGCTGCAATTGTTTTTATGCTACCGCGGTCCGGTCATCGTTAAATCCTCCGGTCGCCATTCGATATGGCGAAGGCGATGGTTTACACCTTCCTGGCCATTGCCTTCATCATCCTTTTGTTGTCCCCCAGCAAATGGCATAGTCGTCAGCCAATAGGCTTACATCGTCGCCTTGCTCACAGAGTTTCGTTCGACCCTTTAGTCTCGAGAATCGAGAGATGGACGGACGACAAAGGGTCGAACGAGAACATTACTTATGTTCCTGAGGTTGAGGACGCTCAGGAGTATTTCCAAGATGATGGGATTTTGAACACCACCTTAAGGTTGGTGATTTTGTTCCCTTTGTTAGACAATGCACCGAAAGATGGTAAGATCAGTGTGGAGGAGCTCGGGGCTTGGATTACGCAACAGGCCGTTGATCGGTTGCGTTATCGAACGGATAGAGTGATGTCTTGGAACGATAAAAATGAGGATGGGGCAATCAGCTTCGCCGAGTACCTTCCTCATTTTACCCCGGAAGATATAGGTAACCCGTTCTCTAATTTTGACTCCAAACCTTTTGTTTATCCGGTGTATGAAATAACAGTTTTTGGTGGGTTCGAAATAGAGAAAAACTCAACGGGGCATGGCGAAGCCGGGTGGTGGATGGAGCAATTCAAGAATGCAGATGTGGATTCCAGTGGGAGCCTTGATTACAATGAATGCAGAGAGTAAATGCTTCTTTCACTTAACATTTTCTTTCCCTTGCTTTCAATCACTTGAAAGCACATGAGTAGACGTATTTAGGGGATAGTATTCGATCGAGTTAAAAAAAAATTGAGTTAGTCGAGTTTCGAATCTTATTTTATATCTCAAATTTTATTTGAATTTTTTTAGTCGAATTAAATTTTTTTGAGTTAGTCGAGTTTACGATTTCTATTTATAACTAAAACTTTATTTGAAATTTTTTCGAGTCAAGCTGTTCGAGTTTCTGTTCAAATTTAATTGTACATGTTTATAATGTTATAATAGTAATTGGTTTCAATTTAAATGACTTTCTATAACCATATATGAAATATAATTCTTCATATTTTTCATATGCGATATACATATCAAATAAAATTGCAGGCAGTGACAAATGCATGATTTTATATTAAAGGGAGAACTAACAAAATTTTAGAGAGGCAAAAATAGATTTTTAATAAAAAATACATAAATTTTTTTATAAAAATCTAAACCATATATGAATTTCAAATTTTTAGGGGGAGTGATCTCCCTCTCCAACTTCCCTCGATCCATCTCTGGCTATGGGCAGGGACGTAGTTATGAAGGAACTAGTGGGGTCACGACCCTTACAAGAATATTAAAAATTGGAAAAACTCTTTGATAAAATTGTTCTTTCACCCCTCAAAAAATATATAATTCAGTGTTACTACCTAAGTTAAATTTTTTTTTTGATGGCCGTCTCAACAAATAATGTTGACCCCTCAAACCTATTTAAATTCTCATTTTATAATTTAAATTTTATTTAAAATTTTTTTAAGTCAAAAATTTTATTTTTTTTGAGTCGAGATGAATAAAAAATTAATTTTTTGAGTGGAATTGAATTTTACAATTATGCTTAACAATATTGCAAAATAACAACCACGTACGTGCATGTTTTTTGTTGAATGCATACAGTTTCTTACACCCGGAAGATAGCGAGAATGAAGACATCCTGAGATGGCTGTCGAGAGAAAAGATGAAGTTGGTTTCTTTTTCTCTGAAATTTTCTATGTTTTTTGTGCTAATTTTCCGATCAAGACTGATGTTGTTTTATTCTTTTCCCTGATGAAATAGACGTATGGACGATGATGGCGATGGAAAACTGAATCTGGATGAGTTTAAAAAGCACGCATACGAGATTTACAAAAGCTATGCAGATTTTGAAAATTCTGCTGCTCTTACGCCTACTGCTCAAGAAAAATTCGCAGACCTAGATATCGACAAAGACGAGTAATTTCTCTATCCTCCTATCCTAATTAACGTCTACTCTTAACATTTTCAAAACACACACTCACTATGCAAACACAAATTATTACAAATAACGAAGAAAGTATTAGATTTAGATATAAAAAAAACATAGAATAAACTAAATTTGATACTGAAATATTCGGTTTGGTACCCAGCTACTAATTCTTCCTCGGCTTCTGATAAATCAAAAGATAATCTCTCACATTTTGTTAGAGAAAAAAATTAGAAAAACGATAGAATTTATTGGCTGGCGCACAAATTCTATCCCAAAAACTATATTTTGATTGGTCTTTACTATATCAACTGTACTTGAACTTTTTTTTTTACTCGACAAGTAGAATTTTATTAAAGATAAAGCCAACCCAACTTTTATGCCTCATTAAAAACCCCCTAATCCTAAATGGAGGAAAAGAGTACACATAAGTAAGTCAAGAAAGATACAAACAACAAAATCCAACTCCAATCCTTACACCACAATAACCTGATGAATAAGCAGTTGTACTCTCGAAACAAGTCAAGGGTAAACCAATTTTGACTCAAAGGGAAAATCAATTTCGACTCAAAAGGAAAATGCCTACCACCAAGCTATAAGACAGTCTGTTACCTTCGACCAAGCCAAAGCAAAATCTTTTTGGTCTGAAAGAATTTCACTCCCCCAAAACTCTTGTGTAAACGATCGAACTCAACAAGACCCAACCACCAACACCAAATTCGAATCATAGGATTTTTCACTCTCGCCTTAGATAGAGGATATCCCAACACCCATGCTACTAGTGACACAAAAGATATACCATAACAAAGGCACATACCCGCACCAAAGACTGAACAACATGAGCGAGAAAGACCACCATGACCACGAATGTTGACCTGAGTTGTTGAAGCAAGTTAAAGATGTCTGCAAACCCAATTCGACTAATAAAACTCCTTTGCGTATCCAAAAAAACAATAAGATAACACCT
This sequence comes from Hibiscus tridactylites, assembly GCA_958450335.1. Taxonomy (NCBI): domain Eukaryota; kingdom Viridiplantae; phylum Streptophyta; class Magnoliopsida; order Malvales; family Malvaceae; genus Hibiscus; species Hibiscus tridactylites. Next base: position 3,995,781 of record OY288290.1, on the reverse strand, counting down.
CCGAGGACATCTTGCTTGCCGTAACTTCTGCTTAAACTATTTCCAAATTTTACATTGAACCTGAAAAGGTAGCTCTACTAATTTCCAGCTTAAATCACAACCCCCACCACATTGTATGCTCCAAAATGCTACGCCTTAAAATGTTAAAAATATATTGTCAGATCCTACTAATGGAAACTGCATCTAGCTCCTCCTTCAAACAAACCAACTTGCATAAAAAAACATTTGAACACCTGCTCCCCATTAGATGAAGTAACCAAAACTCGTCCCTATTTAAAATCTACCTCAAAGCACACCTTACCAAAATCACCTCACCAAAACTATTCTCACTTTGACTCATGATTAACAACCACCTCTAACTCTTGAAAAGTTATTACAAATTGAGTATAATTACCACCATCATCATAAGCAGATACACTCCCCTTTAAAACTCCATAATATTGCTCACTAAAAGTCCACTAACACCGACTCAGTGGTAGATCCTGTCACACACGCTAAACTTCCTAATTAACTTCCAAACGGGCTAACTCCTTCACAAACTCTTTCTCATCTCCTTCAATTTGCATTCCTAGCTGTTTCCCTAACTTTAAAGCTTTCCTAGCTTCTCTAGTCGCTGCATTCCACCTTGCGGCCAGATCGGAATCAGAGAGACCTACCAGATAGCTCTGATACAATCAAATTGTTAAATAATTATAGTCGATGATAACATCATTGTTTATATCGTTAGTCCAAAACTATATATGAGATTTTCACTTTATAGGACTCCTCATGAGTCACAAATAAATTTAAAGACAGAACCAGTATTATTTATTTTGGTATGGTTGTAGAATAGATAGAGAAAAGATTGGTTGAAATGTCCAAAATAATACCAATGAAATTCTGTTGGCTATATTCTGAAGAATAAAAAAAAAGCTCGACCGAATTTGGGTCCAGGGGTGAAAGTAGTAACTTGTAAGGGACTAGGGGATATTACCCTAAAATTTTGGGAAATTAGAATTTAGTCCCTAAAACTTTTAAAAATTTATTCTAAGTTTTAATATTTTAAATATTTTTAATTAAACCTCATCTCATAATTTTTAAAAGTTATTATTCTTGAAGGTTTTAGTTAAATTCATCTTGGAGGAACAATGCCATTCTTAAATACCGGGACCACTCAATAATGTTTCAAATTATTTTATTTTTGAATTAATGTAATATTTTTATATGATACATTTTTATCAAATTTATTTTTTTAATCTGTTATGCATAGATAACTTAACATATTTTTAATGTTCATATTATAATTTTATGTGATATAATATATAAAAAATAACATAATATATCATAAACTTTCAAAACTGGCTCGGACCTCGAATGCCAGCTCGACCTTATCCCATATTTTAAACGAGTCTAATTTTTCTATCTCAACCTATTTTCTAGGTTTAATATTTTATAGGTTAGGTAACCTATAAACTTTTAGGGGGCGAATTTATAAATTTTTAATAGGGTGAAAATATATTTTCAATATAAAATACATAAAATATTTTTAAAAATTTCTAAATAACATAGGAGTTTCAAATTTTTATGGGGGGCGACCGTCCCCTCCCGCCCTCGGTGCATCTATGCAGATAACTGTATATGTGTATAAAATTTTTGAGGTGATTGCAGAAAGTTGTGCGTTGAGGAATTGAAACCCCTACTGAGTTATCTCCACCCTGGTGAGCTGTTTTACGCCAAGCACTTCACTCGTTATCTGATGCGTGAGGTGAATTTAAATCTATTGGGTTCTTGAGTTTTCTTTTATTTTAATTCGAGTTTAATTTAATTTATTCAACTGAATCAGGCTGATGATAATAAAGACGGGTATTTGACTCTTCAAGAGATGTTGAATCACGAAAATATATTCTACAATTCACTATATGAAAATGACGACGACGACGACGACGAGTACGACTACGATGATTTCCATGACGATCTCTAAATTCACCTACAATTGTTTATTTGATTCATTTCATGACTCGTCTTTGCCTTCAGAAAAACATTCCACACAAGAAAATTTACAGCACACATATTGCCCAATATGGATTCCACTATTAATAGTGTTAATTTAGTTCTGACTCAGGCGCTCTTCAACTTTTTCCTCCAAAAAATTATTTTAGTTTGTGAATTTGTAAAACTGGCAAATCAGGCTGGAGCCTGAAAGTTCACGTGTTTATCTGAGCTCCTAATGATTTTTAGTCTGAAAAAAATTAAAGTTTGTGAATGAGTGAGTTTTAGAAACTTTCGAACTCTAAAAATTTTCAAGTCTGAGCCTAATGGCTAATGTGCTCTGAATCTGAAATAAATTTGACCGTTACTTAAAAAATTGAAATTTATAGAAGACGAACAACTGAGAAAATATTTTTAATAAAATATTTTCAGTAATTAAGAGCAAAAATCGATGGCTCAAAAAAAATTAAACATTTTTATAGTCTCAATCATAAACGATGTCGACTAAAAATTTACAAATGTTGCTTTTAAAACTTTGCTGGCAGTTTATGAACTAAACAATAAATTGATAATTAATATAATTATGGATGACTCTACAATGAATGTCATACATTGATATACACTACTAATGCTATACATTGATATACACCACTATTTTTTCTCTTATTTATATTTTTAATTTTAATAAATTCTCTTACATAAATTTTTGGACCCACCACAAAATTTAATATTAATTTAAAAATAATATTAAAATTGTCTTTTTCAAATTGGCATAACAAAAATTTAACCCTCAACTTTTAAACTTTGTTATAATTTAGCCACCATCTTTATCACCACTATTTTTCTCTTATTTTTTTTTAATTTTAACTTTTTTCTCTTATTTATTTTTTAAATTTTTGAACTTTGTTATAATTTAACCCTCAACATTTTAACTTCGTTATAATTATTGACATTTTGGCCCTCATTCTTTTTTAGGATAAATTTGGCCCTCAACCTATAAATTTTTGTCAAATATTTACTCATTCTTTAATTATCATGTTGATTAGACCGTTAAAATTTAACGGTGATAATATGACATATACATGTGATAATACATTTTAAATGACATGTAATCTAACTTGTTACATACTTACATGTATAATAAAATTTTATTTAAATTTAAAGGCTTAAGGGCTCGAGAACCCCCTAAACTTAAAAAAAAATCAATTAAGCCCTTAATGTTTTTTGCACCCAATGTCACCCTCAAACACAAAAAATTAACTAATCCGACCCTTTGACTAACAGTTTCCGTCGTTGACCGTTACAATGTTGATGTGGCAGTTTACGATGCTGACGTGGCAGTTCACAGTGCTAACAAGGCAGTCTTCATGTGAATGATGACATGTTTAGAGGGGATTAATTGATTTTGTTAGAAAATTCGAGGGCTTAATTGATTTTGTTAGAAAATTCGAGGGATTATTTAATTTTTAAGAAAAAATAAAATTAAGAAATTATTTGAATTAAATTAAAATATTAAAAATATATAAAAAATATTATAATACTAAAAATATAAAATATATATATTAAAAATACTAATAAACTTTTAGAGATATAAAGTTACATTTTTAATATAAAAATAATTCTTCTTTGACCATGAACTGATGTCACTATAAAAAAAACTTGGATTTTACTATGATATTACTACTAGGATGCATCGAACAAGATGGAGTTTATTGTTTGATCGGATGAAAAAAAATTCTTTAGTAAAGTCAAGCACCAGATAATCCTTGTATACCGCAAGATTGTTTCTTAATTTTTCTTATTTTCTAACTTGAATTTCATGAAAGCTGGTTTAATCAAATAAAAGTTATGTAACTATATTGTGATATGAGTTTGCATCATATGTATTGGAATGTACTTAAGATTTTACACAACTTATTAGGTTAGAACATAATTTTAATCTTATTTTGTTATTACAATGGTCATATGTTTTTTTTTGTTTTTTTAGTAATTTTAATATTTATTTTAGAATATTTTAACATTTTTTATTTTTACTTAAAATTAAATAAGCCCTCAAACTTTATAAAAAAACATTTAAAGCCTCAAATTTAAAAAAAAATCAATTAAGCCCTCTTCCACGTCATCATTTTCTTTTAACATGGACCATCATGTCAACACTGTCACAGTCAACAACAGATTTCGTCAGTCAAAGGGTCGGCTTGGTTAATTTTTGGGGTTTGAGGGTGACATTGAGTGCGAAAAATCTTTAACGGTTTAATTAATTTTTTTTCAAAAGTTCAGGGGCTTCACGAGCCCTTAAGCCTAATTTAAACTATTAAAGATAACTAAAATTAAAACAAAAATAAAAACATGGAAAAGAATGAAGTTAATCATAAATTGTGTTGGATTTAAAATTCTAGCTAAGATTTATGAAATAAGTCTACAATTTTCAAAGTAAATTTATTCTAAAATCCAACAATACATACCATACAAACAAATAAGATTTTACCCTCAATTTTAAATTCACTTTGAATCAAATCTTGTTCTTTAAAATTTGAAGCACTTTGAACCAATAGATAAAATATTACAAAGAAATTTGGGGCGATTATTAAAACTTTTGAAGTTTTGATTTTGGTATTTAGTATTTAAAAATGAATTTTAAAAATAATATCAAATGATTTTTTTATAAAATTTAAAAAATCACGAAAACACTAAAAATGGCATAAAATAAAAAAAATTATAGGTTTTGAACTGATATGAAAACTTAATTGGGGTTTAAGTAATTTGAATTAGGTTTAGAAATTCGTTTATTAGCTTTGTGTTTAGGTGTTGGATTTTCCGTGATGATTTAGTTGTTTGTTTATGCTTATTTTTTGTTAGTTTTTTTTTTAAAAAATAGTTGAGAAATATATTTTTTAAATAAGAATATTGACATGTCATCACCGTTAAACTTTTAACAGTTTAATCGAGATGCTAGTTAAAAAAATGAGTAGTTTAACAAAATGATATAGGTTAGGGGGCAAATTTATCCTTAAAAAATAATGACCAAAATGATAAAAATTGTAAACGTTAGGGGTTAAAATTATTTTTATGCCATAATTTTATATTGACATAAATTAAACAAATAAGGAATAACAAAAATAAAGAAAAGTAAAAAGACAATTGATGGGTCCCACATATTTATTTAAAAACTTTATTTAAAAATAAAATAATAAAAAATAAAAATTAGTGGTGTAAATCAATGTATGTCATTCATTGTAGAATTTTCTTATAATTATATGATAATATAATTAAAAATAAATATAATTTGCGACATACAAAATCACTTAAGATCGCTTATGTTATGCAGAATGTTATCCTAAAATCGAGAAATTTTTTAAACTATTTTGAAGATTGTGATTTTAACATGCTTAAACAATGAATTTTAAAAAAAGAATATGTAAAACAATTTGACGATTGTGAAGTAAAAACAATAAGGGTAAAGTTCACAAATGGTCACTAAACTTTAGTTAATTATTTAATTTAATATCCAAACTTTCAATTACTTCAATTCTACCATTAAATTTTATATTTTGCTTCAATTTGGTCACTGAGTTCTTAACGGACGTTAAGAAAGTGACATGGCTGTTAAAAAATTTGTATATAACACATTTAGTCCTCTATATTTTCACATTCAAATAATTTAGTCCTAATTCGAAAAATAATAACAAATTTAATCTTAATTATTTACACATTATTTCAATTTGGCCCTATTTTTAATTAAAAATAATTTAACCCTAAACTTAAAACCTTAAATCCAAAACACTAAACCTAAAACCCCAAATCTATAAACCCAAAACCAAAACCTTGAACTCATAAACCCTAAACTTCTAAAATTTCTAACTTCTCAATTTTAGTTGCAAGTATGGTTCGACTTGTGGCTACATCATCCTGATAGGAATGGCATGTAAATTCAGAAGTCTGTGATTTTGAAGATATAATTATTTAAGTTTCTAAATGTTGCATTCAGTACTATTTGTGCCTCATAGTTTACATTTGAGCTTTTTGTACAACATTCATTCCTCCTGCAGCGTTAAGTCATTCGCTTGTAGCATCTGCAAGTAACCTGAACATTGGAGTTGTTAATCAAGCTGCTTCTCTATATTAAACTATTGACCCCAGATTAAGTCAAACAACTCTACTTGCACAACAAACATTGCCAACGCTAATGAGAGGTTTTATTTTTCTGCATGCAAAATTTTATGTTACATGATAGCCCTCCGCCTCTCTCCCCCCTATACCTTTCACATATCAAACTTCAAGATTAGTGGTAAGTGAGTGGCCTTGAGCTAGTATGGCAAGTTTTAAATGGATAGGACTATAAATGCCCATTGAATTATTTGCGTGCCCAATCCATTTAAGTTTAGGGTTTATGAGTTCAATGTTTTTGGTTTTTGATTTTGGGTTTATGAGTTCAATGTTTTTGGTTTTGGGTTTATAGATTTGGGGTTTTAGATTTAGTGTTTTGGATTTAGGGTTAATTAGTTTTCATTAAAAATATGACCAAATTGAAATAATGTGTCAATAAATGAATATTAAATTTGTTATTATTTTTTAAATTAGGACTAAATTGTTTGAATGTGCAAATATAGATGACTAAATGTGTTATTATACAAAATTTGTTAACAGCCAAGTGACTTTCTTAAAGCTTGTTAAGTACCCACTGACCAAATTGAAACAAAACACAAAGTTTAATGGTAACATTAAAGCAATTAAAATTTTAGTTATCAAATTGAATAATTAACTAAAAATTAGTGACCATTTGTAAACTTTACCGGAAAAAAAGTTGTTCATGTAATTGGGGTTTAGGATGATTTCATCCGATCTCGTGTAATATAATATAATGAGGTTTGTAATATAATTTTGATTAAACATATATTATATATAGTATAGCATAATTACTAAATTATAGATAATATGTATGTTCGTCTTGCGATTCATGTTCGGGGTGCGAGATTGCATCTCCCAACAATGTTGTCTCCAAGGCTTGAATTCGCGTCCTCTCCTTGGGAGTGCAATGTGTCTTACCAATGCACCCAACTTGTTAGCATTGACAACTTTAGTTATGTTATATAAAAATTTCTATTTGATAAAACATCTATATAAAATATTTTTTTTAAATTTTGAGTGGATAAATATTAAATAAAATATATAAACCCCCCAAGAGTAATTTTTTGGTTGTATATATAACCGTTACGAAGATCCTTGTTAGCAGATTGGCAAGTCTCTTCCCTGGAATGATTTCCCCTAATCAATATGCTTTCGTGAAAGGTTGGAGTATTGCTGATAGCACATTATTGGCTCAAGAACTAGTCAAAGGCTATTCAGGACAAACATTATCTCCTAGATGTGTTTTAAAGATTCACATGCAGAAAGCTTTTGATAGTATTAACTGGAACTTCTTGATTATTGTTCTAGAAGATATGGGTATTCTAGAGGTATTTAGGGGTTGGATTCGAGCATGTGTTACCACCTTCAGATTCTTTGTCTCCTTTAATGGTAGCTTAGTTTGATTCTTTAAAGGGAGAAGAGGGGTGAGGTAGGGAGGCCCTTTGTCTCCCTATCTCTTCATCATGGCCATGAATGTTCTATCAGCACTATTGAATACTGTAACGAAAAAATGGGTGTTTCAATACCACCATAAATGCAAGCAAATCAGATTAACTCACTTTTGTTTTGCAGACAATCTTCTTATGTTCTGCAAGGGAAGCTCCGATTCAGTTTTAAGGGTGTTGAGTGTGATGGAGAAATTTTATGAGATGTCGGGCCTTCATGTCAATGCCACTGAGTTAGAGTTATTTGTTTCTGGAGTGAATGATGCCACATTGAACAACATTCAGAAATTCATTGGCTTTAAGATTGCTCAATTGCCTGTGAGATACTTGGGAGTGTCGTCCGATCATTCTTCTAAAAACACTTATTCAAAAAAATGAGCAACTTTGCACTCGGTTCTTCTAGAAAGGAAGCGATATTCTTGCGAGTGGGCAAGAGTTAGTTGGAAACAAATATGCTTGTTGAAATCTAAAGGAGGCCTTAGCTTACGGGATATTTCTAGTTGGAACAATGCTTGTGTTTTAATGTTGATTAAACACATTTTGGCATATGAGGGCCCTTATGGGTGGCATGGCTAAAGCAGTATATCATTCATGTATCTCAAGTCCAAACCACATCATAGTTGGATACTGAAGCATATTTTAAAGATACGAGATGATGTTGTTGTTGCTTGTAATAGAGTCTATCGCAATAAAGTGCAAGTGTACACGACGCAAGTAGTAAAGTGATACACGAGGTATCGGATGTCGAATCCACGGGGACTGGAAATAGCCTTAACCTTGAATTGCTGCACAAAGAAAAGATAATTTTAATTGTTTGTGAGGGAAAAAATACTGAAGATAAAAGAGTAAAGAAATCAAGATAGAGAGAATGGGCCGGTATTGATTTGCTCAGTAGTGTAGGTGTTGCAATGTCTAGGAGTGTCTGTTATGTCGTTGCACCTGTCGCGATAGCGGTCTGTTGTTGTCGCGGCAACGATCACACAACTCTGTACTTCAAGGTTGGCAAGAATCCATGCTGTGCCTTGGCCTATCCCTAGGTCCAAGTCTATCGATGAACACGTCTTTGATGATACCTCCCGGCGTGAATCGAAGGATGAACACCGATGTTGTTGAATTCTTCCTTAGCCACTTAACCTCGTCCTATCCCTAGGTCCGAGATAGTTCAACCATAAACTGGAGAACCCGTACTTATTCCTTTCGTATACTTAACTCTCCCAATATTAAGTAAATGTATAATCTCACAATGCTCTCCCGATACTCTTGCAAGATGTTGAAAACTAGAATAAGCAAACTTGAAGTCTATTTTATTGAACAGAAAAAAATCCTAAAACAAAACAATCCTTGCAACTACTTTACAGAATCAACCCTTAGCCCTAGGGGAAGTTTAGAACATGATGAGAAGGGGAAAACGACTAGGGTTTAGGGGAAGACGACTAGAGAATAATATGTCCTTCCCTAGGTCGAATTACATGCCTTTATATAGGCCTTAAGTTTAAGTTTTCTAATATGGCAATAATACACGTTTAAATTAAAGTGCAACTCTGTTAAAGACTAAATCTTCAGATTAGATGTCTTTAATTCGTTCTTTCTTCTTGCTTGGAGTTTCTTCCTTGAACTTTGGGCTTGGCCTTCATTCTGATCTAGGGCTTGGAAAAATATGTGAGTGCTCCACGACAGACCGGCTCAATTTCCTCTTTCTGTCGAGCTCTATTTTACTTTTTTCTCTTCACCATTGTTGTCGTCCTTGGCTGCCACGACAACATCGTCCTTCTCGACTCCAGTCCTGTGTTCCAGCTCTACTTCTCCACTGCCCTGAGTCTGCTACAACAGCTACCTGCAAAAGCAACCAAAATCAGTAGCAACTGTGCCATTTAATATAATTGTGATGTATAACTGGAATCTATCCTAAATGTAATGAATTATGCTTGAATGCAGCAGAAATATGGGTTAAACAGGGGGTAAAATATAGAACTTTTACACACTCAATAGTTGTTAATGTGTTCTCTAATGTGACAAATTTGAATGTAATTACAACTAAAAGGGTATGGGAAGAAATTCGGGAAAGGAAAGCTAATGTCTTATGGCAGAGACTTATTTGGTTCCCCTTGCATATTCTGAAGCATGCCATCATCGCATTGATATCCATCCTTGCTCGCTTACCTACCAAAGATGGGATGCATCGTATGGGTGTAGAGCATTTGGGTGTTCTCTATTTATAAGCGCAAGTGCACACTCTTGTCAAGTTATAATATAAAAGATATCGTCTCCCACAGGGATTGGAGCAGCTTCTATGAATGGTTTCCTGCACAAAGATTTAGTAAATGCACAATTAAATCTCACAATGTGGAAATATAAAAACACAAGTAAAATAAAGATAGTGATGATAGGGATGACCGAGAGAGATTTGGTCGATAGATTGGGTAAGGAATTGCAGCTCAGTAGCGTGTAGATTGCATTGTAGAGCCTAAGTGTGTTTTGCGCGGCCATGATTTACTACCTAAGCGGGTAATGGCGGGCGGCAGCTACGACCCTATCACGTGGCTGCAGTGGGTCACTGCTCTTGCAACTTTCACTGTCTCGGCATGTGGGATGAAAATAAGTCTTGGCGGCAAATCTAGCAGATACTCCAAGTTTGACAGAGTAATTCTTAAGTGATCTTTAGGCAAGAATTCTGTCACCACGTGATGTAGGCAATACCTAGCAATCTCAGCGTAAACCTAACACAGGCAGTCGATGTTTGGTTACTTCTTTTAGCCGCTAAAATCCATACTTATGTTTAAGTCGAATTAGTCAACACCTCGACATGATGAGACCATGCTTAATCCTTTCGTGAGCCTTACACTTTCGTGCCCGACAAATGAGCTTCCTCAACTGGACTTATGAAACTAATTGAAGAAGTGAAGAACATGAACTAAGCAAACTTGGAATTTTATTAAAAAAATATGTAAACTATTACAACCGTCTCTCACAACTACTTTACAAACAAAAACCTAAACCCTAGGGGTGTTGGGCCGCGACCTCCAACACCTCCCATCTATCTATCTACCTCTCCGTTATGCAGCTATTCATGTGTGCATCCCCTCATTCCCCTATACCCTCACGTACATTGGGTATATATAGGGCTCATGGCCTAAGTTTGAGTCCTCCTTGAAGTAGAAGTTCTTAAAGTAGTTTTACATTAATTGTTGACTCTTTTTTTGACTTAAATGTGGACTTTTTGGTCGTTGCCTTCTTCCGCAAGTAAGGATAAGTACTCATACTTATCAATCTTGGATTAGCTCTACCGGCCGCTACAGACTTCATTGAATTGCAAGACTGGGCTCATTCGGCTTAGGGAACTACCCTCTTTCAATCGCAACCCATCTTGACTAAGTCGGTGTAACTCCTGCCTGGGGGACACTTGGCGGCGATGCTGCTATGGCGGCATCTGTAACTGCTTCAGTACAACTCCTATTATTTCTGACTTTTCTGTCCTCTCCACAGCTATAGCACTTGAAAATAAAAACTAAACTAAAACAGTATCTTTTCTTAACCAAACATAAATTATTCAATAAAAGCATGGTAAAAGAGAAAATACTATTATTATGCATGCAATGCACCTAAATATACCTAAATGAGCTTAAGATGGGCAATAATACGAGCAGGAATGTGTACAAAATATAAAACTTGTGGACACTCTACAATGGGCATTGTAACTAATGGCATTTGCAACCTTTATGGAAGGGATAGAGAAACTCGAAACCTCATATTCTTTTATTGACGTTTTTCCAATGGCATTTGGGAAAAAATCCTCCATATGCGCGACATAAACAGAGAGGTTATGGGCTGGAAAAATGAATTTAATTGGGTGGTGACTCACTTGAAGGTTAAATCTTTTATTGTCTTTATCCTTAGGTGTGAAACCAAAATTGATTTTGATATAACAATTTAACTTTTGGACTAAATTGTAAAACAATAAATTTTTAAGTATTTTTCAAAGACTCACATTTTGACAAGTCATTTTGAACCAAACAATATTTCAAGTCAAAACATACTTAAAGGTTCAAATTTCACTAAGTCTTTTCATGTGTTTTCAAGCCAAACTTCAACAAAACGCCCATGCGTATCGATACCCTTATGAGTATCGATACGGTTCTTCAACATTGGAATTTTAATCGTCCTTAGCGTACCGATACAGTCTATTCCCGTATCGATACGAAATTCATCTGGCAAGACTTTAAGCTATTGCGTATCGATACACTTTGGAACAGTATCGATACATATTTCTTAATTAAAATATTATTTTTCTATAGCGTACCGATACGGTACGTCACCGTATCGATACGATATATTGACCTTTGCAAATCCTTGCATTTAATTTTCAACCGTTGGCTTGTCAGTTAGTTGGTATCCTAAATTTTAAATGACCGTTGAACGATATCGATACGCTAAGGGAGCGTACCGATACGCTTTTTGTCAAAACCAAACCCAGGATTCCAGTGAGCAAAATCCGTATCAATACGACATATTGTATCGATACACCCCTTAATATTGTACCAATACGCCCTCAAAGCGTATCGATACTCTTTGTTTTTCAGTCACAACGGCTCTTTCTTGTTTGAGACAGGTACCAACACGCCCACGAGCCGTACTGATACGGTAGGTTGTTGAGCAGCATTTATTGTGTGAAATTACAACCCAACGGCTCTATTGACGATCTCAACCACCCAAACGACTCTATTGATGATCTTAACCACCCAAACTGGAGAACCCATACTTATTCCTTTTGTATACTTAACTCTCCCAATATTAAGTAAATGTATAATCTCACAATGCTCTCCCGATACTCTTGCAAGATGTTGAAAACCAGAATAAGCAAACTTGAAGTCTATTTTATTGAAAAGAAAAAAATCCTAAAACAAAACAATCCTTGCAACTACTTTACAGAATCAACCCTTAGCCCTAGTGGAAGTTTAGAACATGATGAGAAGGGGGGAAACGACTAGGGTTTAGGGGAAGACGGCTAGAGAATAAGATGTCCTTCCCTAGGTTGAATTACATGCCTTTATATAGGCCTTGGGTTCAAGTTTTCTAATATGGCAAGAATACAAGTTTAAATTAAAGTGCAACTCTATTAAAGACTAAATCTTTAGATTAGATGTCTTTAATTTGTTCTCTCTTCTTGCTTGGAGTTTCTTCCTTGAATTATGGGCTTGACCTTCATTCTAATCTAGGGCTTGGAAAAATATGTGAGTGCTCTACGACAGACCGACTCAATTTCCTCTTTCTGTCGAGCTCCATTTTACTTTTTTCCCTTCACCATTGTTGTCGTCCTTGGCTGCGACGGCAACGGCCTTGGCAGCATCGTCCTTCTCGACTCCAGTCCTGTGTTCCAGCTCTACTTCTCCGCTGCCCTGAGTCTGCTACAACAGCTACCTGCAAAAGCAACCAAAATCAGTAGCAACTGTGCCATTTAATATAATTGTGATGTATAACTGAAATCTATCCTAAATGTAATGAATTATGCTTGAATGCAACAGAAATATGGGTTAAACATGGGGTAAAATATAGAACTTTTACGCACTCAACACACCCCCAAACTCAAGTTTTTTGCTTGCCCTCAAGAAATTAAGACCTAAAAAGAATTAAAAAATTGTTTGGCTTAAAACAGTGAACTTTTCCTTACCTACCATTCATGCCCTATTGTGAGCAACACCCTTTGGATAATTCAGGATTCATTCAGAACCTTTCTATAATTCGCGTGTAGTGTGTGCATGTTTGTGAACAATTATATGCCTAGACTCCCTTAGTTTACTAGAATAGCTAAGCTTCTAGCTTGAATTTTTATGCCAACTTTCATATTTTTTGAGGCAATTCTTAGGCTCCTTTAGTTTTTATTTAGACTCGATTCTCTTTTCTTAATTTAAGTTTGACTAGAGCCGGTTTCGGGCACCTCTAGCTAATTTCCTAGAGCCGGTTTTGGGCACCTCTAGGTGTATTGAGTCTACATTTTCATAACTTCTTTTCTTAGAGCCAGTGTTAGGCACCTCTAGGGGCAACTCAAGTGTTAAGCTTTTCCCTATTCTAGTTTACCAGTAGAGTTCTAGACATTATAAAAGTCACAAAGGGTGTTTAAGAATCAGAACTATAGTAAGGCTCTAAACTGCTCCTAAAACTATCCTAAAGGCATTGCCACGACAGAGGTTGTCACGACAGGTAAGTTCAGTTCAAAGACTTAAGCCAAATTTTCATTTTTAGAAAAAATAAACTAACACTTAGACACAAATCTTAAACAAAATAGATACTTCATTAATGGAGGGATGCCACCCCCAAACTCAAGGGTTGCATTGCCCTCAATGCATGATGACAAAATGAAGAAAAGAAAATAAAAGCATCACAATTATAACAAAATAGCAGACAACAAAGATAAGATAAAAACTTAAAGTTTAAGTGCTGTCGTCGCTATTGCTGTTGATCTGTATCTGCCGAAGGGCAGTGACTTTCATAGTCGGTGCTGGTAAATGGCTTGGAGATGTAGAGGCGGTCTTTTTCTTGGCTTCCCTCGGAGGCTGGATGCGGGTAGGTGATATCTGGGGTGGTTTCGCCAGCACCTGAACCTTCTCGGAAGAGCTGCTGCTGCTGCTGCTGTTGCTGCCATCAGACTTTCATTGGCCGAAAGGTTCGTCTCTTGTGTTGGGTTTCTGCCGCTTCATCTGGGTGAATTCTTTGGACATGTTCCTCTTGACAGAGGGCTCGTCATCGGATTCCTCCCAAATTGAAGAAGAGGAAAAACCAGCAATTAACTCGTCAAGGTCGGACATGGGCGCTTTTCTCCCCTGGTAGAGGCTGTGGCAGTGGGGCTGCCACCTGCAACTGTTGCGGTCGGGGTAAGAGTGAACGCATCAGAAGATGTTCTTGGTGTGGCAGCAGGGGTATGAGTATGGCCAGGGGTGGGGGCAGCAAAATAGTGATCGGGAAAAGCAGGAAACAGTACATCTGGAAAATTTAAATTGATTTTAATGAAATGTACCGTTGTTGTTGTGAAGTCCCGGATAAAGCTCATCAGGCCCAGCTGTTGTTCCTCCATTTTCTGCAGGGTGGCAAGGATTTGGGTGGAGGAGTCGGCAGAAGGGCTGAAGCTGGAGATCGGTGTTGCGACTTTCAGCTCCATCAAACTGAGGATGTTTCTTTCCCTCCATCCTTTTCCCCGGATTTTCAGATCCTCAGCAATTTCAGGGACATTGTGGCCACGACAGAGTGCTGTTATGAGGTAGGGGAAGACAAGGGGTCTCGATGGTCGTATTGCACAATCCAAAATCCCTTCCCGAATATATCTACCAACATTAATAGGCCTCTCGTTTAAAATTGAATGAACGAGAGCTAACCTTGGTTGATCCACTGTCTTGTTATGTGAGGAGGGCATAATCCTCTTTTTCATGAATGCGTTCCACAGTTTGGCTTCGGGGGTGAGTTCAGCTCGTCACCGTCCTTGGGTGTTTGGGATCGGTATTCCACTGGGTTCCTTCTTCGGTGAGTTCTGCCATGACAACATCATAATCTGCTGCCTCCAGGCTTTCCAGAAATCTATGATGCCCATCTTCCCTTCTGCCGACGTAGAGTCCATAAAGGGTGTTAATGTACTCTGGCTCAAAGGGGACTTCTTTACCACGAACTGTCACTGCTGTCGCATCTCTGCTGTCGACGACAACATAGAATTCTCTAACCAGGGTGACGTTCATCTCCTCAAGTTGCTCAGTAAACATCTACCAATGAAGTGCTCTGATCTTACGGGCTATAGATGGTTTGAGCCCGAGATTATCCATTCATTTGTTGTAGATGAATCCTTTCTCCTCCCACATATCTCTGCTCTAGAAGGAGCTGGGAGTGGATGCTGCTGGGGCAGAGCTTGAGGCAACACTTCGTCTAGTGTTTCTGGTACTCATAGTTGCAAGGGACTGTAGAAAAATGAAAAGAAATGAAATTCTAGAGAGAAGCAAGTAGAGAGAGTAAAAGTGAAGTGAAAAATGAATAGTAAAACGAGGTTTATATAGATGAAAAGTTTGCTGCCCATTGGAGCTATAACGGCATGCGCGAATAACGGGGCTAACTGTTACGCGGTTTCTGACGTGTCTATCACGCGTTTCCGTGTCTGCTGCGCATCTGTTACGCATTTGCGTGTCTGCCGCGACAGCGTGTTGACAGGCTGGATTTTCCGCGTCTATCGCGACAGCTATAACGACATGCTTCTATTTTGGGCTGATGGTGAGATGGTGGGCTGAGTTCACTTCTTCTCCTCTCCTTGTCTCTTTTATTTCCTAAAAATAATTAAAATAAAACTTAGTTCCTAAAAATAAAATAATTTAATTTCCTAATAAATATATATATATATATAATTAAAAAAATAATAAAGATCAAATTAAGTTAAATTAGGGATTCCATGAGGGGCATCTCCTAAAGTAACCACTTCCTGCATTCTTGGGGCTTCAGTCCCCTGATAATGCTTCAATCTATGTCCATTGACTTTAAATTAGTGCTCGTCTTTTAAGGATTTGATCGTGATGGCACCATGAGGAAAAACTTGCACCACTTGAAACGGGACGGACCATCTAGATTTCAACTTTCCTGGGAAGAGTTTCAACCTAGAGTTGAATAACAACACAAGTTGCCCTGGGTAGAACTGTCGTGGCAGCAGTTTCTTGTCATGCCACTTCTTTGTCTTGTCCTTGTAAATCTTTGCGTTGTCATAGGCAATTGCTCGAATTTCTTCAATCTCATTCAAGTCAAGTAACCTCTTCTGTCCTGCCTTTTCCAAGTCCATGTTCACTGCCTTGATGGCCCAGTATGCTCTGTGCTCAATCTCAATAGGTAGATGGCATGTTTCTCCATAAATCAGCCAGTAGGGTGACATTCCCAATGGAGTTTTAAACGTTGTTCTGTAGGCCCAGAGTGCATCATTGAGGTGTAGAGACCAGTCCTTTCGAGTTGGTTTAACCATCTTTTCAAGAATGTTCTTTACCTCTCTATTGGATATTTCAGCCTGTCCATTGGTCTGAGGGTGGTAAGATGTTGCGATCCGATGTTTGACACCATATTTCTTTAAAGCAACATCTATAACCCTATTGTCGAAATGACTCCCTTCATCACTGATAATCACCTTCGGAGTTCCAAATCTAGAAAAAATATTCTTGTGTAGAAATCTCTAAACGGTCTTGGCATCATTTTTCTGTGTGGCGAATGCTTCAACCCATTTGGACACGTAGTCCACTGCCATGAGGATATAAAGATTCCCACATGATGTTGGGAATGGTCCCATAAAATCAATCCCCAAACGTCGAAGATTTCAACTTCAAGGATGTTTTGCAGCAGCATCTCATGTCTCCTTGAGATGTTTCTAGTCCATTGACATTTATCACAGCTTTTGTAGAATGCCTGGGCATCCTTAAACAGTGAAGGCCAATAAAAACCACATTGCAAAACCTTGGCAGCAATTTTGTTTCCGCCTAAGTGTCCTCCATATTGTGAAGCATGGTAGTGATGAAGCACAGCTTCCTGCTCATCTTGTGGTACACACCTCCTAATAATCTGATCTACACACATTTTGAAAAGAAGAGGTTCGTCCCAATAATAATGCTTAACATCATTTTGGAACCTCTTCCTAGCTTGATAATTAAGGTCAGGAGGAAATATTTCGCTAACTAAATAATTAACGAAATCATCATACTAGGGGAGTTCAGAAAACTTACATGCCGCCATGGCTGTCGCGGCAGTGCTTGTGGCAGCGAACAACTGCTCGTCAGGGAAGGTCTCTAGTATATGTGTCTCGTCTGTTGGGAGACTCTTTCCCTTCTCTAATCTTGACAAGTGATCTGCAACTTGGTTCTCTGTCCCCTTTTTATCCTTGATTTCTATGTCGAACTCTTGCAGCAGTAGAATCCAACGAATCAATCTAGGCTTTGTGTCTTTCTTAGCAAACATATATTTCAGTGCAGAGTGGTCTGTGTGGACCACCACTTTCGTTCCAAGTATGTAGGATCGAAACTTGTCAATTGAAAACACCACATCCAACAATTCCTTCTCTGTTGTGGTGTAATTTACTTGGGCATCGTTGAGTGTTTTGCTAGCGTAGTAAATAATGTGGAATAGCTTGTCTTTCCTATGCCCAAGTGTTGCCCCTACAGCATAATCACTGGCATCACACATAATCTCGAATGTTAACTTCCAGTCTGGTGGTTGTACAATTGGGCTGTTACTAGCTTTTCTTTCAGAATTTTGAATGCCTCACTACATTCAGCATTGAAGTTGAAGGGACGATTCTGCTCTAATAGGTGGTATAGAGGCTTGGTTATCTTCGAAAAATTTGCTATAAACCTTCGATAAAACCCAGCATGCCCTAAAAACTTTGATTTCCCTTGACTGTGGTGGGGGTGGCAGCTTTTCAATCACCTCAATCTTGGATCTGTCGACTTCTATGCCGCGACAGATTACTTTATGGCCTAAGACTATCCCTTCATCCACCATGAAGTGACACTTCTCCTAGTTTAATACCAGGTTTTCTTTTTCGCATCTTTCGAGTACTTTCTGTAGGTTGCCTAAACAGCTTTCAAAATTGTCCCCAAAGACGGAAAAATCTTCCATGAATATTTCCAGGAAATCCTCCACCATGTCGGAGAATATCGCCATCATACACCTCCGGAAGGTTGTCGGTGCGTTGCAAAGTCCAAATGGCATTCTCCTAAAAGCGTAAGTACCGTATGGACAAGTGAAAATCGTTTTCTCTTGATCCTCCGGTGTGATGGCTATTTGGTTATAACCTGAGTAACCATCAAGAAAACAGTAATAATGCTTTCCCGCTAATCTATCAAGCATTTGATCAATAAAAGGCAAGGGAAAGTAGTCCTTCCGGGTAGCTTTGTTGAGCTTCCGGTAGTCCATACAAACCCTCCAACTGGTCACAGTCCTGGTTGGGATTAACTCGTTTTCTTCGTTGGTCACCACGGTTATTCCTCCCTTCTTAGGAACGCACTGCACTGGGCTCACCCACTTACTATCCGAGATGGCGTAAATTATCCCAGCATCTAGCCATTTGATAATTTCTTTTCGGACCACTTCTCGCATAGCATCATTCAAACGTCTTTGGGAATGGTCGGCTTGTGATCATCCTCTAAGAGGATTTTATGCATGCATAGTTCCGGACTGATGCCTTGGATCTCAGCTATCGTCCATCCAATAACCTTTTTCTGCTGCTGCAGCATCCCTGTCAGCTGTTTTTCCTGTTCTTGCATCAACTTGGAAGAGATGATTACGTGCAAGGTATCATTTAATCCAAGAAAAACATATTTGAGCTGCCCTGGCAGGGGCTTAAGATCTAGAACAAGTGGCTCTATAGTTGATGGCTTTTGGATGATATGTTCATTCGAGGTATAGTTTAAGGGCTCGAATAACTTACCTGGACGATTGCCTATCCAGTTACCTCCTCATGACCTTCAGTGTCAGATATGTCAGAATCTAAGGAGCTGCTATCGTCGTCGCTGCCGTGATAGTCTTCTAGATGGCTGCCTTGGCAGTGGCCAAATTTGTTGTCATGGCAGCCTGACCTGATGCAGGGTTGGTCAAGGATAACTTCGCTGATAGCCTTGCATTCTTCTTCTGCATCAGCGTGCTTTATTGCTTGGAGAACATTTAACTTGATCTCTTGATCATTCACTCTCATAGTGAGTTCTCCCTTTTCTACATCAATCAGTGATCTTCCTGTGGCTAAGAAGGGTCGCCCAAGGATGATTGATGCATTCTCATATGCTTCACAATCTAAAACAAGAAAGTCAGTAGGAAAAGTAAATTTATCCACTCTTACTAGAATGTCTTCAATCTTCCATTCTGGTTGCACGTAAGAGCGGTCTGCCAGTTGCAGCATAACTGTTGTGGGTCGTGCTCGTCCAATACCTAATTTCTGAAATACAGATTTTGGCATTAAATTAATACTAGCACCTAGATCACAAAGTGCCTTACCCACGAATTTATCACCGATTATGCACGGTATTATGAAACTCCCAGGATCCTTCTTTTTCTGGGGTGGATGCTTGTGCAGAATAGTCACGCATCCTTCTGTCAATTTTACCGTCTCAAATTCCCCAAGTCTCAATTTCTTAGACATAGCATCCTTGAGAAATTTGGCATAATCAGGCATCTCCTTGATAGCATCTAACAGCAGAATATTGATGTGGACTTGCTTAAAAATATCATAGATCTTTTTAAGTTGGAACTCTTGTTTCTGCTTTTGTAACTGCTGTGGAAAAGGAGGTGGAGGATGATAATCTTCAATGCGTCCTTCCCACTTTATTCGGATCCGAGAAGGCTTAGGTTCTTCGTCCTTCTCCTCTGTCCCTTCTGTTGTCGTGACAGGTGTCGCGGCAGCAGGCTGTTTATCGTCTGTCAGGGCAGCGTACTCGACAGTCGATTCTAGGGCTGGTTCCTTCACTATTTCAGCTTTCTTCTCCGACCCTGGTAATTTCTTCCCACTCCTAGTTGTGATAGCTTTACACTGTTCATGTGTGGGTTGTCTAGCGACCTTAGTATCGCTAGGGAATCCTCCATTCTGCCTTGGCTTAATATGCTGGGAAACCTGACCCATCTGTGTCTCTAGAGATTTCAGAGTAGCTTCATGGTTAGTCATCTGCATCTCTGTTTTATCCATGAACGACTCAATTTTCTTGACGACGTGATTCATGTTTTCAATGTAAGTTCCTGTCTGTGACATAAATGTGGCCAAGGTCTGCTCCAGTATACTAGTTGTGGTTGCTGGTGGTTGTTGCGGTTGCTGCCGTGTCAGAATTCTAGGTGTCCCTTGATTTTGAGTGTTTTGTGCTTGAGGGTTTAGGGCATTGTTTGGGTTGCTCTAAGAGAATTTGGGATCCTTTCTTCAGTTGGGATTGTAGTTGCTGGAATTGTAGTTTTGCTTGTTGTAGTTCCCAACATACATCCCTTCCTCTAGCTGTAGCGGGCAGTCTTCCGAACTATGATTCCCACTGCAAGTTCCACATACCTCTTCTGCAGCGTAGACCGGTTGAGAATCTTTCTTCAGCAAATTTTCTACTGCCTTTGTGAGATATGCAACTTGTGTCTTAAGAGAATTATCGGCTTCGTAATCCTTCACAGCTAGTACTCGTTTACCTCGCCTCGATGTGGGGAATTGTTTTTCATTCTTCGCCAAATTCTTTAACACTACCATGGCTTCATCCGGATCTTTATCCAACAGCAATCCATTGGCTGCTGAATCGATTCGCTTACGAGTCTGTAGGTTGGCAACATTGTAGAATTTGATTACTTGATTCCAAACAGGGAATCCATGCATCGGGCAATTCCTCAGAAGAGTAGTAAACATGTCTCATACCTCGTGCATTGGCTCGTCGTCCTCCTGTTGAAAATTAGCAATTTCGTTACGTAATCGCTCAGATAAATGGGAAGGGTTAAAATGAGACAAAAGTTCAGGAGTTAAATCTGCCCAAGTTCGTATTGAACCCGACGTTAGTTTATTCCACCAAGTTTTAGCTTTGTCTCTCAATGAATGAGGAAATAACCGAAGCCTCAGTATCTCTGGATTTACTCCTGGTAGTCTAAACGAACCACAGATTTCCTGGAATGTTTTCAAATGTTCCCTAGCATCCTCTGTAGCAGCACTACTAAATTGGCCAGCAGAATTTATCATGCTGAACATGACATGTTTCAGCTCGAAATTTTCAGCTTCCACGTCTGGCAGGGTGGTCTCTAATTCCACATGATCATTGATAATGTAATCTCGGCATGACCGACGTGCGGCTTCAACAGCAGGAGGATCAGCAGGTCGTCCATTTCTTCCATCTTTGATAGGATCTTCAGGACCTCGGGGATTCCCTTGGTTGTTCATGGCCTCTAACTGTTCTTCAAGGTATTCGTTTCTGGCTAACACGATTCGAAGTCGGTTCCTAAGATTGCACGAGCGTTCGATTTCAGGATCTATCTGATACTCAGGTTACTTTCCTCGTCTCGATTTGCGCACAAGCAAACAGAAAACCTTGTGAAAAGCACAGGGTGAACAATCCAAGTAAAAACAGAAAAATTAAAAAGTGCAGTAAAAGTAGGATAAAGATATGTTGTCAGTCCCCGGCAACGGCGCCAAAAACTTGTTGCATGTAATAGAGTCTATCGCAATAGAGTGCAAGTGTACACGATGCAAGTAGTAAAGTGATACACGAGGTATCGGATGTCGAATCCACATGGACTGGAAATAGCCTTAACCTTGAATTGCTGCACAAAGAAAAGATAATTTTAATTGTTTGTGAGGGAAACAAGTACTAAAGATAAAAGATTAAAGAAATCAGGATAGAGAGAATGGGTCGATATTGATTTGCTCGGTAGTGTAGGTATTGCAATGTCTAGGACTATCTGTTATGTCGTTGCACCTGTCGTGAAAGCGGTATTTTGTTGTCGCGGCAGCGATCACACAACTCTGTACTTCAAGCTTGGCAAGAATCCCTGTTGTGCCTTGGCCTATGCCTAGGTCCAAGTCTATCGATGAACACGTCTTTGATGATACCTCCCGGCGTGAATCGAAGGATAAACACTGATGCTGTTGAATTCTTCCTTAGCCACTTAACCTCGTCCTATCCCTAGGTCCGAGATAGTTCAACCATAAACTGGAGAACCCGTACTTATTCCTTTCGTATACTTAACTCTCCCAATATTAAGTAAATGTATAATATCACAATGCTTTCCCGATATTCTTGCAAGATGTTGAAAACCAGAATAAGCAAACTTGAAGTCTATTTTATTGAACAGAAAAAATCCTAAAACAAAACAATCCTTGCAACTACTTTACAGAATCAACCCTTAGCCCTAGGGGAAGTTTAGAACATGATGAGAAGGGGGAAACGACTAGGGTTTAGGGGAAGACGGCTAGAGAATAATATGTCCTTCCCTAGGTCGAATTACATGCCTTTATATAGGCCTTGGGTTCAAGTTTTCTAATATGTCAAGAATACAAGTTTAAATTAAAGTGCAACTCTATTAAAGACTAAATCTTCAGATTAGATGTCTTTAATTCGTTCTCTCTTCTTTCTTGGAGTTTCTAATTTGAACTTTGGGCTTGGCCTTCATTCTGATCTAGGGCTTGGAAAAATATGTGAGTGCTCCACGACAGACCGGCTCAATTTCCTCTTTCCGTCGAGCTCTATTTTACTTTTTTCCCTTCACCATTGTTGTCGTCCTTGGCTGCCACGGAAGCGGCCTTGGCAGCATCGTCCTTCTCGACTCTAGTCCTGTGTTCCAGCTCTGCTTCTCCACTGCCCTGAGTCTACTACAATAGCTACCTGCAAAAGCAACCAAAATCAGTAGCAACTGTGCCATTTAATATAATTGTGATGTATAAATGAAATCTATCCTAAATGTAATGAATTATGCTTGAATGCAGCAGAAATATGGGTTAAACAATGGGTAAAATATAGAACTTTTACACACTCAACAGTTGTTAATGTGTTCTCTAATGTGACAAATTTGAATGTAATTACAACTAAAAGGGTATGGGAAGAAATTCGGGAAAGGAAAGCTAATGTCTTATGGTAGAGACTTATTTGGTTCCCTTTGCATATTTTGAAGCATGCCATCATCGCATGGATAGCCATCCTTGATCTCTTACCTACCAAAGATGGGATACATCCTATGGGTGTAGAGCGTTTGGGTGTTCTCAATTTATAAGCGCAAGTGCACACTCTTGTCAAGTTATAGTATAAAAGATATCGTCTCCCACAGGGATTGAAGTAGCTTCTATGAATGGTTTCCTGCACAAAGATTTAGTAAACGCACAATTAAATCTCACAATGTGGAAATATAAAAACATAAGTAAAATAAAGATAGTGATGATAGGGATGATCGAGAGAGATTTGGTCGATAGATTGGGTAAGGAATTGTAGCTCAGTAGCGTGTAGATTGCGTTGTAGAGCCTAAGTGTATTTTGCGCTGCCATGATTTGCTGCCTCGGCGGGTAATGGCAGGCGGCAGCTACGACCCTGTCACGTGGCTGCAGTGGGTCACTGCTCTTGCAACTTTCACTGTCTCAGCAGGTGGGATGAAAATAAGTCTTGGCGACAAATCTAGCAGATACTCCAAGTTTGGCAGAGTAATTCTTAAGTGATCCTTCCTATGTCTAGGCAAGGATTCTGTCACCACGTGATATAGACAATACCTAGCAATCTCAGCGTAAACCTAACATAGGCAGTCGATGTTTGGTTACTCCTTTTAGCCGCTAAAATTTGTACTTATGTTTAAGCCGAATTAGTCAACACCTCGAAATGATGAGACCGTGCTTAATCTTTTCGTGAGCCTTACACTTTCGTGCCCGACAAATGAGTTTCCTCAACTGGACTTTTGAAACTAATTGAAGAAGTGAAGAACATGAACTAAGCAAACTTGGAATGTTATTGAAAAAATACTTAAACTATTACAGCTGTTTCTCACAACTACTTTACAAACAAAAACATAAACCCTAGGGGTGTTGGGCCGCGACCTCCAACACCTCCCATCTATCTATCTACCTCTCCGTTATGCAGCTATTCATGCGTGCATCCCCTCATTCCCCTATACCCTCACATACATTGGGTATATATAGGGCTCATGGCCTAAGTTTGAGTCCTCCTTGAAGTAGAAGTTCTTAAAGTAGTTTTACATTAATTGATGACTCTTTTTTGACTTAAATGTGGACTCTTTGGACGTTGCCTTCTTTCGCAAGTAAGGATAAGTACTCCTACTTATCAATATTGGATTAGCTCTACTGGCCGCTATAGGCTTCATTGAATTGCAAGACTGGGCTCATTCGGCTTAGGGAACTGCCCTCTTTCAATCGCGACCCATCTTGACTAAGTCGGTGTAACTCCTGCATGGGCGACACTTGGTGGCAATGCTGCGATGGCGGCATCTGTAACTGCTTCAGTACAACTTCTATTATTTCCGACTTTCCTGTCCTCTCCACAACTATAGCACTTGAAAATAAAAACTAAACTAAAACAGTATTTTTTCTTAACCAAACATAAAATATTCAATAAAAGCATGGTAAAAGAGAAAATATTGTTATTATGCATGCAATGCACCTAAATATACCTAAATGAGCTTAAGATGAGCAATAATACGGGCATGAATGTGTAAAAAATATAAAACTTGTGGACACTCTACAACGGGCATTGTAACTAATGGCATTTCCAATGGCATTTGGGAAAAAATCTTCCATATGCGCAACATAAACAGAGAGGTTATGGGCTAGAAAAATGAATTTAATTGGGTGGTGAATCACTTGAAGGTTAAATCTTTTATTGTCTTTATCCTTAGGTGTGAAACCAAAATTGATTTTGATATAACAATTTAACTTTTGGACTAAATTGTAAAACAATAAATTTTAAGTATTTTTCAAAGACTCACATTTTGACAAGTCATTTTGAACCAAACAATATTTCAAGTCAAAACATATTTAAAGGTTCAAATTTCACTAAGTCTTTTCATGTGTTTTCAAGCCAAACTTCAACAAAACGCCCATGTGTATCGATACCCTTTGCGTATCGATACGGTTCTTCAACATTGGAATTTTAATCGTCCTTAGCGTACCGATACGGTCTATTCCCGTATCGATACGAAATTCATCTGGCAAAACTTTAAGCTATAGCGTATCGATACATATTTCTTAATTAAAATATTATTTTGCTATAGCGTACCGATACGGTACATCACCGTATCAATACGATATGCTGACCTTTGCAAATCCTTGCATTTAATTTTCAACAGTTGGCTTGTCAATTAGTTGGTATCCTAAATTTTAAATCACCGTTGAACGGTATCAATATGCTAAGGGAGCGTAACAATTAGTTTTTTGTTAAAACCGAACCCAAGATTCCAGTTAGCAAAATTCGTATCGATACGACATATCGTATTGATACACTCCTTAATGTCGTACCATTACGCCCTCAAAGCGTATCGATACTCTTTGTTTTTCAGTCACAACGGCTCTTTCTTGTTTGAGACAGGTACCGATACGCCCATGAGCCGTACCGATACGGTAGGTTGTTGAGCAGCATTTATTGTAGGAAATTGTAGCCCAACGGCTCTATTGATGATCTCAACCACCCAAACGGCTAGAAATCAATACAAGGGTATAAAAACAAGTCTCAAATGCAACAACAACAACTATTGAACCTACAAGAAACATCAAAGCACACAAATCCAAACTTTGTTATTTTAGAGTCAAATCTTTGTACCCAACTCTTTTGTGTTCTTCATTTTAATTCTTATTATGAGTTTAAGGAGTGTTTGATTATAATTGGGCAAACATATTCCTTAGAGATGCATTTGTAAAGTTCACCAAAATCTCTTCTTTGTAAAAAGTGAGTGGATTAAGCTTTGCATAGAAAGCTTAATCAAAATTGTAAGTGTAACAACGGGTGAGTCGCCACCAATCCTTAGTTTTACTTTAGGTGCGATTGGAACACCTGAATACTCGGTTATTTTAATAAAACTTGTTTTTTATTAAAACAACGAGTTTTGGTCTGCGAAACCAGAAGATAGGTTCGGGAGTCGGTTACGTGTGGGGAAGGGTGAGCACCCCCACAACGCCCAAAAATTGGTACCTGTCGATTACGTGATGTCTTAATAGTGGAATTATGAATTCGAATTTAAATTTAGAAATTATGATCCCTTAATTTAAAATAATATTTAAAAATGTATGTTTATGAAAGGAAAGGTACACTCCAACGCCCGGAGCATAATTTCCGTTAGACTCCCGACTGAAGGAAGTCTATTTGAAAATTAAGATTTAGAATAAAAATATTTTTTAATAGAGACTATCGAAAAATGGCACCCTAACGCTTAGGGTACGTTTTTCACAATAATCCCTACTAAAAAAATTTTAATTTAAAATTCAATCAAACAACATAAATAAATATATTTTATTCAAATATGGCATACAAAATAAAATATACAAACATGACATATAAAATAAAAAACATACCAAAAAATATAAAAACATCTTATATTTCATATAAAGATATTTATTACAAAAGGACAACATTAAAATAGACGAGAATCAAAATTTACCTTACTAGAAGCTCGAAATAAGAACTTCACCTGACCCCTAGCAGGATCTCCGCATCACCTCGCTATAACTCAAAAATTGATTCAAACGAACCTCGGCAGGGCCTCCATCGAACCAACTGTTCGAACCATTAAAAGGGCACTACCCCTAAAGTTCGAAAGGGGCACTGCCCCTAAAACTTGCGCCACTTTGATGGCATTTGTTTCTGTGTCCCCCTATTGCTTTGGCAGCCTCCTCTATTAATAGTAAAAGGGGGGAGGGGATGAGTCATCTGGGTGAGGACGTGGGTGATTTGCATGGCACCCACGCAATTTTGCATTTTCTTTTTTTTCTTTTTTTGTGTTTTTGTTTTTTTTAATAAGATATAATAATACTACATAATATTATTATTCGAACAAAAATGATCAATTATAGCCCGGGCATAAAATGGGTATTACATCTGCCCCCCTTTGCTCATTTCTGTATAACAGGAATAGAGCAAAGATAAAAGGATAATCATTTTATGTCCGTTTTCTGGGTTCCTTTTTCTGGCCACGCTCCTTCTTGAACTCCGCTTGATCTGTTCGGCCGCTCTTGTAGGTAGAATCTTCAAAATGGAACGATCCGCTGGGGAGATAATCTTTAGACTACGGAGACCCGTGGGAGAAGCAAAATAAGTCCGGCTTGCTATGGCTCTGACATTAACGAATACCTGGAGAAAACTTGACCTAACTACGACACTGACAGAGCGGCGAGGTCTACAAAACTTGATCCATTTAACAAGGTAGCTTGATCTGGAGGAGAAATATTGATCCACTGCAACTCTATAGATGCGAGAAGATCTGAAGAAAGCTCGATCATCTGCAACTCCATTGATGCGAGAAGATCTGAGGAATGGTCGATCATCTGCAACTCTATCGATGTGAGAAGATCTGAAGAAGGGTCGATCATCTGCAACTCCATTGATGCGAGAAGATCTGAAGAAGGGTCGATCATCTGCAACTCTATTGATGCGAGAAGATCTGAAGAAGGGTCGATCTACTGCAACTCCATTGATGCTAGAAGATCTGAAGAAGAGGTGATCTACTGCAACTCCATTGATGCGAGAAGATCTAAAGAAGGGTCGATCTACTGCAACTCCATTGATGCGAGAAGATTTGAAAAGGGTCGATCTACTGCAACTCCATTGATGTGAGAAGATCTGAAGAAGGGGTCGATCTACTGCAACTCCATTGATGCGAGAAGATCTAAAAAGGGGCGATTTACTGCAACTCCATTGATGCGAGAAGATCTTATGAAGGGTCGATCTACTGCAACTCCATTGATGCGAGAAGATCTGAAAAGGGGCGATCTACTGCAACTCCATTGATGCGAGAAGATCTGAAGAAGGGGTCGATCTACTGCAACTCCATTGATGCGAGAAGATCTGAAAAGGGGCGATCTACTGCAACTTCATTGATGCGAGAAGATCTAAAGAAGGGTCGATCATCTGCAACTCCATTGATGCGAGAAGATCTGATTAGTACTAGAATCCCTTCAACGAGACAAGGAAGAGTGTCCTTGGTTTACACTTCTTTTGCATTTTTCCAAAATGCACAAGGATGAACGGATTTGATTTGCCTTTACCGGTAGCCGTTTGCTCCGGGCTAGTTGTACCATTCCCCTGGGTACAATCAGTTTGGACCAATCATGAGATTGGATTTTTCCCAAGGATTTATTTTCCTTAGACCATTCGTGACAATGGATTTTCGATGGACATCTGAATTGTCCATTCTCTTAAACTTAACCGTGTTTAAGCACGTTATGCATGCATTTCTGTCGGCTTTCGAAATTTCATTTTTCCCAAATGCACAGGGATCAACGGTTTTGATTTGCCTTTACCGGTAGCCGTTTGCTCCGGGCTAGTTGTACCATTCCCCTGGGTACAATCAGTTTCTACCAATCATGAGATTGGATTTTTCCCAAAGGATTTATTTTCCTTCGACCATTTGTGACAATGGATTTTCGATGGACATTTGAATTACCCATTGTCTTAAACTTAACCGTGTTTAAGCACGTTGTGCCGACATTTTTGTCGGACTTGTCAAAAATTAGCTTCGATTCAGCCGCAATTTTGACGAAGGAACAAGATTTGACGATTTTCTTTTACAACATGGATGAGGAAAAGATTTGGAAATCAAGAGATTTTTGTTGACCAAGCTACAACACCTGACGAAGAGACATGGTCTGAAGTGATTTTGATCCAGCTACAACACCGACGAGGAGGCAGGATCAAGGGTTCAAGTTTGGTCAAGCTACAACTCTGACGAAGAGGCATGACCAGAAGTTGACCGAGCTACAACACCTGACGAAGAGGCACGGTCTGAAGTGATTTTGATCCAGCTACAACACCGACGAGGAGGCAGGATCAAGACTTCAAGTTTGGTCAAGCTACAACTCTGACGAAGAGGCATGACCAGAAGTTGACCGAGCTACAACACCTGACGAAGAGGCACGGTCTGAAGTGATTTTGATCCAGCTACATCACCGACGAGGAGGCAGGATCAAGGGTTCAAGTTTGGTCAAGCTACAACTCTGACGAAGAGGCATGACCAGAAGTTGATCGAGCTACAACACCTGATGAAGAGGCACAGTCTGAAGTTCCATCTGCTACAGCTCTATCATCATAGCATAATCTGGATTTTGGTCTAGTCGCACCTATTACGGCGAAAATAAACCTGAAAAACAATTGGTGTGTCGTACCACCAATGGCAAAGCGAGCCTTGGAACAACACTTGGTGTGTTGCATTATTAACTTCAAAGCGAACTCTAGAGGATGTAGGATATGCTACATCATGTCAGGGAGTGACAACCCTCTTGGGCTTTGATTGTCTTGTCTGCTCTTGGAAAAGTAACAAGCCTGAATTAGGTGACATGTTTCTTTGCATCTTCAAGAAGACATGATCTGTTGGTATGTTTATTGCATTGCAATCTCAGGGAGATGATCTGTTCCACTACGAATTCAAGGTAACAGATTTGCTATCGCGTTCATGGACTTATGTTTGTGCTTATTTTGTTGTATGTTCAAGGAGACAAGTTTGTCGTAGCCTTGTTCTGCTACCAATTCGGGGAGACACGATTATTGTTTGGTGTTCTCATTTCGCTACAAATTCAAGGAGATGTGCTTGTTCTGCCGCAAATTCAAGTAGATGAAATTATTGAAGCTTGTTCTGCTGCAAATTCAGGGAGACAGATTTGTTGTTGTGTTCATTTCATCGTAATTCCAATGAGCTAAACTTGTTGTCTGTGCCCATTCCACTACAAATTTAGGGAGATGAAAATGTTGTCGTGCTCATTCCACTGCATGTTTAGGGAGATGAAATTGTTGTCGTGCTTATTTCGCTGTAAATTCAGGGAGATAAACTTGTTGTTAAGTTTATATGTTCCACCATTTGCTGGAGAAACATAATTTTGCCAATCTTGAAGAAGTAGAATCTGCAACTTCAGGGGTGATCTGTTGCACCTCTGACGGGGAGGCAGAATCCGAAAAAGTTGATCCGCTACACCATGTTACGGGTGAGACAGGACCTGCAAAAGTTAAAAGAGTGACTGGTCAAAATGAGCCATGAACTAACTCTTCGTGAGTTATAAGGTTTGAATTGAATGTTCGATTTGATTGATCCACTCTTTCGTGTCAAGGATGTTGGTTCTTGTTAACAATTGTCTGTGCTATCTTTAGTTGAAGGTGCCAGACAACATTTTCATATTTGCTCCAGTCCTTCATGTCAAGGATGTTAGAATTTATTGATAACGATATGCTCCTTCCTGTTTGAGGATATTAGACCTGCAAATTTTCATTATTTGTAAGAAGAGGTAGAGTTGAAAAGATCTTTGAGGAAAGATCAATTTTTTTAGAAAAACATCATTGTGCAAAGAATTCATGTTTTGAGAAAATGTGTCCTTAAGAAAGGACGAAGTTAAGAAAATGTGTCCTTAAGAAAGGGCAGAGTTAAAAAAACTCTTGTTTTGAGAAAATGTGTCCTTAAGAAAGGACGAAGTTAAGAAACTCCTGGTTCGAGAAAAGTTATCCTTGAGAAAGATGGAGTTAAGAAACTTTAAAAAAATGGTGTCCTTAAGAAATGACAGAGTTAAGAAACTCGTGTTTTCGAGAAAAAGTGCCCTTAAGAAAGGACGAAGTTAATAAACTCCAAATTTAGGAAAAAGTGCCCTTAAGAAAGGATGGAGTTAAGAAACTCAAATTCCGAAGAAGAAAAAAAGGTGTCCTTATGAAAAGATTGGTTTCAAAAAAAATCACTAACCAGTGCAAGGTTAGTTTCTGGTAATGTATTTTTATGCAAATGGTATGCATGCACATGTTTTTATGATGATGCAAAGATGCATGAAACTCTTATCGGAATGCTTATCATAATGCGTGAACATGTTTGACAATGCAATTATGCACATGTTTTCATGTCGAAATAAATGTTTCCTGAAACATTAGATGTCATGATGTATGAACATTTTTTACGAAGGGATGATGCGTATGTTTTCATGTATGCCTTCATGGAGTTCTTGTAGAAGTCTCTTTCTTTTGGTCTTAGTTTGATTTTCTGATTCTTCGAAATTTGCCCCGACAAAAGTTTGCCCCCAGGCTTCATTGTCCTTTTCTGGATAAGGTGAATGACTCCGACGTCGTCTTCTTCTTTCCTTTTTGGAGGCAAGATCGAGAAAAAGTTAACTTTGGAACTTCATCACATGAAGTTATGACCTGAAAATGAAATGGAATACTAGTTAGTAATATGTTCGGAAAATTTTGTCGTTTTTCACCTGGATGTTTGAGCTTTTTTCGTATTCGGCCTTCTTCAGGGCTAAATGTTGGTCATTATGTTGTCGCCCCCGCAGTTGAGGTTTTTGGTCTCTTTCATAGACCTGTTTATATGTTCAAGACATAAATGTGCCATGGATGCACTTAACTTTGTGTTTGATGCACGTATCTAGCCTAAATGCATGATAACTTGTATGATGTATGCAGTTATTGTAGAATGATGAATGGGAAATTTTGTTTTGCCCCTCAGAGGGATGTCCATGGCTCTAAGTTGCCAGATCTTTGCCTCAATGCTCGATGCCTTGTTTGTAAGGATGCCCCCAACCTTTCTTGGGTTTGATCATCTTTTGGGATTACTCCCTCGAGTCCCAACATTTTCGTCTGCGACTGCTCTTGAAGCGAATGCAAGGCTTGAAGTATGTTTTCGCCTTTTTCCAAAGAGCTTTCATTGTTCTCGTGGATGCGTTATGTTGCCCCCCGGTCGAGTCCATAGATTTGTTTTTGGTTCATGATAGCTCATCACTTTTTAGCTCTGGCAAAGTGCTACAGACAATAATTGATGCAGTCGTCCAGGGTGCAGAAGTCTAACTTGGCATCGGAAGCTCGCTTCCTAAACTCGTCGAGGAATGTTCTCAGCTTGGGGCCTTATAGAGGTATGATGTCTGTATGAGTGCAAATGTTATTTGAAAATGCCCCTGGACTGGGCTCTTGCATCATGTTAGATTGGTCAACTTTGCTTTATCTGGTATTTGCTAACATGGGGCATCCCGAGATCGGTTTCAAAGTTCCGAAATGAATGCATGTAAATGCAAGGTACATGTTCTAGATGCGAAGGTACTAATTCAAAATAGAATGTATGCATGTAAATGGAAGATGAGAAAGCACTGATTCAAAAATGGTTCCCGTGGTTCAACTTCTGAATTTACGGGATTTATTCGCAACTTTTGAATGTTGCATTGATATCTAGGGAACTAGATTTTCTCTCGATGATAATTTTTCAAATAGGGAACCAGACGTGAATCAATACTTCATGCTGATGAAATGCAAAATATTATGGAGGTGTCATGCGATTAATGCAAAATGAATGACTTAATGCAACGTGATCACCAAAGAGAAGAAACAAGTTAGTTCATAATAAAAGAGTCAAATGGATGAATTGAATGATGAATAAGACAAAAATTAGCAGCAAGGAAAATTGAACATATATAGCAAATAAAGTCATCAAAACCTAAATAGGGTGACTGCTAACGAGCAGAGTTTTGGTTTGGCTTCAAGGGGTAAGCTCTTAGGGTTTGTTATATGTGTTTTGGTTCTAAAGTAACAGTACTCGAACTGTCGCTAGGACATCGATTCAGGAGGATACATTTTCCTAGGTCTGCACGGAGACAGAGGTCTCATAAAGACAAAGGGACCTATATCCCAGAAGCGTTTCACCATCCTACACGGAGGGGGTACCTCACGAAGGCGTGGTTTCTCGCTCCCACTTAAGGGACAGAGCTCGGGTATAGAGCTCATGATATGATAACTCAAAAAATAAATTTATAAAAATTTTGTAAAAAACTTTAAAGAAAAGGGATCACAAATTAATTAAATCGAAGTCATAATTTCCACCTATAGATAAAAAAGGTAATCGACTTGTGGCTTGACTCTCTAAAAAAAGGTCCCCAGTGGAGTCGCCAAGCTGTAACAACGTGTGAGTCGCCACCAATCCTTAGTTTTACTTTAGGTGCGATTGGAACACCTGAATACTCGGTTATTTTAATAAAACTTGTTTTTTATTAAAACAACGAGTTTTGATCTGCGAAACCAGAAGATAGGTTCGGGAGTCGGTTACGTGTGGGGAAGGGTGAGCACCCCCACAATGCCCAAAAATTGGTACCTGTCGATTACGTGATGTCTTAATAGTGGAATTATGAATTCGAATTTAAATTTAGAAATTATGATCCCTTAATTTAAAATAATATTTAAAAATGTATGTTTATGAAAGGAAAGGTACACTCCAACGCCCGGAGCATAATTTTCGTTAGACTCCCGACTGAAGGAAGTCTATTTGAAAATTAAGATTTAGAATAAAAATATTTTTTAATAGAGACTATCGAAAAATGGCACCCTAACGCTCAAGGTACGTTTTTCACAATAATCCCTACTAAAAATTTTTAATTTAAAATTCAATCAAACAACATAAATAAATATATTTTATTCAAATATGGCATACAAAATAAAATATACAAACATGACATATAAAATAAAAAACATACCAACAAATATAAAAACATCTTATATTTCATATAAAGATATTTATTACAAAAGGACAACATTAAAATAGACGAGAATCAAAATTTACCTTACTAGAAGCTCGAAATAAGAACTTCACCTGACCCCTAGCAGGATCTCCGCATCACCTCGCTATAACTCAAAAATTGATTCGAACGAACCTCGGCAGGGCCTCCGATCGAACCAACTGTTCGAACCATTAAAAGGGCACTGCCCCTAAAGTTCGAAAGGGGCACTGCCCCTAAAACTTGCGCCACTTTGATGGCATTTGTTTCTGTGTCCCCCTATTGCTTTGGCAGCCTCCCCTAATAATAGTAAAAGGGGGGAGGGGATGAGTCATCTTGGTGAGGACGTGGGTGATTTGCATGGCACCCACGCAATTTTGCATTTTCTTTTTTTCTTTATTTTTTTGTGTTTTTGTTTTTTTAATAAGATATAATAATACTACATAATATTATTATTCGAACAAAAATGATCAGTTATAGCCCGGGCATAAAATGTGTATTACAATAAGGTTTCCACCTCATCCAAGAAAAGGGGAAGAATCCAATTAGCAGATTGACTGAAAATCCTTAGTGGGAGCTAAGGTAGTGGATGTAAAGTTCATTGGAGAACTTGAACCACTCTAATTGCCTTGTGTCCAAAATTTTATTCTTCCAATTTTCACCCTTAACATTTTTATCGCAAATTCACCCCCTCTTGGTCATTTGCAATTGTTTGATCAACACAACAATTGGTATCATAGATACACTCATTGGAAGGATTACAACCCTCTTGAGTCGATTCTAGGAGAGTTTGATCAACAACAAGTCAATAAATGACATCTATCTATATTCCCAACCTCTATGAGTCCAATCTACCACTAAACAACCATTCTTCAATGGGGATAACTACCCATATTGGAAGAATAGGATGAGACTCTTCATCAAATCTACCGACTACATGGTATGGGATGTAGTTGAAAAAAGGCCATACATTCTGATGAAAAGAGACGGTGAAGGAAGATTTGTCCCAAAGGTGAAAACTAAAATGACCGAAGATGATAGAAGGAGAAGGCAATTCAATGATAAAGCTTTGCATGTCATCTTTTGTGCTCTTGGTCTGGATATCTACTCCAAGGTATCTTCGATCGAGAATGCCAAGGAAGTTTGGGACACCCTCGAGACAACATATGAGGGGACTAGCGATGTCAAGGAAACAAAGATCGGGCTACTCAACCTAAGCTATGAGAACTTCAAGATCGATCCCGATGAGAGTGTCTCCAAGATGTTTGATCGATTCTCAGTCATCGTCAATGGATTAAAAGGTTTAAGTGAAATCATTCCTGAAGACAAGCTAGTGAGGAAGCTATTGTATTCTCTTCTGGAATCGTGGGATAGCAAGAGAACGGCCATTATTGAAGCTAGAGATTTGAAGACTCTCAAGCTAGATGCTCTCTTTGGATCTCTACTTACCTATGTGATCATGAAGAAGAAAAGAGAAGAAGAAAAGAAGATGGAGGAGAATAAGATTGAGAAGAAGGAAGTTGAGAAAAAGAAAATTGGAATCGCTCTTAATGTTTCATATCATGAAAGCGATTCTAGTGAAGATGAAGATGAGGAGATTGCCATGTTGGCCAAACGATTCACTCGCTTCATGAAGTCTAACCGGGGGAGAAAGTTCAATAGAAAAGGGGACTTCAAGAACAAGAGTAAAGAAAAGGAATTTTGGGAAGAAGAACAAGCTCAAAGCTCAAGTGGCAACTTGGAGTGGCGAGGAGTCATCCGAGGAGGAGGAGGAAGTGGCTAAACTTTGCCTCATGGCCATTGATGATGATCCAAAGGTAAACCTCAACTCATCTAATTTTGATTTTACCTATAATGAACTTCATGATGCATATGATGAGTTGCAAGAGGTCTATGATGAGTTAGTAGAAAAATATAAAGAGTCAATTTTGAGAAATAAGAAAAATATTTTCGATTTGAAAATTCAAAATGAGTCTCTTTCAAACTCTAACTCGGAATTGGAAAAGAAGGTTTCTACTTGATAAATCTTTCAAATGATCTTAAGAAGAAAAATATTGATCTTGAAAAACTTCTTTCCGATTTTTAAGATCATCACACAAAGGAGGTGGATAATCTTAAAACTTCTATTACTATTGGGAGAAACAATTTTGAAAAAGGAAATTCTTCTAAAACCCAAGATGTAAAAAGAAAACCTTTTTATCCTAAACAAAGAAATTTTTCTAAGCAATCTAAAAGTCAAAGAATTATGAGTGTTTGGGTTCCTAAAGAACTTATTGTTTCTAATAATATGAATGTTATTGCTTCTTGGATTCCTAAGGGAACCAAGGTTTTGAGGGCTAACACACATGGACCCAAAATGAGTTGGGTACCAAAAACCAAAGCCTAATTTTTTTGTTTGTAGGGGGAGCATTGCTACAAGGCCAAAGCTTCATGTCAGAACTCATGGTACCTTGATAGTGGATGCTCAAGACACTTGACCGGTGACAAGAGTAGATTCTTGGAACTAAAGCCAATGAGTGGTGGAGTAGTAACTTTCGGTGACAACTCTAAAGGCCACATTGAAGGTATTGGCTTCATTGGTAATCACTTTTCTATTTTCATTGAAAATGTCTTATATTTCAACGGTCTTAAACATAATTTGTTGAGCATTAGTCAACTATGTGATAAAGGTTTTAATGTTCTGTTTGATAAAAATGGTTGCAAAATAGTGAACAATAAAACAAATCAATTGATGCTCATAGGCCATAGGATAGGAAATATCTACATGGTGCATTTAGATGACATTCATACATCTCATGCATGTTTAGTTGTACATAATGAACATAACTCATGGCTTTGGCATAGAAAATTAGGACATGCTAGCATAAGTGTTTTAGAAAAATTAATTTCCCTTAATCTAGTTAGAGGTTTACCCAAACTTAAGTTCTCTAATGATAAAATATGTGATGCATGCTCTAAGGGTAAACAACACAGAACCTCATTTAAATCCATTAATGATGTCTCTACTAGTAGATGTTTACAATTGATTCATATGGATCTTTTTGGGCCAATTAGGACTCTGAGCTTGGGTAGTAAATCATATGTTTTTGTACTTGTTGATGACTATTCTAGGTTTACTTGGGTTCAATTCTTAAGTACAAAAGATGAGGCTTTGGAAAAATTCATCACATTTTCAAAAATAACTCAAAATGATCTTAAGCTCAAAATTTCTCACATTATAAGTAATCATGGAACCGAGTTTCAAAATTTAGGCTTTGAAGAGTTTTTAAATGAAAATGGGATTAGCCACAATTTTTCCGTACCTCGCACTCCTCAACAAAATGGGGTAGTTGAGAGGAAAAATCGAACTTTAGAAGAAACGGCTAGAACTGTGCTTTGTAAAAAATAATTTACCTAAATATTTTTTGGGCGGAAGCCACAAATACCGCTTGCTACATTATAAATCGAGTAATGATTAGGCCAATTTTTGAAGAAAACACCATATGAGATTTTAAGATCTAAGAAGCCTAACATTAGCTATTTTCATCCATTTGGTTGCAAGTGCTTTGTTTTAAACAATAGAAAAGAAAACTTAGGTAAATTTGATTATAAAAGTGATGAAGTTATTTTCTTAGGATATTCTTTGAACTCTAAAGTCTATCATGTATTTAATAAAAGAACTTTAGTAGTAGATGAGTCTATACATATTGTTTTCGATGATAACCTCCTTCCGATGAAGGATTCTTGTGATGATGATAATATATGGATCCTTGAAGCCATTGATGGAGGACAAACATCAAAGGTGGATGAGATTCCAACCAAAGAAGAAGATGCACAAGATCCACCTCTTGAAGCCTTGAAAGACTTGGCTCCTAAGGAAAAGGAGGTGACATACCCAAGGGGAGTTCAACTATGTCAAAGCTGGTGAAATCTTGGGTGATCCATCCAAGGGGTAACTACTAGATCCTCTCTCAAATTAATGAACCATGTTGCACTTCTTTCATGCATTGAGCCTAAAAATATCAAAGAAACATTAAAAGATGATTTTTGGATTTTGTCCATGCACTACAAGAATATAGTTTTTTAGTGACAAATTGATAGTGACTCGGAATAATTTTGTCACAAATATTAACTTTTTGTGACAATTTTTTTGTGCGACACAATTAGTATAAGTAATTGTGACATGATTTTATTTGGTCACTGTAACAGTAGTAATTGTGACGATTGCATTTTTCACAAATGAATTCTCACTATAAGTATACAATTGTGACACAAAGTTCATTGTCACTAAAACTTTGACACATGATAGTGATGATATGTGAAGTGGTCACTATTATTTGATATTTGTTGTTACAATGAAATTACTTGTCACTTAAAGTTTCACTTTTTGTTGTGATAAATTTTGTCACAAATAAAAATAAAATAAAAGTAATGACAAATTAGACATTGTCACAATGATAAATTTATTTTATAATTATAAAAAGTAAAGTTATCATAAACTAGTTTGTCAAAAGGTAAAATATTTCTATAGTCTATACTATGTGTAAATTGTTGTTTTAGTCAATCTATTTTTGATCAACTTTAGACCATATATTTTTCAAAATTTAAAATTTTAATCCTAATCCTAACGAGACACCGGCAATATGACTAAATTACAAGGACTAAAAATGGTGAAATTAAAGAAAAAAATTAAATAAGCAACTTATGTATAACAAATTAGCTAAAAAGAAAATTTTACTTAACATATTTAAATACGACCATTTATGTCAGGATAAAAAATTCAAAATTTAAAGAGTATAGAAATTAAAAGTGACCAAATTAGAGTACAAAGACTACTATGTGATTTTAGCATAATATATGAGAATTTTTTTGAAAATTTTAACAGATATATTCCATTTTGATGGGGGAGCTCTCATTCTTTTTGGGGCTCCGAATCAAACAAAGGAAGGATGGCACCTTCATAAATCAAGCAAAGTACGTGAATGATATGCTCAAAAAGTTCATCTTGGAGAATGTAAAGCCTCAAGCCACTCTTATGAGCTATTTTATAAAGCTTAACAAAGATGAAGAAGGTAAGTGTGTTGATTCTAAGCTTTATAGATTTATGATAGGTTCTTTGCTTTACCTTACCGCAAGTAGACCGTATATTATGTTTAGTGTTTGCTTGTGTGCTATGTTCCAAGATAGTCCTAGAGAATCACACTTAGTAGCCATTAAGAGAATTTTTAGATACCTTAGAGACACACCTAACTTAGGTCTTTGGTATCCTAAGGATTCTTCCTTTAGCCTTCATGCTTATTCGAATGTGGATTATGGGGGATGCAAGATAGATAGGAAAAGTACCTCTGGGACATGTCAGTTCTTAGGTAGTATGCTCGTATCTTGGTTCTCTAAGAAACAAAATAGCATAGCCTTATCTACCACCGAAGAGGAGTACATATCCTTAGGGAGTTGTGCTCAAGTCCTTTGGATGAAGCAACAACTCTTAGATTATGGTATTCAAGTAGAAACCATACCCCTTAGGTGTCACAACACTAGTGCCATTTGTCTCACTAAGAATCCCATCCAACACTCTAGAACCAAAATATATAAATTAGACATCATTTCATTAGAGACCATGTGTTGAAAAATGATGTTGTTCTAGAATATGTTGATACCTTGAACCAATTAGCGGATATATTTACCAAACCTTTAGACAAAGAGCATTTTTGGGCCCTTAGGAGAGAGTTAGGTTTAACTAGCCTTTCTTGATCCTTTTAGGTCTCAAATGGTCAAAAATTTGCTTGAAATTGGTTGATATTCATGTTTGTGTTAATTTGCCTCCTTTTGCTTCTATGCATGATGCTAGGGGGAGTATGCATCAATTTTAGCCATTAAAACTTGTCCATATCTCATTCACATGCATTTAGGGACGTTTAAAGTTAGATTTTTGAACTTAAAACTAGGGGTGGGAATTGTCGGGTACCCGGTTCGTCCGGGTACCTCTTTAAACGGCCCGTGTCCCGGCCCATTAAATCCGGGTACCCGTAAAATTTGGGTACCCAGATAATCGGGTACCGGGTACCCGATTCATATTTTTATTTTTTATTTTTTGTATTTTAAAATTAAAAAAAATCATATGTTAAACAAAAAAATATTTTAAAAAAATTAAACTTAAAACTTAAAAGAATATAATACAAACATAGAAAAAATATAGGGATTTAAACTTAATTTTAGAGTGAAAATATTAAGAAACATAAAATAAAAATATAATTTTAAATATAAATATATATATTAAATTTTATCGGGTCGGGTCGGGTACCCGGTAAGGGAAAACTCTCGGCCCGTGTCCCGGCCCGTGTCCCGAGAAATTTGCCAGGTCGGGTAATTTTTTTTCGGGAATTACCCGGTATTTTTGTTTCGGGTTTTCGGTTCGGGTATTTTCTCCCACCCTACTTAAAACTGTCAAAAATGCCTTATCTGGTAAAGGCGTATTGATACGGGTTCATCAAGGGAAGTGATACAGGTCAAACTGTATCAATACAGCCACTTGTATCGATACAGGTTTGTCAAGGGAAGTGATACATGTCAAATTGTATCGATACGGTCGCGCGTATTGATACGGTATTAAAATCGAATTAAAAATTAGGGCAAAGTGTACGATACGCTCTACAAGCGTACCGACACGGTCTCGACGGAGATTTAAATTAGGATTGTTATTTGACAAAAACACTCTTAAAACTTTTCCCCTCTTTTTCTCTACAAACCCTAGTCGCACATCCCTATAAAAATCCTCTCAATTCCACAAAATTTTCACACCAAACTTAAAATTCCTTGAGGGTTTTTCATCTACACATCAAAGCAAATCTTTGTCAACAACCTTGTGCGTTCACATCAACCCATTCACCCATTCTAACAAATCAAGGTATAAACTTTTTTCCTTTTTATTTTTAATTTTTGTTTGTTTTTATTAGTTGATTTAACTAAATTTTTCTATAAAACATATATTTGTGATATGGGTTTTCAAGTTTTTACAAAAACTTTTCAAAATCCAAATTTTTTATTCGAATAGAATTTTATATCTTATATTTTTGTAAACTGTTTTTCGAAAAAAATTTAACCAATATTTTGTTTTATACATATACATATATATATATATATATATATATAACATTAAAATTGCTTTTCAAGATACCTTGAATTATTAGAATTTATTGGATTGAATGAGATGTTAATTGCATACATATTCAAATTGTTTTGATGTTTTCAGGGTTATGGCACCAAAAAAGAAAGTGAGACGATACCTTGCCACTACTTTCGATCTTATGAATGATGATGAGGGTAACCCTAAACCAAATCTTCCTTATATAATCCAATGTTGTTTTCCAACCCCTTCAGATATGTCACGTTATAAATTTTTTCAAGGTTTCACTCTTAGGGAAGAACGTGTCATGTCTATCCCATTTTTAAACTCCGAACATTTTAAATTTCAATACCTTCCTTTGATTCGAAAATGGAAATTTATAAGTTTTTTGAACCTTCTTCCTTTTGTCTATCGAAACTTGGTCACCATTTTCTTTTCTAATGCTATATGCATTCATGATGAATCTAGAGAACATGTTGTTGTTATCGAGTCACATTTTATGGGCACAACATTTCAAATTGATCAAGATGTTCTTTGCAAAGCATTTGGTTTTGAAAATATAGGGATTGATGATGATAATTCCTTAGGTCATGGTCCTCTAGGTTCTATCAATGTTTTAAATCCTCGTGACCAAATTCTTCATCTTATTATTACATGGTTTTTTCGTCCATCGGGGGGGGGGGGGGGGGGAATTTTCAACTATCCATCAAGTAGACGATTTTTGGCTTAGGTGTTTTCGGGAGGGTAAGCACCCTAACCTTTATCAAATCATGTTTATCGACCTTGTTTACCTAGTTCAACACCGTCACACCGATCAATTAAAATTCTTTTACTATTCTATAGCGTTGAGTCACCTATTCCATTCCCTTAAGATTGACTGCACCCATGACTATCCCGAACCCCTTGGCCAACCTATTGATGAGCGTTCCCTCTTACGTGCTCACCTTTCCTATATCGATAATGAATGGGTTCGTGTCCCTCGAGCTCCTCGACAAGATGCTCTAACCGATGCTCCACAAGCTCCTTCAAGCTCTCAAGGTGCTCTGATTACTTCTTCCTCCATGGACAACCTCATGACTTTCCTTAATAAGAAATTCACAAACATGGAAGCTGGGTTTGCAACCATTGACACTCGATTCACATTCTTGGAAGATCGAGTCAAGGGTCTTGGCACTCGCTTCATATTGTTAGAGGATCAAGTCAAAGCTATAGCCCTTCAACAAAACTCTATGGATGTCTTTATCACCGCTTTCCATGGTGCTTGGCTGAATCAATCTAGGAGGCATCAACCTACTCAAGACGATGAGGTTGAAGAGGACGAAGATGACGATGATGGTGGGAACAAGTAGTTATGCATATCATCTCATGTCATTTAGTTTCATTGTTTATGCATCTATGTTTAGAACTCTATGCTTTTCTTTATGTTTTAGGATTTGAGTTTGGATTTATTACTTTGAACTATTTTTTTGCTCTT
This sequence comes from Hibiscus tridactylites, assembly GCA_958450335.1. Taxonomy (NCBI): domain Eukaryota; kingdom Viridiplantae; phylum Streptophyta; class Magnoliopsida; order Malvales; family Malvaceae; genus Hibiscus; species Hibiscus tridactylites. The sequence goes on along the minus strand of OY288290.1, from coordinate 3,953,521 downwards.
AAATTCGGATGTTTGCAATTGAATTAAGTTCTATTTTGTTGCTATTATCCTACATTGTGCTAATATGTTTGATCTAACACAAAGGGGGAGGAGGATTATTGAACCAATTTTGAAAACTTAAAACTTAACTTTGAAAACATATCTTAAATTAAAAGGGAATAAGATTTTCAGAAGTTAAAAATTTATTCTTGGTTTTGTTATATCAAAAAGGGGGAGATTGTGAAACTAAAATTGATTTTGATATAACAATTTAACTTTTGGAGTAAATTGTAAAACAATAAAATTTTAAGTATTTTTCAAAGACTCGCATTTTAACAAGCCATTTTAAACCAAACAATATTTCAAGTCAAAACATACTTAAAGGTTCAAATTTCATACTTAAAGGTTCAAATTTCACTAAGTCTTTTCATGTGTTTTCAAGCCAAACTTCAACAAAATGCCAAGGTGTATCGATACCCTTACGCGTATCGATACGGTTTTTCAACACTAGAATTTTAATCGTCCTTAGCGTACCGATATGGTCTACTCCCGTAACGATAAAAAAAATCATTTGGCAAGACTTTAAGCTATAGTGTATCGATACACTTTCAAACAATATCGATACAAATTTTTTAATTAAAATATTATTTTGCTTTAGCGTACCGATACGGCACGTCAACATATCGATACGATTTGCTGACCTTTGCAAAATCCTTGCATTTAATTTTCGACCATTGGCTTGTTAGTTAGTTGGTATCCTAAATTTTAAATGACCGTTGAACGGTATCGATACGCTAAGGGAGCGTACCAATACGCTTTTTTATCAAAATCAAACCCAAGATTCCAGTGAGAAAAATTCGTATCGATATGACATATTGCATCGATACACCCATTAATATTGTACTAATACGCCCTCGAAGCGTATCAATACGCTTTTTTCAGTCACAACGGCTCTTTCTTGTTTGAGACAAGTACCGATATGCCCACGAGCTGTACCGATACGGTAGGTTGTTGAGTAGCATTTATTGCGGGAAATTATAGCCCAAACGGCTCTATTAATGATCTCAACCACCCAAACGACTAGAAATCAATACAAGGGTATAAAAACAAGTCTCAAATTCAACAACAACAACTATTGAACCTACAAGCAACATCGAAGCACTCAAATCCAAACTTTGTTCTTTTAGAGTCAAATCTTTGTACCCAACTTCTTTGTGTTCTTCATTGTAATTCTTATTATGAGTTTGAGGAGTGCTTGATTGTAATTGGGTAAACATATTCCTTAGAGAGGCATTTGTAAAGTTTACCAAAATATCTTCTTTGTAAAAGTGAGTTGATTAAGCTTTGGTAGAAAGTTTAATCAAAATTGTAAGGTTTCCTCCTCATCTAAGAAAATGGGAAGAATTCAATTAGTGGATTGGTTGAAAATCCTTAGTGGGAGCTAAGGTAGTGGATGTAGAGTTCATTGGAGAACTTAAACCACTCTAATTGCCTTGTGTCCAAAATTTTATTCTAACAATTTCCATCGTTGACATTTTTATCGCCAATTCACCCCCTCTTGTCCATTTGCAATTGTTTGATCAACTCAAAATTAGGCTTGCTTGAAGCTCTTATATTTATAGCATTTGGGAAGAAATGAGTCATAGATTGTTTAGAGGTGTTGGTAGAGATGTTGATTTGTTACTTGAGATTATACCTGATGTAATTAGGATTAATGTAACGATCCGAATTTTAGAATATGTGGGTCAGTTTAACCCGAGTCGTGAGCCGAGAGTTTGGGCCCATTGGGGTGCTTAATATGGCCTTAGTGGCTTCCAAATTGTTGTTGGGCTAGAGACCTTAGGTTGGGTTAAATGGGAGGATGATAAGGGTAAAAAGGTAAATTACCTCTATTCAAAGAAGGAAGGATGATCACTTATTTAATTTTCTGCAAAAGAAAAAGGAGAGGATCTCACTCTTGTCTCTACATCCTACCCATCTCTCCCTTCTTCATCCATTCTTAGAGACCCAAAGACAAAAGGTCAAACATTTGTCAATTTGAGTGAGAATCTCGGAATTTGAGTTGAGAGTATTAAAACCATCATCCAAGGATCTATTTTGAGGTAATCATCTTTAAGTTTGGTGGAGGTTGAAAATGGTGGGTTTTCTATTGGGGGTAGAGAAGATGAGTTTGAGGTTGAGAAATTCTGTTTTTTCTAGCATAGTTTGTAAGTATAGTTTCTCTTTCATCTCTTGAAAAGTTATAATCCGAATTTATAACTTCTTGTGTAGTGAATGAGGTTGGAGGGTCTTCCAAAGAGCTTGAGAAGAACAAAGCTTGAGGAGCTTTGTAATATCCCAATTTTTTCTAGTGACCAAAATGTAAATTTTGAAAGTTTTATGGCTAAAGTATAAACCTTGGAAAAGTTAGGGTTTCTTTAATTATGGGTTTTTGGAAAGGAAATTTCTAAGGTTTAAAAGTATCATGGGATTGATAGTAAGCTAAATTGTGTACTTTCAAATTTTTATTAGAATCCAAGAAAAAATGGAAAGAGAATTGAAGATTCAAGTTTAGTGACTAAAATGATAAGTAGTCAAAACTTGTGTTGTGCAAGTTTAAATATGAAAAGTTAAAGGACTAAAATTGTAAATTCCCAAAATTTAAGGGTTTTTATTTCATAAATAAATAGATCACCTAAGGGTGTAAATCGAATGTGAAGATTCTTGATTGATCTGAATTTTCTATTATTGAGAAATTTTGGTCAAAATTTAAATGGAATTCGGATACTCGAATTGATCTGAAAAATTATGAGATTTTACCAGATGATAAAGGAAAGTTATAAAAGTTTGTTATAAGTGTTGAGAATATTTTTAGTTTGATTCAAGATGAATCCTACAATTTAATTTTGAGTAAAGGGTTAATTAATTGGTATATCGGATCGAATGAAAATTTTAGAGACTGGTCCAAAAGCAATGGAAAATTCATAAACTGTTATTTTATGAATATTATATTATAGTTGGTTGGATTCTAACTAGATTTAGTTAGATTGTGATGGGATGACAAACTAGATGAATTTGTGAATAGTTGAGGGCAAATTGGTCATTTGGCCACAATGGCAATTTTGAAATATTTGAAAGTTACAAGGGACAATTTTGGAAGAAGGAAATTTAAGATATAATCTTGGCCCTTGATTAATGATAAGATCAATATCAACCGTTGAATTAAAAGGGTAGTTTAATAATTTTATTATTTGAATAAATTTAAAATTTATTTAAAGATACATGTGGCATAATATGGATTATTTTTATGAAGAATGGTAAAAGATGAAGTCTTCTTCATCTCCTACATTTCGAGAACTAGGGGGAAAAGGGGAGAAAATTTTCCAAGTTCGATTCAAGCTCCGAAACTCGAATTTCACGTAATCTTTTCAAACTACAAAGTTGTTCTACTCTTCAAGCTCTATCTTCTAATGTAAATAATTCATGGATTTCATGTTTGATTGATGAGAATTTTACATGAGAAAGAAGTTAGGGTTTATGAATCAAATTGGGGTTTTTGAGATTTTATGATTCCATGATTGAATTTAAGTTGAAATCAAATTTGTATGATGTTAAAATCATGTTATGGAGTTGGGATTTAAACCCTACATATTTTGGTTATTATGGAGACTATTAGGGTTTATGGATTCAAGTCTAATTTTGAGTTTGTAGTATTGAATTAATGATTTAGTAAGCTTGAATTGTTGATTGGGTACAAAACCCTAAGTTGAAAATATAAGGACCATTTCGGCGGGTTCTAAAGTTAAAGGAACAAATTTGAATTTTATGAATTTAGTGTGTATTTATGTTATTAATGATGTTAGAGGCATGAAAATGAAGATAGAATGTTAAATCAATTATTAATCACTTCAGTGACCATTCTGACAATTTGTCAAAAGTAAGTGACTAAATCGACAATGAAATAGTTAGATGGTGAATTTTATATCGATGTAAAGATTTGTTTTTCTATTTTTGTTTCCAACAAACGGAAACTGATTTCGAGTTTGGTGTTAAAAGATATGAAATTTCAATCGAATAAAGGTCAAAAAAATTACAGAGCAGTTTCTGTCATGACAACCTTGTGACGGAAGTTTAATGAATTTTTATAATTTTTGTAGATTTTTTTAATTTATTTGACTTATACCGTTAGAACCGTTATCGAATATAGTTTCTATATTATAAATGAAATTAATATTTAGTAAGTATTCTACTCTATAAAAGTAAATTTTTGAAGGTAGTACAAACTGACAAAAAACGAAAATTTGAAACATTTAGTATTTAAATGTTAGTAACAAACTTGGAAGAGTTGATGGAAGTTTAAAATGGTCATTAAGGACCAAAATGAAGTTTTGGACATTATAAGGAAGGAAGAAAAATATCTGAAAAATTTATATATTCGAATGGTTAGATAGCATATTTAAAATGTTGATAGATTTGAATCTAAAAATGTTTAAATTGTCTTTATGTGAATAATAAAGTCAAATCTGAATCAAGGGAGGTTTGAAGTACTATGAAAGAAATGATCGAATATGACTTAGTGAGGCATGATAATAAATGACTCAGGTGAGTGCAGTGCATACATATCATAATACATGGATGTTTTATACATCATTGGGAAGACTTGCGATAAGTTTTATATTAGCCTGATATTTATGTCATTAATTATATATTTGATATATATTCTAAATATGTCAAAAGTTGAATATAAATGCATGGATCACTAGTTATATATGATACTTTATTATGAATGTTATTTCGGGTATGAACTACCCAATGTTAAATTATGTTGATATACATTGACATGGATGAAATAAATATGGAATATATGTCCAAGTATGGTATTGAGGGACATAATATAATTGGCATGCCATAGAGTCCAGCAGCACACTGCATACTCGGTTTAGCAGTATAGTGTATATAAAGGACACTTAATGCATATGGTGGGCACGACCTTATGTGTATTAGCATTTCGGTGCATGGTAGCACTTCGGTGCAAGTTAAGGATAACACTTTGGTGCATGGTAGCACTTCAATGCAAGCCAAGGATAGCCTCACTAAGTGATTACTTAGCGTGTGATTGTTTCACGCGTAGGACAAGAGAAGAGGTTGGAATAAGGAGTACTTAAAGACATCAACTGTTGAGAACAAGTACATCAATATCAGTAATATAATTTATGATGTTGTTGAATGTTGATATCTACTAATTGGCATGTATATTAAAATGTGGTGCCTGCTCTGATATAATTCAAATTTTATTCGACATTTGAATAAATTTTAAATCATGTAGTTTTTAAGCAATTTCACTAATTATATAAGATCAAATTAAATTGCTAGGTTGCTGCCTGAATTTAACTCGACCGTAAATGAATATTATTTTTAAATTTTACGCGTTTAAATAGTTTTGGAAAATAAATTGTGTATATTTTAAAGAATTAAAATTTTACTGGTTTACAAATGTAATATGTTTTATAAATGTTTTGTGACATCTCTAACTCGTATTCAATGATGGATACGAGAAAGAGGTATTACAAGCTTGGCTAGGAGCTTCTTTTTTAGTAAAGAAATCAAGGATATACACTACTAACTCCTTTGTTTCATGCACATCCTAAGGATGATACTTTGTGTGTTTGATTTGATATGTATGGTCGTTTTTGGATGTTGGATGCTTGAGACTCTTTTTAATGGTTAAACTCGAATTTGATGTTAATAACATGTAAAATGGGTAGCAAACCAGCCTAATAACTTTCATAAGATGTAGGATCGAGTTAAGGGGTTAAAGGTTGTCTTTTGTGGGCTTTGAAAGCGATTTTGCGAGCCTATGAAGCCTTTTTGGGCTTCGGTATTGGAGAACGAGGAGCCCGTACCATCACCCTAATGTTTTGGGTTTAAGAACAATGTTCCATTGATATGAACTATGAAGGGATATCGGTACGGTGTTTAACATGTACCGATACGCCATGTAAAGCGATATCGGTACAAGTCGATCTGTATTGGTATAGGAAGGCTGGAAGAAATTTCAGTAAGCTAATTTTGTATCGTTATGTTGTCCCCAAGGGTACTGTACCGATACGTGTAGGCCAGTACCGGTACCCACTAAGCAATCTGCCTGAAAAATTGAGTTTGAGTTCGAATGGCTGATAATTTGAGGACTATGGTATGATAGGCTTCTAATGTGGTAAAATGAATTGTAAAACTGAGAAACTAAGATTTAACTCTCTCATATGAGCATAATGTGTAATAACTTGGTAACCCTTGGATGACTTATTTATAATAACAACAATAGGGATCTTTGGTGGATCATGTGATGTTGTGTGTTAAGTAAGGGCACTTATGTGATAGAGTCACCTTGATTGATGGGATCCAAATACCCAGAGAGCGTGTTGCAACACCATGAGATGATATGTCAGATGTACGTTCTCAAGGTTGTGTGACATTGGGACTCGTCTGAGATACTCGACGAGAGATTCCAAGTACAAGTGTACGTTCCCGAGGTTGTATGACACTGAGCCTCACTCGGAGTGTATGTTCCCGAGGCTGTGTGACACCGGGCTTCACTCCAAGTTTGTGTGGTATGATACATTTATGATGTGTGAGATTAATGCATCTATTATTGTTTGCTATATGTTTAGACGACAAGAGGTAGCATCATACATTATTGTATTTATATGTTATTATCTTTAGCTACATGTTCATATTTATGATTTGCATGAAGCATAGTAGAGTGGAAGTGTATCCACTAAGCTTTGTTAGCTCAGCATTCGAAATTGTTGTTTCCGTTCGTGGAGCACCACCAGAGTAGGACTTCAACATCGACTTGTTCAGAGTACAATAGTTAGATTTATTTGGATAGTGTATTCGTAGGAAGGACTCTATGTTTTGTATTGTAACTCATATTTTGGATTTAAATCGTGAGTCGAATGCTTTTATAACTGTATTTTTAAATGAAGCTCTCATGTACCGTTTTAAATACTTATCCATGTTTGAAATATTTGAATTAATGGATTTCAAGAACAATGAAATATGAATTTAGGCTAAATTAGGTTGAAATTTTATGGTAGCGGGTTGAGTTTAATGCCTAACTGTGACATCCGGGTTGAGGGTGTTGCAATTAAAGCTCGTAATAAATGTATAGACTGGAATGATAGGGTTAACACGCAACTTTGTATAGCTTGGAGGATCGCTTATTGATTTGTTTATTGGTGATGTTGATTTGTAGTGGATAATAATACAAACAAATTATTTGAAAAAATATATTCGATAAAAAATAATTTATTCTTTATTTACACTAGTGTATGGATACGAAGTTATTTATATAAAATATTTTTGGGTAAAGTACACAGACGGTCACTGAACTTTGGTAAAAAAACAAAATGGTAACCAAACTTTCAAAAATCACAAAGTGGCAATTAAACTTTATGTTTTATAACAAAATAGTAACTAGACGCTAAATCCCGTTAAGTGTCTGTTATAAATTTTTTTATAATAACACATTTAGTCCTTCATATTTATATATTTAATCAATTTAGTCCTAATTCGAAACAATTCACCAAATTTGGCCCTCGTTATTTATGTTTTTTTTAATTTGGTCCTTAAAGTAAAATTCCAAAGTACGGTAACATGATAAATAATTAAAAATTAAATTTTTTGGAGAAGCTACAATTGGACTCGACACCGATTAACACAAAAGGTTATGAGACTTTGTTGAAGTTGGTGGAGAATACATCTGGAGACAGCTTCGATCTTTATTATGGGTTGTTCATGTGCAATGTAAATGCAATGGAACAGCTTGAGAGAATGGATTTTGCCTTTGAGTCATTGAAGAAGAAGCTCTTTGGTAGATTGCATGGTGTTCTTCGGAAGGAACTGTTTAAAAATTCAGAAAAGCTCAAGGTATTGCAGGAGAAATCAGTTAAGCAAAATGGTGCACTTTCATCTCCTCGAGACACTGTTAAAATCATATAAGTCTATGTTTTTGTTTTATCCGTAAGTTGTATGGTTAATCGTCCTTTATCTTATTGCCCATTCAATATATATTTCATTTTCAAAAGATAAAAAGGCTTTTGAAGCCAAAAGTTCTGAAATCAAGGCTTGTGTTGATTGATAAATATCATGCTTGTAATATGCAACTGCTGCGACTATTTTCATTTCATATACATGTAATGACTAACTTTTTTTTCTCCGTTGCATCCAGTTGCTCTATTTTAATTATGGTAATTAATGGATTTACTAGGACACATATATTTTATCCACCATTGCAGTCGAATCTTGTTTGTTGTTCTCAGTTATACTCTTGAGTTGCTGAAAATAAATTCTGCCCCTTTAATTTCATCTTTTCTTGTCTCCCCTTTTAATAAGCATAATCCTGATGGATACAATGTATACATGCACATGTTTATGTATGTTTCTATATATTTGTTAATTAGTTAATCATTCTATCATCCTTATACTGATTTCACGATGCTTACTTTTCTTGTGAAGGATTTTTCTTGATGTAACTTCTACACTATGGTGACTGAGTCTTCGGCTGCTCATTGTGAAACCAGCAGTCTGTCAACCTCATGCATGCCATTGTAGCTATAAAAGTGAAGGTTTTTTTTAATTTGTTTCAAACTGTGGGAAGAAGTAACGAGGCCTATAAAATTTTAATTTTTAATTATTTATCATGTTACCATACTTTGGAATTTTACTTTAAGGACTAAATTGAAAGAATGTGTAAATAACGAGTGCTAAATTTAGTGAATTGTTTCGAATTAGGACTAAATTGATTGAATATATAAATATGAATGAGTAAATGTGTTATTATACAAAATTTTATAACAGACAATTAACAGGATTTAACGTCTAGTTATCATTTTGTTATAAAACATAAAGTTTAATTGCCACTTTGTGATTTTTGGAAGTTTGGTTACCATTTTGTTTTTTTTACTAAAGTTCTGTGACCGTCTGTGTACTTTACCCAATATTTTTTTAATTTTGAACTTAACTGAAATTGATCTGAATTTTAGCTGAACCGATATGAATTCGAACCAAAAAGTAACTAGAATTCAATTTATCAAAACCTTATCTGAATCGAACATTGACTTAATTTTAACTGAATAATTTAGTTGAAGTGAACAAATAATTTGTTTACTATTATCATTTTTTAGCAATGCGATAAGTACTAAAATGATGTATATTTTATTCTTCTTTTGTATTATATTACTATTTAACCACCATCTTTAGTAATAATATAATGGTTTAGTATCAGATTTTTTCCTTTACATGACCATATTCATATCATCTCTATTAAGAGACACGTTTTTTTACAAGAATATGTCAATAATTCTACATGTATTTTATTGGACTCATATACAACTCAACATGAATTGACCCGAAGATCCAACTATTAATTCGGCTCGAAAACTAACTGGTTTGATATTGACCCGACTTGAAAACCAATTAATATGATATTGACCCAACCAGAAACTAAACTAATCCAATTGACTTGACCTGAAACTGAACTCTACCCGACTTATAATAGACCTGAACTAAATTTGAACCAAATCTGATATGAACATAACCTAAACTGAATATAGCCCAAACCCCAAAATGACTTGACCCAAACTCGATCTGAACGACTCGATTGTCATTTCTAATTGTACCAACAATCTGTTAGTCTAGTGAGATGAGACATTGGAATCCCTTAAACAAGGTCATAATAGACATCTACAGTACTTGATCCATATTAGTCAACCAATAAGTTTGATACCAATTGTTGTAAAAAATATATATATAATTATTCTATTATATTATGATTTATAAATCAATTTTAACTTTATTTTATTTTGGTTTATTTTTAAATTTTATAACGAGTACGAGTGTTCCGATTATAAGAAATGTTTTAAAATTGAATCCTTCTTTCCTTGTTACTTCGAGGTGAAAAGTGAATCATTCTAAGCTGCCAGTTTTATAGTTATTACATTGTAGCAATAATAAGTTTTATGCTAGCACATAAGGCATCACAGCATTAAAATCAATCGTTAATAAATATACGTATATCCAAGTGACCCAAAATGGTCCCTAAAATCCATGTAAGTCTTCTCATATCCCTAAGCTTCATCATAAATCACATAGTTATTAATTTCCACAATTTAATCTCTAAGGCATGTTCCCCGTTAATCTACCGATTTCACAATCTACTAACAAGTAAGGCATCACACCTATAATCTTCGGGAAGCATTTCGGAGTTCGAAAGTACTAACCTCAAGCAACTAGTAATAATTCCTCAATTTAACCCTTCCAATCTTTCGTCTTGTTTAGATATTCGAGTTTGAATAATCCTTGCATAAACAAAATATGGAACATATCAATGACAATATCGAATCACATAATCAAATCTAAATTGTGGAGTTAAACGCGAAAAAATAACATATTAAGTTTGAATTTGGCGTAACGGACATCGAAAACAGACTCGGGACGTTGAAACACCCATGGATAGGGTCCTCGAAAAAAGTCAACGGTTGGTCAACAATAGTCAAAGTCGATTAATAGTGGTTAACGTGGGTGATGACTCGGCTTGGCGGCTCAACAGACCAACTCACTCGGCTGGCCCTTGGCTTGGTAGGCCGGCCGTAGCCCTACGGCTCGGCCCAATGGCTTGACAGCTGGCCACTACTAGCGAGGCATGTCCACGTGCAAGTGACGGTGTGTGCGACGTCCTTTGATGGTAGGACGACGACAACAAACTTCAGATCGAGGCTACAGAGCATAGAGGGTCTAAAGGTGGTGGTGATTTGCGACGAGTAATGAAGCATTAGTATCTTGTAACTCAAACCTTTCTTCCGTTCATCCTCCTCCACGGCATCGATATCGGTCGACTCAGAATGACGAGAAAAATATGAAGGTGTCAATCATAACGGTCTAAATTCAACAGACTAGCCATAAACGTTTAAAAAAGATGAAAAAAAGGAAAAAAATTAAAAATATGATTTATTCTCTCCAATATCAGCCACTCTTTCAAAATATTAGCTCCAAATTAAAAAAGGATAAATTGCTTCACAAATATATTTTCCTTTATTTTTACTTTAGACCCAAGACTTTATCCTTTTATAATTTGGTCCTCAGTTTCCTTAAAATTGAGCTTTCAAATTCTAAATACTCTCAATTTAGTCCCAACCTTAACGTACTTAAAACTTGGATCCAACATCCGAAATATAAACCTGAAATCGGGTCATTACAATTCCAATTTGACTCAATCTGTTTTTTAGATTTGTAATACATTATATTGTATTTTTTATATATTATGTAATTTATATTATATCAAAATTTGATCATTAATAATAGATAATATTATAATGTAAATATTAAAAAATATTAAATTATTTATATTTAAAAGGTAAGCATAATAATAAATAAAGTTATTAAATATTTAATTAAAAATAACATACATATGGAAATTTTTATTTAATGCGGTAGATATTGTTATTACTGTGATTCAAATTCAAAAGGATTAATTAATTCAAAAAAAAGATTAATTAATTCAAAAAAAAGATTAATTAAGTATTATATATTTCCAAATTATTTGTATAGATTTATACCGATAATGTATCATATAATTCAAATACATTAAGAATTCCAAATTATCTTTTCAAAAGAAAAAACCTCCAAATTAAATTTCACTTTCACTGCTCTCTATTTCTTCTGAAGAAAAAAAAAGCAGGAGGCGAGTCAAAGGCTCACAGCTCAACTCAACTATGTTTCCTACCAACCACCAGGTGAGTTCACTCACTCTCGATTCTTTCTCAATTACTCAACTCAACTCTATTTGATCAAAAAAAAAAACTCAACTCTCTGTTTGGTAACTCAGAAAATGTGCCCTCTTTTAGGAATTCCACGCGCAAGTTCATGCCTTCCGCATTTACTACTTTAAAACGAAAAGTTCCTTTAGTTTGTTTGTTTTCCTTGGATCTAACGGGCGTTTGGTGGTCAATCTGTCATGCATGCATGTGTAAATGCCAAACAGGGACTTACTGCTTCAATTTCAGAGGCATGCACTTCAAGAATAAATAAACAACAGTTTTGTTTTCTGTCAAAGGACAATCTAGAAACGATTCCCCACGTTTCCTGGTAGCAGATTATCTATAATTGGGAAGATTTGCTGCTTTCATGAATTGGGTGGGCTAATAATATCTATGATTGCATTCACTTTGGAATCTGTTGAAATACTCATAATTAGGACATTCGATCTGATCAAGTCGAGTTGTTGTTTGAGTATGTTCAATTTTAATTGTATATATTTATATTGTTATGGTAGTAATTGGTTTTAATTTAAACGGTTTCTATAATCATATAAATGTATATTTATCCATATGTGATATATCTAGACTCGACTCGATTTTGAAAACTAATCCACTAATTACTAAATTTTGAGTTATTCGAATTCTCATTTTATAACTCAATTTATTTGAATTTTTTTTAAGTCGAGTTAATTAAGTTACTATTTGAGTTAAGTGGAGTTGTTTTTCACTGACAAAATTTCCCATGTTGAATGTTCGATTTTTGGCATTTTTGTTTTTATGTTAAAGCTTTAGTTGTTTTGTCTGTTATAAAGATTTCTTCATATGCAAGCTAATCACTCATGCTCCTCGTAGCCTTCGAGTCAATCCAGTCCCTTACCTGCTGATTCCGTGACTCCAATGCAAGTGAGTCAGAACGAAGCCTCTTTGGATTCTAGGGATGAAACGCATGGATTTTCTCAAGCCAAATCCATCATCGAGACTTCTGAGGTTGTTTTGGTTTTGAACTTTTATTTTACAGTGTTTCTATCTATGTTACTAAAACAACAGTAATCTATTGTTGTATGGTTACTTATACATTAGAGTTTGTAAAAATATGCAAAACTTCTTTCATTCTGTTTTTTGTTTGTGCCCCCAAGGTAAATTTTTAATAACATTGATCTATGCAGAAACATCAAGAAGATCTTCGAATGTTGGGGATGAAAATCAAGCAGCATGAGGCTAGCATAAAACTTCTAAAGATTCAGAAGAACAAACTACATGACTCTATACTTGATATGCAAGGTATACTTCTCTTATTGTCAATGCAAGCACGATGTAAACTCCATTTTGGAATTCAGAGAAGGAATTGAAGATGCCTAAATATTGGTCTGTTTGCTATCAATGATAACCGAAATGCATTAATTTACTGTTTGTACAAGACAAGAAATTTACACACTTTCTGTTAGATTTTCTATATCAGGGATTTACATCCAGCTAAGTTATGATAGCTATATCATATGCGTTTAGTTGCCTAATTCTGACACTTCACACACAATCCAACCATAGCTATATGTTATTAATGTTGGTGTAATTTTGATGTCAGCCGTAATAGGTGCATAATATTAGGTGTTTACGAATAGGTGGCTACATGGACTTAGCATTTTAGGTCCCCCTTCCCCACATTGCCTAGATACTGATTCTTGATAACCATATATTATTGCATATTTATTTTCAACATCTCCAGCTACCTATTGATCTTTTCTCAGTTATGCTTGGTAAGTATCACTCTTCTAATGCGCCTAAGATCGAAAACAAGGACCATCCCAACCTTCGAAGCGAGGAGGAAACAACTGAACTGTTACTTCTGCATGAAAAGTCGGCAGCAAGAATTTTGTATGAGCTGAAAACTCATCATGACACTCAGGCTTCTCATCTGACTTCGACAAAGGATATACTGGGTGCTGTTGTTACACTCGGCAAAGTGGATGATGAAAATCTTAGTAGGTCTGTTTTGAACTGTCCTTATTTTTCTGCATCATTCATGACCAGCAACGTGTAATTTACTATCCATCTATTGTTTGGAATGATGGATGTTTTTGTATGAGAAAGTTATAGCTTTATCCTTCCCCTGCCTTGGATAGTGGATAGCCCATTCATACAGTCTACTTCAGAAAGAAAAAAAACGTGGGAGGGGGCGATGGTGAAGATTTCTGTTGAAGCTTATGTTTGGGAGGCTTAGTGTCATTTTGTCATGTCTTTTTAAATGGATTGGGTGAATGCATGTGCTGCATTCTAACAAAAGGAATTTCTAGTGAATAGCCTAGCCTGTTTTATCAAATAAGTTAAGAATTGGGCATCTGATTGGGGTTTTGTAACAATTCTCCATGCTTATACATGGTTGATACGTGGCTTTATACTTATTTAAATGTAGGCTTCTCTCAGAGTACCTAGGAGTGCAGACTATGTTGGCAATTGTATGTAAAACTTATGAATGTATTAAAGCTTTGGAAACATACAACCATGATGGCTACATGGACAAAACTTCTGGTCTGCACGGGTGTGGTGCTTCTATTGGGAGGTCTTTAGATGGCCGATTTCGTGTAATTTGTCTTGAAAGTTTAAGGTATCAGACTCTCAGTCTCATATAACTGTTTCTGATTGATATGGTTTATTAAAGATATTATAGAACTCATTTTCATTTCCTATGTCCCCTTCTCCCTGCAGACCTTATGCCGGTGATTTTATAGCAGATGACCCCCAGAGGAAGCTTGACCTTTTGAAGCCAAGACTACCAAATGGGGATTGTCCTCCAGGATTTCTTGGATTTGCAGTGAATATGATTCACGTGGACAGCTCTAACTTATTTCATGTCACTGCCACCGGGAATGGCCTAAGAGAGACTTTGTTTTACAATCTGTTTTCCCGCCTTCAAGTGTACCGAACAAGGGCAGAAATGGTTCTTGCTCTCCCTTTGATAAGTGAAGGAGCAGTCTCTCTAGATGGTGGGATTATCAGAAGCCCTGGTGTATTTTCTTTTGGCAGTCGGTAAGAAGCTCTCGCAGTTAATCAACTTTTCGGAATAGATTCACAGTTTGCTTGTGATGCATATGGGTGCAAGAAGATTGTTGAAATTCCCAGTGCATTAATAATACTATATATATATATATATATATATATATATATATATATATATTTAGTAATATGAAAATACTCGTTGTAAACAGAAGACGTATATTTTCCATTTTTCTCAGGTATGCTTAAACAAAGTTGAGCCTTAGAAAACACATGAACCATTTTACTTACAGCACATAACGCATTCAACTTGTTCCTTTAGAAAAAATGGATCTTGCTATTGTTTTATCCAATTAAATTTTATTCTTTTGGTATTATAGATTTAACTTCTTGTGGATTAACGATAACCGGTATTAGTTACTGCTGAGTCTCTCTTTCTCTTTGATATTAGGGAGGAGGTAGATGTGAGATTCCTGAAAACCTCTGCAACATTAGAAATGTCACAGAAATACATTGAAACCGAGAAGAAGATTAAGGAGATGAGATTCGAAAAAGAAAAGTTGGAAGAGGATATGAAGAGGGAACATGCATTGCTGAATAACTCGAGGTCCGATTTCGAAAGAAAGAAGCAAGACTTTGTCAAGTTTCTTGCTCTAAGCTCATCGTATGCAACTCAGGTAAACCGAATCATACTCTGAACCCAGTCACTGAATTGAGATTTTTCCCTTTACAAATTTTCTTATATATTACATCACTTTTGATGCAGCATCAGTTTCAGGCAGCAAGAGATAGGTTGAATCCAAGATGACGATAAGAACCGAACCCAGCTAAGCACATGATAAACTTTTTGCCCTTTTGATGGACATGAGAATAGCGGGGGTGCAAGGTAAAAACATATTTTGCCATTTTGACCCTTTGTTTTTCCTGCTAAGTATATGCTTTTGCTAGTTTCGGTCTGGTATATATACACCATGGTGAACCGGAAATTAAGAGATCCCAGAAGGCATCCCTTGGTCCTCAGTTTGGTCATCTGTACAGCGGATTCTTTATATGATATGATCATTTTCAGGTTCTTGTACTTCCATAAAATGACAAAAAAGTGTTTAACTTAGAGTAAATTCCATTTGTTACCGACGTATTTGCAAGTTTTGCACCATAATTTGTAGACAATGGTTAGAACCAAGATACCGTAAACTGGATTCTCGTCCTAACCCGAAAGACATGCGTTTGATTTTGTAAATATGAAGAAACTGTGAGTATAGAGCATCTGCTACGCAGAAATATTAGCACTTACTATTACAAATAATGTAAATAAATAAAAGGGAAAACTACACCGGTGGTCCCCAAACTATTACTGTTTTCCTATTTTGGTCCCCAAACTATGTTTTTCGGCAAAACTGTCCCTTCTGTTACATAGTTATCCTGTTTTTGGTCCCCGACGTTAAATAGTTAACGGTTTTGCTGATGTGGCATTTTTAAGAGGAGAGAGAAATGATTAAAAAATATTTTAAAAAATGCCACGTCAGCAAAACCGTTAGCTATTTAACGTCGGGGACCAAAATAGGAGAACTATATAACAGAAGGGACGGTTTTGCCGAAAAACATAGTTTAGAGACCAAAATAAAAAAATAGTAATAGTTTGAGGACCACCGGTATAATTTTCCCTATTTTAAATAATGGAATGTAATTATTGTGTAAATTCATCTCGACCGGTGTAAATATTGCAATTACTATTACAAAATTTGAGCTCATATACAAGATTCAAAGACGGTTGCAGACTGAATACTTTAATCTGTTTTTCGAATTCAATCATCTGATCTCTAAACTAAAACACCACAAACTTGATTTGCTATCAACAACTGAATAAGCTCTTCAACAAGTCTAACTAGATATAAAAAAAACCTTAAAAGCTCGCCCCATTAAACCCTAAAAGCTCGCCCCCACCTCCTCCCAAAAGACAAACCAAAAACCTAGCTTTTTCTTTGGCGGCCAGGCGTTGCGGTCTCCGGCGGCTGGCCTCCCACCCTCTCTTCCTTTCCTCCTTCCATCTTACTCTTTTTCTTTGCCCCGGCTATTTTTTTCGTTTTGTTTAACATTCCTACGCATTGTTATCTTGCTCGATGGAAGCCTTTTTTCGGCACCTACGACTTGTTTCGGTCCCTCTGCGGTGAGAAGGTAGTGTGGTTGCGGTGGAAAGAACAATCTTTTTCTTTCTCTTCTATTTTTCCCTCCTCTATCTAGTTCTCCAAGACCTATGTCTCTGGTCTTCGATTTTGTTGGTCGTTGTGTTCTCGACGGATGTGGTTGTTGTTTTTATCGGTTGTTAGACAATAATTAGTTGATAAAGTTGTTATGAATTAGTTAGATAGTTACTAAGCCGGTTAGCTTTGGTTATAAATATATATATTAGTATATTGGGTTTAAAATGTAATTGAGTTCCTTCAAATAAAATCAGAAAAATTACTTATTTTCTGTTTTTGTTTTTACTAAAATCCCTAACCACTAACTCTCTTCATCTAATCTCCTCCATCTCCGGCCACCATGGCCCCCTTCTCACATGGTATCATTCGCCAACAACGGTCCTGACACCGTTTTACTTCCGCCATTTCATTTCCGTTCATCATAGTTTTGTTCCCCAATAGACCTATGTCTCTGGTCTTCGATTTTGTTGGTCATTGTCACTGATTGCTGATTTCAAATCTCTTAATGTTGTTTGCTATCGTCGCCTGATGTTTATCGATTTCCAAATCTCCAAATCTATAAATCGATTCTTCATAGTCATCTCATTCATCTATTTCAACCTTTATTTTTGGGTTACATTTCATTGTTCGGGAAGCAGATCTACTCAGCAGACTGGTTTATCATTGTTCTCTACGAGATCTCCTTTTTCTGGTGAGATCTAGACTTTTTTAAGTGTGGTTATATTGCCGAAGAAATATGGATGAGTTCTGTTGCTCTCCGATGTCTTTTTAATATGAAGCATTTACTACTGCTGCTTAATTGGATATTCAAAGATTTTGTGAATATTGAGTTTTGGATTGGGGACTCCAATATATCAAGTGTTTTGTTGTTTTACTATTTGACATCCAGTGAGAGTTTCGGCAGCTATTGGTACTGATTTGGTTAGTTGGTTAGCATGCTTTGATGCTGGAGCTTGCATATGGTGTTTTTTTTTTGTTTCAATCCATGTCTTGTGGTACTTTCCTTTGTTCTACCTATATTGGTTGTTGTTGGCAGATTGTTTACATGTTTCTTCACAACTACTTTAAAGTTTATGTTTATGCCCGCTGATTATTATTGAACTCATCATGTGTTGCATGGTTGAGATATAGAGGCTATATCAGTTTTGGTGATTTGCTTTGGTTGATTTCACAATTTTTTGTTGGTCATGCGTTCCATATTTGTTAGCTTGTTTCACTGGAAATGGTGTTGGTTGGTGATTTGTCTATTAGTAGTCAAGTGAGGTGTTAGATTCAATACAGATTATTGGTTTAGTTCACTGCCACTGTGATTCTGAGTTAGTTGTTAGACAATGGTCTCCAATTTCAACTTCAATTTTTGGGAAGTTTAGTTGCTGATTTCTCCGACTCTGCTTACAACTTACTGCTCGGTGAAGTATGGTTTCGACTGGTTATTTTACATCTCTTGTTGTTGTTGTTCTCCTTCATTCTGATTTGTTTGGTTCATTCATGCAAACTGTTTGGTTCACCTTGCTATAACTAAATCGCTTGTTGTTGTAGGATGGCTTATTGTTGTTAAGATTTATATACGTAGTGATCAAATGTGCAAGGAAAGAAAAATGTAGAGTCACTGGTCAAGAAGTAAAAGAAAAGAAATGAAATAAAGATGAAGATAAAACTTCTTTCGAGTACACTGTCAAAACAACATATGTACATGAGTTAGTAAGGAAGTTGTTAGAAAAGATAAAAAGAAAGAGAGCTGAAGAAAGTTTCTTCCGTATACACTGCGAAAATAACAGATGTACATAACAAATCAGATGTACAAGGAAAGGAATATGCATAGATTCTGATCAAGAAATATGAAAGAAAGAAAGCTCAAGAAAGCCTATTTGTAGTACACTGTCATACGACTGATGTACATGAAAACATTAGATGATCAAATGTTCAAGGAAAGGAAGAAACATAGATACTGATCCAGTCATTATCAGCTTTCAAAAGCTGCAAATATTCAATTGAATGACAAGAAGAATGAGAAAGAAGAGCAAGGGAAGATAAATGGTTGAATGAATGAAGATGACGAAGAAGAAAAAATGGTGGATGAAGAATGGAACAAAATGTTTGCATTTTGTTCGGGATACTAGCACATCGAATCAGCTCACTGTGTTTGCACTTTTCTAAACTGATTCATTGTGTTTGGAATCTTATTCAACCAGCTCGTTGGTCATAATTTGTTTGAAGAAATTTTTGAAGATTGAAGAAGCAGGGTGGATGTTAGACAATAATTAGTTGATAAAGTTGTTTTTGAATTAGTTAGATAGTTACTAAGCCGGTTAGCTTTGGTTATAAATATATATTAGTATATTGGGTATAAAATGTAATTGAGTTCTTTCAAATAAAATCAGAGAAATTACTTATTTTCTATTTTTGTTTTTACTAAAATCCATAACCACTAACTCTCTTCATCTAATCTCCTCCATCTCCGGCCACCATGGCCCCCTTCTCACATCGGCGGAGGACTATTAACGTTGATCTCCGACTCTTTTTTTTTTGTTTCGGACTACCACTACCGGTGACCTCAGATTTAGTCATGATGACAAGTTGATGGCCTTCTCGCTGTATTTTCTACACGAGTCACTCTCGGTGTCCGCTGAGCAGTCATGCAAATAAAGAAAATAGTGTTAGCTTTTTCTATGCTTTGGTCCTTGTTTGGCTTTGGAGACTGTTTTCTTTCCTGTTTTATGTTGGGTGCTTCGGTTTGAAGCTTGTTTTTGCCATGTTTGTTCTTGTGATGTTTTTCTGGGATTGTTCTCGTATCTCTATTAGCCCTATGGGGTTGTTCTGTCCTTTTATCCTTGTACTTGTGTTGTTTATTGAATGAAAGCCAACCATGTTAAAAAAAAGATGGTTGCATGCTTTGAGCTCGAGCAAAGATAAGACTACTAGTCGAATCTGTTTGTAATTTCCTTGCCCTATATTTTGGATTTCTGCATTGTCTGAGTGACGTAGGTTTACTCGAGGTTAAACATTTTGAATGGGTTTGATGGTCGTTAAATGTTGTTTTACGTTCACCTCACTAATGTTAACGTCTTAACGTAAGATGTAAGGGTTGTAGTTGACAAGGCGATTTTTTCCTTAATGATTGATAAATCATTTTTTTTAATTTGAATAAAGGATCATCGAGGATTAAAATCATCTACTCCTTTTCGGTGCCCCTATCTAATGCAATCATGTTTTTACCCATACTCCTTTTCGGTGCCCCTATCTAATGCAATCATGTTTTTACCCACTTTCACGATGTTTTAAACTTGTTTCACAAGTTTAAAAGAAGATGTAGTTTTTAATTACTTTCATTATATCTACTATTTATACTTATTTATATTTTTTATAGTTAAGTATGCACGTTTAAACATACATGATACTTATGTTAGAGATATGTTCCGTTTCATGCATCACATACTTATCTATCACTATGCATTTTGTTTCATGCTATTCATATTATATATTAAGTAAGTTACATGCATGCTTTAATTAATAGACAAAACACATCTTTATTTAAATTCATTTAAGTCCTTATATTTTGTTTTAAGTACTTTTACTTATGTTATTTGGTGTTTTCTTTGTAGGACATATTACCCATATCACAAGCGATCAATGGACAGCTCAACA
Organism: Hibiscus tridactylites; assembly: GCA_958450335.1. Classification (NCBI taxonomy): domain Eukaryota; kingdom Viridiplantae; phylum Streptophyta; class Magnoliopsida; order Malvales; family Malvaceae; genus Hibiscus; species Hibiscus tridactylites. The sequence continues at coordinate 3,932,910 of OY288290.1, read as the reverse complement.
ATAGCTCGTGAACTCAGAATCGGCTCAAAATAGCTCGAGATTGATTCAAGGCAAAACAAGCTCAATTTCAGCTCCTAAACACTCCAATAGCTCGAGATAAGCTCAAGGATATTAAAAGACAAGTTCGCTCGGCTAGAGGTAGCTCAGAATTAGCTCAAAACAGTCCCAAAGTTTAGCTAGCTAAATCAGCTAGCTAGCTCAGCTCAAGTCAGCTCACTCTCACCTTGATCAGCTCATCTCAGCTCACCCTACAACTTTCAGCTCAACCATGGAAGGACATGTTCCCTCCCCAAAGGACACAACTAACCAGCCTTAGAGGGAAACCATGTTGGCACCTTAAATTTGGAAGGAAAAGCTTGGAGAGAGGCACCATTCAGCTGAATGGTTGCCCAAGCCTTGGAGGAGACCTTTCGGACAAATGGAGGGAGGCACAAGCATGCCGAATCATCACAAGCCTTTGAAGACATGCCCATTCGACCATTTTGGAGGGAGACACAACTTGCCGAACCATCTCATGCCCCTTGAAACATGCCCATTCGACCACCCTTGTACAACTATAAATAGGAGTCAATTTGTCATTTGTAAGGCATAATTTTCTATCAATAAAATTCTTTTTGTGTGTTTTCTCTTAAACTTATTTTTTAGAACTTTCTTGACTTATCGAATCTTTCTAAGGTTTGTGACGTCTCCTATTTCATTCTTGATACTTCAGATTGTTCGATTCTTCTAACCATTTGGTCTAAGTCCTTTCCTACCACCCTCAAGGCCTTTCTTTAAGAACGAGTTTATGATTTCATAGCATAAGTTCTTCTTTTGAAAACTTTGAATACTCTCTTTCATTTTCATTCCTTTTCCTTCACCATATGAACCACCATCCTAAATATTTCAACATTTCATTTCTTTTCATTCCTCTTCTTTCTTCAAATACAAACACCACGCTACCGTTTCCCACACCATACTAAACCTTCATCATTTCACCCATCTTCTATCCAAGAAGACGTTCGGAGGCACATGTTTGCTTGCATTCATGGTTGGGACAATCAAAGCTTCTCCCAACAACTACCATTGGAGAGTTAGAGTGTATCATGTGGTATTAGAGTGAAGAAAGAATCAAGTAAGCCTACTCTTTGTGTTTTTAATTTCTGATAATAAAAAATAAATTTAAAATTCTTTCTTCTTCTTCTCAAAGAATTCGAATAGTACAATTTTTTTTAAAAAAAAAGCAAATTCAGCATTCCTTAAAACCATTCCTCAAGGAATCTGAATAGGTAAAAAAGAGGAAAAAAAATTAGAAAAAGAGGCACAAGGTGGTGTAGATAGCACAAGACAAAACAAGCAGCCGACTCAGAGAAGTTCTTCAAGTTTGATTGTTCATGATCAGTTTGTAAGTGAATTTTGTGGTAACAAATTTGTTATCTTTATTTCTTTTCATTTTCTCTATTCATTTCTCTTTCTTTTATTCCAGTCCCTTTTATTTCTTTTTTCTTCTTAACATTTTACTTTCATTTTATTTTCCTAGCCTAACCTTATTTTGCAGCCCAAATGACATTAAATTCGAAGAAATGTTTAAAAAGTTAGAGTTAGTTCTTTTAAGAACTTGTGTCAAGAGATTGAGCGGAAAAAGACAAGATCTGGAATGATGTGTGGGCAAGTCCAACCCCACTGAAAAATTCGTTTCCAAGAATGTACGCTCTGTGCTCAAACAAAGAAGCTTTTATTTGCGATCTCGGTAAGGAAGAGAATGGTAAATGGTGTTGGGAAATTCCTTTGAGAAGAGTCCTCTTCGATTGGGAGTTGGAACAATGGGAGGAGTTACATGAGATTTTGAACAACTTCCAATCGAGTCGTATGGAGAACGATTGGATTTGTTGGGATGGATCGAGCGATGGTAAATATTCTATCAAATCTGCGCGCAACCTTGGGAAACCGACTCTACCGTGTGATAAGTTCTGGAAGGATAGGATATGGACTGGGTTTGCACCGTTGAAAGTGGAAATATTCTTATGGAGAGTAGTTCTCGGGAGAATCCCGGTGAAGGTGGAACTCGCTAAAAGGGGAATCATGTCGGCTGAAAATTGGCGCTGTCCACTTTGTCAAGCTGTTCCAGAATCGGTAAATCATCTATTTTTCACTTGTATACAAGTTTGGAGAGTGTGGGCCAAAATCTGCAGTTGGATTGGTGTTGAGACAATGCTGTGTGATAACCCAAGATCGTTCCTAGAGTCTTGGAATAATCTGTGCTCGAATAAGATGGCTAAATGGTGGTCATTCATTCCTTGTGTAGTTATATGGTCAGTATGGCTAAGCAGGAATGAGGTAGTTTTCAAGAACAAAGCTTTCGACGGAGAACAACTCGAATTTCTGATCAGGTATAGGTTTGCTTGTTGGCTAAAAGCTCGATTTCCGGACGCAACGATCCCTACCGGTGATCTTGTGTTGGATCCATCACGTGGGGCGGATTTGGTTAATTGGAAAATCTCGAAAGAGAGAATGCATGTGAGAAGATCCATTTCGGCGGGGTACGTAAGATTGAATATCGATGGTGCTTATTCCAGAGAGCGGCAGAGGGGGGGAGTGGGAGGTATTCTTAAAGACGAGGTTGACAATATCTTGTTTACCTTTTCGGAGTCGACAGGGAATTTACCTCCTGCAATGGTGGAATTGACGGCGGTCAAAAGAGGTATCGAATTGTTTTTGAATTCTCGCTGGGCTGTGAAGAAAAGGCTTGCGGTTGAAATGGACTGCAAGACGGTGTGCGATTGGCTGCTTGACGTCCACCCCCCTCTTCCGACGGCCAGCAGCCTAGTCAAGGAACTGCAATCCAATATTGTGAAGTTTGGGATGACAATCCTACACATCTCTAGGAATGAGAATGGGGATGCGGACACTCTGGCGAAGCAAGGAATTGGTTAGAAGCCAGTGATAGGTTTGGTTGTTATACTATTTTGATTGTAAAATATGATGTTTTAAAATTAGCTACATTGTATCCTCCCCTGGTGCGATTGGCCGGGGGAGTCGGACTGGGTGTTTGTTATGCTACTTTTGGTTCGGAATAAAATTTTAGAGGGTACTCTTTTCCCCTTTCACTAGGAAAGGGGTTTTTAACAAGGCCCAAACTACTTTTCAAAAAAAAATTGCGAGCATAGAATGGGAAGTAAAAGCCTGAATTCTCAGAGTGAAACACGAGTGAATTGAGTGATATAATCTCTTCTTTGGAGCGACTGTGAGGCTTTTTTGTGTGTGTTGCTAAGGACTATTTCATTTTGTTTTATTCTTCTAACCATGTCACAGAATTCAGAAGATGGAAACAGAGGAGAACGACCAACCCCTAATCTCCAAACACAAGCCTTAATTCAAGATATGCAAAGGTTATTACGTGACGAACTTAAGCCTATACACGAACGTATGGATCGCCTAGAAGGTTCACAAGGAGACAATATGAGCAACCAAGGCAGTAGAAGGCAGAAACGACCAAGGCAACAAATACAACATGAGATTGTGGACGAAAGTGATCATGAAGAAGAAATATCCATACGAAGTGTTGCAAGGTGTCGTGACCAGATTGATGACAACCTTGGAAGCATACGAGTTAGCATACCTCTTTTTCAAGGAAAGACAGATCCAGAAGCCTACATGGAGTGGGAAAGCAAGGTTGATCACATCTTCGAATGCCATAACTATTCATAACAAAAGAAGATCCGCTTGACAGCCATGGAATTCATAGACTATGTTCTCGTTTGATGGGATCAATTAAAAAGTTCAAAAAGACGCAATAGAGAAAGACCAATCAACACTTGGCTTGAAATGAAAGGTATCATGAGACGTAGATGCATGCTTGTTCATTATCATCGTGATTTGTTTCACAAGTTGCAGAACTTTAAGCAAGGCAATCAGAGAGTAGAAGATTATTACAAAGACATAGAGATTGCAATGATTCGAGCCAATGTCGATGATGACCGAGAATCAACAATGGCCAGATTCTTGGCGGGACTAAACCGAAAAATTGCGAATGTAGTGAAGTTGCAACACTATATAAAAATTGAAGAAATGGTGCACATGACCATGAAAGTAGAAATGCAGCAACGTAGGAGGATCGTGACTAAAAGCAACAACAATGGTGCCCCTAAATGGTCTCAAAACAACACTCAGAAGGCCGCACCCTTTCAGATCAAAGAACCGACTGAATCATCCAAGACAAAGTCAGCCATGATGGATAATGTTTGAGGAAAGCAAGTCAAAGCCCCAGTTCGTGCAAGAGAGATTAAATGCTTCAAATGCTTGGGCTATGGTCATATGGCGAATTAGTGCCCAAATCGTAACACCATGCTAATTTTTAGACAATGGTGAAGTTACATCGGACCATGAAGAGGAAACCAAGGAGGAATCCGAGTCCGAGGAAGAAATAGAACCGACCGTTAATGGAAAGCTCTTAGTGGTGAAAAGGCTTCTTAATGCTCAAATGGCGGAAGAACAACAACAACGAGAGAACATATTTCACACCCTGTGCCATGTGAACAATAATGTGTGTTTTATGATCATTGATGGCGGAAGTTGCACAAATGTGGCAAGTACACTCATGGTCGACAAACTGGGCTTAAAGACATTAAAGCATCCTGCACCCTACAAACTTCAATGGTTGAATGATTTCAGAGATTTGAAGGTCAGCAAACAAGTTCTAATTCCTTTTTCTATCGGAAACTATAAAAATGAAGTTATGTGCGATGTTGTACCTATGCATGCCAACCACATCTTACTTAGGATGTCGTGGCAATATGACAAGAACGATGCATGACTGCCACACCAACCGCTACTCTTTCAAGCACGAAGGAAAGAAGATTGTTCTCACACCATTATCTCCAAAAACAAGTGCAGAATGATTAAAATCTGATGAAAAAGAGTGTTGAGACTTGAAAGGAGAAACGAGTCAAAGCAAAGCTCAAGGATAAAGAGACAAAAGAAGCAAATGCTTCTTCCAACATTGAAATGATTAGGGAATGTTTTTTGACACGCTTTACGCTCAAATCTGTTTTTACTAACCTGATCCAAGAATTGTGTTCTTTTAATTTTCAGGTTGATAATGAAAGGAGCAAGCTTGGGAAGGATGCACTCAAAGGTTCAGTCACCCCAACAACAAAGGAACGTCCGAAAAATACTTTAGGCATCTATCTAAAAAAGAAATATAGTTTGAGCACTTATTTATTATTTAAGCCTTCTAAGTTCTAACAATAAACAAATAACGCAATCAATCAATCATTCTTTCTTTTATATATTTGCACTAACACACAACACAACTTCGTCGTTTCCCGTCTCCAAATTACCCCTTTTACCCCCAAATATCTAGAAAAATATCCCCGGGCTAATCCGTCCTTTTGTGTAATTAACTAGTTTTGTTTTTATTTTGGCTTAAACCAAAAATAGGTGCCCAAAATATGTCTTTTTTTTGAATTTTATTGCTTAAAGTATTATTTTATAAAAATAGGTGCACGAAGTTTCAAAAGTTATAATTTTAGGTGCCTACCGTCAATGGGTGTTAAAAAATCTTTAACAAATCAATGCTTGACCTGTGACACTAATTTGATTTTTTAAAATTGTTTTAACAAAAACACCCCAAAAATTCAATTCATCATAAAATTTTAAAATTTTGAAACTTTTACAAAACAGTCTCTAAATCCCTAAAATTACCCAAACCAAATCCCCAAATTACCGCCGCTTCCACCGCCGATCGTCACCCCTGAGCACACCCCTTTGGTCTCCGGACCAAGGCGATCATTTCCCGCAACACGGCGTCGCGTAGGGATTTAGGGACTATTTTGTAAAAAATGTAAAATTTTGGGATTTTATGAAAACATAAAGTTTTTTAATTTTAATTTTAAATTTTGAAAAAAAATAAATTAAATATACCACGTGTCAAACATTAAAGATTTTTTAACACTCATTAACAGTAAACACCTAAAATTATAACTTTTACTCTTAGACACCCATTTTTTTAAAATAATACTTTAAGCACTTAAAATTTATTAAAAAAACATATTTTGTGCATCTATTTTTTTAAGCCTTTTCTTTTCGATTCTTCATTGTCTCTTCGTGAACTATCCCTCTACCACGAACAAAGAAACCCCCACACTTTCATGATAATCTTGAAAAATCCCAATTCAACCCTCAAATTCCCAATTTCCCAATTTCCGTCATCTCTGTTATCAACCCTTAAAACCGGCCATCTTTTTCTACCCCAAATCCCCATTTAGTTCTTTATCTTTCTTCGTCGCATGGCTGCGGCTGCTGCTCTTAGATCGAAACCTTCCGTCGAAACAGCCTCTTTAACGGTCTCTCAATTCAGGCACTTCCTATCAAATTACATGCACCATGGCCGCGTGGTTAGCTCCACTTACTGTAACGCCAGCCGTACAAAATGGGACGACTACTTTGTCAGCACTCCTTATCACTTCACTTCCTTCAAGCTCTTCTCGCTTCGTGCCCAACTCGCTGACAAGGGTTCCAATTTATTGGAAATTACGAGGAGTTCCCACTCTTTAAACATGGATTTCGATCGACAAGTGAGGGAGAAATTGAGTTGTAATGATTCTACTGTCTTGAGCTCTCATGGGGATCCACCCGAGGTTTGGCAGCCACCTGGAGATGGGGTTGCTATTCGGGTTAATGGGGTGAATTTGGGCCGTGGTGGAGGAGGAGGGGCCGCTACGGGTTCTGGAGGTGGGGTTGGGCCGGGTTCAAAGGATGAATGTTGGGGGGGATCTAATTTGGGGCATGATTTTCCGACTCCCAAAGAGATTTGTAAAGGATTGGATAAGTTTGTGATTGGGCAGGAGAGGGCAAAGAAGGTGATGATTATCTGTGTTTTTTTGTTGCTTTTGGTATTTTTATTGTTGTTGTTTTATTCATTTTCAACAGGAAATGGACATTGGTTTGCTCTATTGAAAGTAATCGAAGTACTTTGAAACTAGAAACTGCATTTATTGATTAGTTATTTCATGGTATTTGATTGCTTTGAAGTTTTGTTCATATCATCTTTTATTTCTCCTGGTATTAAGCTGTTGAATTATGGTATGCAATCTCCTAATGTTGATAATGCACTCTTCTGCCTCTGGGGTATGGCTTTTATCACTGATGAAGGGGTAAAATTTGAATAATAGCACTGTTCTTAAAGCTGCATAGGATGTAAGCACCCTTCTACATTAGTTTTCTGATCTAATGTTATGCCATGAATGCAGGTTCTATCAGTGGCAGTTTACAACCACTATATGAGAATCTACCACGAGTCATTACAGAAACGGTTAGTTTAATGCCTTCGAGATATGCAGCTGTTTCCTAATCTGTTTTCTTTTTTCCCATTGCTGCAATTGTAAATTAATAGTGATAGATGGTTGAGGTAGTTAATAGTTAGACATGGCTTTTCCTATGCCTGAAAAAAGAGAAAATAAAGGAAATACTTGAAGCGATGCACGTCTATTAGCATATTGAAGATACCTGGATATGTTCTATGCTAATTAGTTGTGACAGTTGGTGGTTATAACTGTATTGTTTAGTGAATAAGGATACTCTGAATTGCAATGTTAGCTTTCTAAATTTGGTAGCTGTATTTTTCTATCGTGCGATGTTTTTGTCTGTCTTTGTCTTTGAATGTGCTGTGTGTTTATGTGTATCTTAAGGAAAATATCAGTTATTAATATGTATCCTCGGTATGCTAGGCCTGCAGGAGATTCAGGTAGCAATATAGCAGATGTACTAGATGATGATATAGTGGAACTGGAGAAAAGTAACATTCTTTTAATGGGGCCAACAGGGTCAGGTAATTTTTTCATTGTACTTGGTGTTTTGAGTATTTACTTTTATGTTTCCACACTATGAGATTTTCTTTGATTGAGTTGTAAGCTTTTTAAATTTGTCACAAAGTTTTCCCCTTTTTTATCCATTTAAATGAGGTGTGAATATTAGTTGACCTCCAGTTTTGCCATTATCTTTTAGTACAATTGTTATTTTTCTTAATTTTCTTTACTCCTTGTCAATTCTGCGTTATCTTAGGGTATTTCAATATTTATTGAATTGTAATCATTTCTTTTTTCAATTACTTGTCTTACATTAGTTTCTGACTTTGTTTCAAGGACAGGGAAAACGTTACTTGCCAAAACCTTGGCTCGCTTTGTGAATGTTCCTTTTGTTATTGCGGATGCAACTACCTTGACTCAGGCGAGCTTCTGACTCTTTATTGTTGTAATTAAATGTCTTTGATAATTTCCTGCTTAAACGAATTTATTACCTCTTCTGGTGATTTTCATTTTCATTTACTAGTGGTCATTAAACATCTTATTACTGTTAATAAAAGTGTGATGACTTTCTTAGGTCATGGTATTTTGTTTTTTTTTTCTATTCTTTTGATGTCCTTTCAGGATTATTTGTTTCAAACCGCATCATTTTGTTATACTTCTATACATATTAACATTGAAAGTAAACTGGGTTTTCCCTTTACTTATTGTCTTCCCTGCCACCAAGCCAAGGATCTCTGAGCACTACTATGTAATACCAAAGCTTGATGCTCGTGCTGAGTCCCCCCCCCCCCTCCTTTCCGTGGGATGTCCCTTTGCCTTGCAATATGTTATAGACAATCATAATAAACTTAAATTCTTTTGGGATATTTTATTGATACAACTAATAGGAATTAATGTTTCGATATAATTTTAGTTTTGGATAAATTTTCTTTATCATCTAAGAAGCACAATTCTGCTACTAGTGTACTATGTTTGGTCCACCTGCAATCAGATTATTTGAAGTTGTTGCTGTTACAAATCAATCAGTAATCTATTTACATTCTAATAACTGGAACCAAATGATCTAGTGTACTATGTTCTCGCACTAGCAAGTCTCGTCCTCACTATCTCCTTAATGCTTCCCATTGCATCCTCTTCAGTGGTTTCCCTCGGCTTGAGTTGCCTCCTATTCCTTCCAGATTTTTTAGATGCATGCTTTCCAAGCCAAATGCATGATATTGGAAATTGAAGTCTCTTCCTTTAATCTGCTAGCTACCCACTTAACTTCTGTTTGCTAGTCCCCCATTGCTTTTTGTAGCTGACAAATTTGAAGAACCTTTTTCCAGACTTTGTTGGTAAACTGACATTCAAAGAACAGATGATTCCTTGCATTTTTCTCTGTATGACATAATATGTCCATTCCCCTTTGAGATAAGCCTATCCTTGGTGAGCAGATGGTTTAATATAACCATCCAAGATTTGAGGGAGTGCTTACGTACATGGAATGGGAACTATAGCAACCTATTTCACCTTGTCCAGCTTGTTCCTTGGCTCATTTTGGTTACCGAGTACTTTGGTCCAGGGAACCTCCAAACTAGTAAGCTATCCTGCTGCATGAACTGTGGAGCCAAATCCCTCTGTTGCATAGCTTCTTCCAGTTCCAGCTACTTCGTTGTTTTACTCATTCCTGCCATAAAGTTCTTCCTTTAAGCTAGTGTTTATTCTAACTTATATGTTTATAAAAATGTTTCCTCATTGATTATACCACTTCGTTTGAAATTTGGTTATTAGTATACATGTTGCATGGAACTGAGAGTTGTTCTTATGTTATTTGCAGGCAGGGTATGTAGGTGAAGATGTTGAATCTATATTATATAAGCTCCTTGTGGTAAATTTCAAGACAAGCTTTGAAGTTCATTTCACATACATTTTTACGGCATGCGTTTTGTATCTTTACCTAGTTAGCTTTAACATTTTTACAAGCTCCTTGTGGAAATTTTATAGTAAACCCAAGTGCATTTATGCGAGAATAATCTAAGTTTCGCTTCTTTTATTTCATGAGAAATTTGTTGGGATTATACTCTTATACCCTGTTCTGAATTTATACACCTTTTTTTTTCTTTTCCAGGTTGCTGATTATAATGTTGCAGCTGCACAGCAGGGCATTGTTTACATAGATGAAGTTGATAAGATTACTAAAAAGGTTTGTTCCATCTTATTTGCAAAATTTATTTGCTTTCTATTTCACTTTATTAATCTCTTACTTCTTGCAATGCAGGCTGAGAGCCTTAATATTAGCAGGGATGTGTCTGGGGAGGGTGTTCAGCAGGCATTGCTAAAGATGCTAGAAGGAACTGTAAGTACATGATTTACTAACTGTGGAAATATTAGGGTCCGTTTGGTTCTACAAAAACATTTTCTATTTTCATTTTCACAAAATGATTTTCATTTTCAGTTTTCCAAAAACTAGAGAACACATTTGGTTAATAGAAATGAAAACTTGTTTTCAAAAATAAAAAAGTGAAAATGTGTTTGGTATCTAGTTTTTCAAAATAAAAATAAACAAATAGTTACTCGTTAAATAATTAAATTAAAATATAATTATTAGAAAAGATTCTTATAGTAAAAATAAAATATGATTAAATGAACCAAAATTCCAAAATTGACATTAGAAGGATTCTAACCGGTGTTAAATAGAGTTAAAATTTAAACTCCCTTGTTTTCATCTTTTCCACTTTTCTAAAACATTTTCAATGAAAATAGTGAAAACATCTTTTTTTTTATGTTTTCACATTTTCACTACTTTTTGTTTTCATTTTCTAAAAATCATTTTCAAATTTTGCAACCAAACATGTTTTCTTCAACATTTTCTGTTTTCCAAAAAAATGAAATTGAAAATGGATTGTATTCTCTAGAACCAAACGCATTATATTTTGTAAATGACAATTTGAAGCTGTGCCCTGTGGCACCAAATTTTATGATTGCTTCCTTGGGTTATAGATCAGCTCCATGTAAGATGAACTTGCAAATTGTTATGAATTCATAAGCCTACTAATCATCAATTGCAGTTAGTATTTAATCAGGTTGTTGCTTTAATAAGCGATTCACCTTCGTGATTCATGGAGCTTTGTTTGTTGATCCAGATTGTTAATGTTCCAGAAAAGGGAGCTAGAAAGCATCCTAGAGGTGAAAATATTCAGGTATACATACTCAGAGTTGTAAAAGCACTGGAAGGACTTATTTATTTTATGTAATATGCAGACCACATGTATAAGATATCCATAGTTCCATACTGCTTTTCCTTTTCCAAGAATTGATCAGGACTTCATCATGCCAAAGTCTGTGTCTTGTTTTGATGGGTCATGCAGCTGTTTCGTGCACTTTCCCCCTCTTTATGATCACTTTGTTATTTTTTTGATTTGATATTTTTTACTCTTTTAACAGATTGACACAAAGGATATACTCTTTATATGCGAGGGTGCCTTTATTGACATTGAGAAAACAATCTCAGAAAGGTTAATCCCATGTAAAAAATTACAAATTTAGGGTCCAAAACTTTTAAGTGCTAGATTTTACCTAACATTGATGAATGTTTCTTGAGTGCATCTCAGACGTCAAGATTCTTCCATTGGTTTTGGAGCCCCAGTCCGTGCAAATATGAGAGCTGGTGGTGTTACAAATGCTGCCGTGACGTCATCTTTAATGGAGACTGTAAGTGCTCTTTAGCGTTTGAGATGATATTTATTCATACATAGCTTAAATGCAACATTTTAGATTCTCATCCTATATGAACCACTTCTGTTTTGACAGGTTGAAAGTAGTGATCTCATTGCATATGGTTTGATACCAGAATTTGTTGGACGATTCCCCGTTCTTGTCAGTTTGTTGGCTCTAACTGAAGAACAACTTGTTCAGGTGAATGTTTTACTTTGTTTTTTGGCTCTTTAGTCTGCAAAGTATATTCTTACTAGGTTATTACGGGATGACAAAGAATTGAAGGAATTGGTCGATCACACTATTGCAGTCATAGTTTTGAATTTTTTATGGGGTTTCCTGAATGAAAAGTCTTACCTTTGTCTGTAGACATGTTTTTGAAAAAAAATGGAATTGAAGATTAATGGTCTGTGCGTTTCTTTGAAGGTGCTACTATCGTTTTAAAATTTTTTAAATGTCTTACTTGTACTAGTGAATAGTGATGCGATTGTTTAATCAGCTAATGTGAGCTTATGGGCACCAATTCTCATTTAGGTTCTAACAGAGCCAAAAAATGCCCTGGGCAAGCAATACAAAAAGATGTTCCAAATGAATGGAGTAAGTTCTTCATATCCCCCTATTTTTTAAATGTCAATTCCTATATTTAATTTGCATGCAATTTTGCACAGCAATTGATGTTACTTTGTTCTTTGTTACCTCAGGTGAAACTGCATGTTACAGAAAATGCTTTGAAATCAATTGCCAGAAAGGCAATAAATAAAAATACAGGAGCCCGAGGCTTAAGATCTATCTTGGAGAATATCTTGACGGATTCCATGTATGAGGTATGCTATTCTGTTTTTTGTCACCAGCTATTAAGAATATAGAGTGCAGAAGTTCTTTCGGTTCAGACGCTACCATCATGAGAAATGTTTGTTGGATAGATAGAACTATCGTCTTTGGCATGTTTTAGCCTTATATGGACTTCGGCACTACTGTTACAGGTCCTTTGAATGGAAGGACCATTCCAGTTCAGCCCTCTATGGCCCCACTCCAGTGAGACCGTATTTTGTTTAATGACCTCTTTCTCTCTCCATAACGTTTCAGACTTATAGAAAAATATATAAGCTTTCTTTAATTGAGGATTCCTTTGAGGGTTACATAATTAATCTACATTGTTTAAGGCCAAACCAAATCAAACTAAATTATCTCATCTGGTTTGATTTTGGTTTTGATTGTAATTTTGGATTGGTTTGGATACAAATATCTAGAAACCAACATGTTTTTGTTTGGGTTAATTTTTCCTTGAAACCAAATTGAACTACATCATACCCACCCTTACTTTCATAGGCATGCCTTTAGAGACCTAGCGAAATACACTAGGAAGTAGTGAATTTAGAAAGGGGCCACTGAGATTGTGTCTATGTAGCATGCGGGTGACTCTTCTATTATTTCATTGTCCAAATGCTTTTAGATACCATGGAGCTTCGAATTTATTGATTTTCTTAAACCTGTGCATGCAGATACCGGATGTCAGAAGCGGTGATGATATAATAGATGCAGTAGTAGTTGATGAGGAGGCCATTGGAAGTGGAGCAAAGATTCTTTACGGTAAAGGTGCATTCGACCGTTATCTTTCGCAACAAAAACTAAATGAGTTGAAGGTGTGTATGAATTGGTCGAGTTTGCATTTTAGGTCAGTATTACTATTTATGCGTTAGTATACTGAAAAGAATGTGTTGTTGCAGATGAGTGTGGAGGGAAGTGATAAGGAGCAGCAGGGTGAGGGTGAGGAGCTACTTCCTTCAGTCGTGGCCAGCATGTGATTATGATGATGAAGAATTTGTACATGTAACTTAATTCTACGATGTACATAATAACCTCACATTTATTCTAGACATTATTCATTTTACATGCATACAATTATTAACTTTTAAATTTTAGGATCACAACAGGGCGGGTCGGATTTTTGCCTGCCCGACCCCGACCCAACATAGAGAAACCATAACTCAACTCCAACCCGGCCCCGATTTTAATATTGTTCAACCTGCCCCGACCCTGACTCCAAAAATAAATGACATCCGACCCGACATATGACTGAAAATGAAAAAAATTCACCCCCAAAGATGTCTGTAATAGCAGAACTGAAATTTAAACAAAATAATAATAATAAACATGAAACAACAAGAAAGACGATTGTTACCTGAAAATTTTGATGATGCAACAGTAACTAAAGAAAATCAAAGCTAAATTAAAAATCAAGAAACAAAAAAATTGAATTTTTCAGGTAAAACAGGTTTTACTCATTTGAATAAGATATATATTTTAGTTTTTTCTTTGAACAAAAGAAAATAGAGTAAAGAAATTCTAAAAAGGAGTCTTTGCTGACGAAGCCCAATGAATAAAGTTACGATTTTTAACCTTCAAACATTTAAGTGAGAAAGATTGTGAGGAAGAAAGGAAGAAAATTTGAGAAAGGGTAATGTCTTCAGCGGCAGAGAAGAAAATGAAACGGGAAAGAAACCCTATTAATCATTCCATTACATTTAACATGTCTCCTTTTAGTAGGCACTGCCGGTTAGTTGCAGCCTTTCACCATTATTTCTAACTTTATATCAGTATCATGGTCTAAGTTTAATTGGCTTTTGATGCAGCAGGATCCATAAAAATAGCAAGTGCAGAGTATACACCAGGAAAACTCACCGGAGATTTATAAATTCCTAAATCTACTAAAAAATTAGGAGGAAGGAAGAAACTTAGAGTTTTTAGAAAACACTCTCAAATTTTATTGATAAAACTCAGAATACCTCTTTTACATAGTTATGCTCTCCTTTTATAAGCATGAGATAGCAGATAAGACAAGAAACTTACTTTCCACGCTTATATATAATTATACAGACACTTTCCATGTTTACATATAATCATTACAGACAACCTTCCTTTATATCGAAAAGTGACTTAAAGTAAAAGTAGAATATGATTCCTTTCTTCTTTTAACTGATGGCATTGGAATGGGGTAGCTGAGCACTATCCATTGATATGTCACTGTCACCATTATAATTATCAATGTCTGGTTCTGTTGAGTCATCACTGTCATGCAAACTTGTTTCCAATAAGGCTGTTGTTGTCCTTTTTATCCAATATGGGTTAGGCGCATATCTCTTATCTGTTTACTGGCTATGCTGGCGTTCCATGGATAATACCATGAAAAGGGCACTGCCTGTTAGTTACAACCTTTCACCATTATTTCTAGGTTTATATCAGTATCATGGTCTAAGTTTAACTGACTTTTGATGCAGCAAGATTCATAAAAATGGCAAGTGCAGAGCATACATCAGGAAAATTTATTGGAGATCAATGAATTCATACATCTACTAGAAAATTAGGAGGAAGAAGGAAGAAACTTAGAAGACCATTATTTTTAGAAAACACTCTCGAATTTTATTGATAAGGATCAGGATGCCTCTTTTACATAGCTATGTTTGTAACACCCGGGTTTGGGGGTCGGATGAATTAAAATAATAAAATATTATTTTGGGCCTCGTATTTTTAAAACAAATAATTTTTATGTTGGGCTTGTTTTGATTTAAAACCCAAATTCTATGGATTTTAGAATTTGGAAGATAGCCATCTCTTTAATGGCAATTTTGTAAATATTTGAACTTGTAAAATAAAACCCTTTCTTTTATTTTCAAACACAAAAAATGCTATCATCTTCTACCTCCAAACACTCCAACGTGAAAACTTCCCCTTCCCCTTGAGTTGCTATTCCACCATCCTTCTTGCTTGTTTTTGGAGGTTTTTCAAAGGTAAACTCGTTTTCATATTACCCTCATCTTCCTCTTTCTTTCCATGTAATTTGTTTTCATTGAAGCTCACTATTTTGCATTTTGGAGTTTTGGGATTTTGAATTAAAAATGCTAACTTTGTTAGCTTTAACTTAAGTTTTTGATTTATTGATGTTAGATAAGTTGTTTGCTATCTAAAAGGCCCAACATACTTGATTTTTACAAGGTTTTACAATGATTCACGAATTTGGGTTTTATGGAGGTTTTAGAGAGTTCAAAGATTGAGTTTTGGGGGTGTTTGATGTGAGAAATGGTTGGTTGATGTTTAAGGGTTGTTTTGGAAACTTTTAGGAGTGTTATAAGTGTTGAAATCAGTGGGTTTTGGCTGTACTATAGGGCTGCTCGAAAATGTGGGTTTTAGGAGTGTCTTGGCTTGATTTTGATGTTTGGTTTGTGTTCCGGGTTTGCTACAGTGTTTGTGGACTGAAATGTGGTTGTTTTGATTGTGTTGGATTGTTTAGAGACAAGAAATTGTGTTGGTGAAGCCTCGGGAACGAATCTGGAACCGTTGGGAGCTTGATCGGCTAGAGTTGCTGAGCTTGGATTAGTCGGTGAGGGGTTAATGATTTCAACTTGGTTTAAATTGATTTTCAAACGTTGGTTCAAGCATGTGGACCTAGGTTGGGCTTGGTAAACCCACTTAGAGTTGGGATTAGAGTGGTAACCTAATCTCAAGCTTAGTTTAGGAAACCTTTGGTTGGACTCCTAAATGCTTTGTTATGCCACTTGTTCATAATAATTATGATTAATGTTGTTATGTATATTGTGATATACATGTGTATTATTGAGGCATGACGATTGTGGATGCATTGTGATATGCATGTGGTTATGGAATGTGGTTTGTGCATGATGGTAAATCATGGTGAGTACGTGCTAAGCACAAAAATTGGTAAGAAAGTTGTGAGGTTGATTAATGAAATGTGTTAGTATTGACATTAGTATGCTTGGGTACAATAATTGATCATTAGGATGTTTAGTGTGCACACGAGAGTCAAAATGCGCGCGTGGTCATGGTGATGGTAGTCATCAAGATGGAGTACAAGTTCGCCCGGAAATCTTTTTATATATGTTAATCGGTGATGAGTGGAATCCCATCGACGGGGCGTGAGGATGAGTGGAATCCCCTCCGTGTGAAACGGCGATGAGTGTAATCCCACCGTAAGGTAATGGTTGTGTTGTTGGATGTGAGTTCCAATGGTTATCCACGTATTCGGGTCATAGCTAGGTGCCAATACGGATTGTGGAATGTGTTGCTAATACATTTGATATATGTGTTTCCATATGTTGCGTTTATGGACTTGTTGAGCATGGCATGATATTGATACTATGTTCATAAATCATCTATATTTGTCTCATGTGGTTCGTAGGTAAGAAATCATGTATTCTACCTTGGTTGTGTGCTCGTGCTTGGACCCTACATTGTCAAGGTTTGTTTTATGAGCTTACCCTCACTAAGCTTTATGCTTACGCTCTCTTTTGTTCGACAATGCAGATCCGTAGTTCGTGGGTTGCTAGTGCAAGCGGAGGGCCTCCAAGTGTGCTAGTTGCGCTTTTGATCATCAAGTATGAATTTCTAAGTTATGGATGTAATAGACAAGCAATAGGATTTGAGCATTTGATTTATGTTGTTGTTATGTGTTAGGAGTATGTTTAGACTCCTATGTTTTGTGGATGTTTTGCTTAAGGCTTGCTTATGCCTAGTGTGTTGGCCTTGTGCCCCTTTCATGAATGCTCTTGTGTATGTTCTTGTCTAAGGCATGAAACCATGAATGCTATGTATGCTTCTTTTGTTGAATTGATGATTCCTTTTAATGTATGGCTTTTATATGTATGTTATGTGTTAAGCATGCTTGTTGTAGGGTGTTTTGCCTTTAGAGTTAATGCATGTTTGGTTGGAGGTCTTAGTTGGTGTTTTTGAGGCAGCCTTGTATCTTAAACCATCTAAAACCTGTATGTTCGCAGCAGGGGTATCGATACGGTTGGACCCGTATCGATACGACCCTCTTGTTTCAGGCCAATCGTTTCGATACGCTGGAGGGGCGTTTCGATACCATTTTGCTACTGGAAATCTGAGATTTTGACGAGAAATTGAGGGTATCGAAATAGGCCTAGGTGTTTCGAAACGGTCTTCGTAGCGTTGACCACGAGAAGTTGACCTTTGAGGGCGTATCGATACGGTCAACCAGCGTATCGATACGGTCTCCTCGTGTTGACTTTGGCCATTTGACCTAATCAAGGCGTATCGATACCCTTTTTGAGCGTATCGATACAGCCTGTAGTTTAAGTTAAAATAGGCTGTTTTTGAATTGCTGTTTGGTTGTTCGCCTCGCTTGTTGCTTCCGTTGTCGATGTTTCACATAGGATGTATAAACGCATCTAGACAAGATAATAATTACATGAAAAGTTTTCTCGGGTTGTTAACCAAAGTGAAGCCTTAACGGGTTCCGCCTCGGTTATCCCCGTGTAACCCACTCGGACCGGTCAGTCGCCCAGACCAGGACGAGGGGGTTACACTTGTTTGTATCAGAGCCTAAGGTTTCCGAGACCTCGGGCAGGTAAGTGAGGTAAGTTAAATTCTTGTATTGCAATTGCACGGTGTTTACTTGCCATGTATGTATGCTTTGATGTTTGCATGGTTGATCGTGTATGTATGTTGTTTGAAGCATGTTGAGCAGAGTCCCATTGCTTCTATTACATTGGAAAAAGGATTTTTAAGTGAGGGAAACATACTTGAGCCACTTGGACCCTTGCCCTTGCTAACCCTATTCTTGTATGTTGTTGTTGTTGTAGTTGTTATCTGTGAGCGCTTATGTCGAGGCCTAGAGGTAGACCGAGGTTGGTTCGTCAGGAATCTCGTGTTGCGGCTCCTGTTGATGAGCTGGTGGCTGGAGTAGAGGCTCTTGTGGAAGAGCCTGATGTTGGAGTCGGAGCTCCTCCACCACCACCACCTCCTCAGCCTGATGTGGAAGGCGAGGCTAGAGCTAAGGGAGCGAGACCTCAGGTTGGCCAGGGTGGCCAAGGTCATGCGGGGATAGATATGGCTCCGCTAGTTCAAGCTATAGCGGGAGCGTTTCAGGCTGCAGTTGCCGGAGCTCAGGCTGCAGCTCAGCCGAGAGGTGATGATGCTAGCTTACCTTTAGAGAGGCTTCGTAGCCTAGGGGCAGATGAGTTCAGGGGATCTACGCCTGAGAGGTCGGAGTTGTGGCTAGAGAAGACAGTCCGTATTCTAGCTCAGATGGGATGTGTTGGAGCTCGTAAGTTGGGCTGTGTAGTTTCGTTGCTTCAGGGTGATGCCTACACCTAGTGGGTCACCATTACTACCGGCGTGCCTAAGGCCGAGGTCAGTTGAAATTTCTTTGAGACTGCTTTCAGAAAGAGGTATTTGGGGCCGAGATATCTGGATGAGAAGAAGCGGGAGTTCATGGCTCTTGTTCAGGGAGATGCATCAGTGTCAGATTATGAGATCCGTTTTGTTCGACTGAGTCAGTATACTCCAGAGTTGGTTCCTACTAAGAGGGACCGTTGTGATCGGTTCAGGTATGGGCTTCATGAGGAAGTCAAGAGGTACACCTTAGCCACAAATTATTCTGATTTTGATGTCTTGGTCGCTAGGGCTAAGGACATCGAGCATAGCTTGGGGCTGACCAAGCGTTCGGGAGGATCCAGTTCAGGGAAGAGACACAACAACTTTGATCGTGGTGATGCCAAGAGGCATCAGGGTGGTGGACATCAGTTTGACCATAGGCGTGGCGGTGGCCACCACGATAGAGGCCATCAGGGCCATAGAGCTGGAGGGCGTTTGCCCGAGTGCACTCGATGTGAGAGACAACATTCAGGAGAGTGCTGGGGGAACTATCATGCTTCCTGGAACTGTGGATCGAGAGACCACTTCAGGAGAGAGTGCCCACATCAGGCGGCACAGGCACCGGTTCAGGCACAGGCTCCTGCGAGAGAGATTGACTATCAGAGAGGCCGTGGGCGCGGTCGTGGTTACTTCCAGCCGAGGGCTGATGCACCTAGGATAGAGGCACCGATAAATCTTGCTCATGTAGTGGCAGTTCAGCCAGAGGCCGGTGGACCAGCTAGAGTCTACGCAGAGAGAGAGGCAGGGAATGACACATATGTGATAGCAGGTAATTTTGAGTTACAGTCAATGTCTTTGCTTTCCTTATTTGATTCGGGTTCCACGCATTCTTATATCTTGAGTGAGCATGCAAAGAAGTTAGACATACCAATTGAGATCTTAGATGTAGGGATGCATGTGACTAGTTCCTTCGGTGAGACAGTTGTAGTTAGACGAATGTATAGGAGGTGTCCGTTGAAGATTCAGGGTCATGTGTTTCCTGTTGATATGATGGAGCTTCCGTTCTACGGGTTTGATATTATTTTGGGTATGGATTGGTTGGTTGAGCACAGAGCTAGTGTAGATTTTGAGACAAAGAGAATTTCGTTGAAGCTTTCCGATGACTACGAGGTAGTGGTAGTAGGCGAGAACGTTAAGTTCTTGTCGAACGTTGTGTCAGCTTTAGAGGCTCATAGGTTGATGGACTCCAGTTGTGAGGCTTATTTAGCGTATGTGATGAATCCGAATATGAGTGAGGTTAGACCGAAAGATATCAGAACAATTTGTGATTATCCGAATGTGTTTCCAGAAGAGTTACCAGGTTTGCCTCCTGACAGAGATGTAGAGTTTGTGATTGAGACTGTTTCAGGGTCTACTCCAGTTTCTATTGCTCCGTACCGTATGGCTCCGAAAGAGTTGAAAGATTTGAAAAGTCAGCTTCAGGAGTTGTTAGACCGAGGTTTTATTAGGCCTAATAGTTTGCCTTGGGGTGCTCCCGTGTCGTTTGTGAAGAAGAAGGATGGCAGTATGAGAATGTGTATCGACTACAGGCAGTTGAACCAATTGACAGTGAAGAACAAGTATCTGTTGCCTCGTATAGATGACTTGTTTGATCAGTTGAGGGGTGCCTTAGTGTTTTCGAAGATAGATTTTAGATCAAGGTACTATCAGTTGAAGGTAAAAGAATGTGATGTTCCGAAGACAGCTTTTAGGACTAGATATGGTCATTATGAGTTCCTTGTGATGCCGTTTGGGCTCACGAATGCATTATGATCTGGTCAGATGACGAGGGTTGATACATTATGATCTGGTCAGATGGTATTGATAGGAGATCTGGGGAACATAGAAGGTTGTAGGTGGCTTTGTTGTTGAAGATGAGGCTTTGGATGAAGCTTTAGATGACGAGGGTTGATACATTATGATCTGGTTAGATGGTCTTGATAGGAGATCTGCAAGAACATTAGTGTTTCCTTTAATGTGTTTGCATTCAAAAGAATACTTTGAAAACCATTTTGCCCATCTGAGAAGCTGTGGGTGAGGAATTATCTTCTGCTTGAACTTAAGCGTTTGCGGGAATGAGGACATGTCCATTTCGATCAGAAAATGGTGGCCAATAAGATGGAATTCAAACTTCGTGATTCCCTTCTTGACAACGAGAATTTCTTTGAATATGGAGTGGTAGTGTGTTTCTGCGTCTGAGAATCGTCCACTTTTATATCCACATAAATATATTTTCTTATCAACTTCTTCAAGTAGGATTCCCCTCAAATATTTGTCACTGGCATATGTCCTGAGAATTCTTTTCCCATCTGAAGGGATTTTTAATGGAGGGAGGTTTCACAATTTTTCCTTGAGTACGCGAATAGCCCTGGTTTGCGTTTCTTTCCGTGGAGGAGCGTCTTTTTTCCAGCATTTTTCTTAGAGGATTGGTATACTTGGAAATTTTGTTGAAAAATCTCTAAGATAGTTTACAATTCCTAAGAATTGTAGAACCTGCATTTTAGTGAGATTTTCCTCTGGGAGTTTGAGTAACTCTTGAGCAATATGAGGTCCTAGCTGGTATTGACCATCTTTGAGATGCATTCCAAGGAATTTAATTTCTTGTTGGTTGATCTGCATCTTTCTTTTTGAAAGCATTATTCCACATTGGACAACAATGTCCTTGAATTGCTGGAGTAGTTTGGTATAAGCTTTTAGATATGGGCTGTAAAGAAGGATGTCATATATGTACACCAAGGCATTTTCCATAATGGGCTGGAAAATTCGGATCATAGCCTTTTGAAATAGTGATGGTGCTTTTTTGAGTCCGAAAGGCATCACCTTCCACTCGAAATGATGGTTTGGGATACATAATCATGTTTTTGTTCTGTCAACCGGATCTATTCCCAATTGCCAAAATCCAGCCTTAAGATCGAACAAAGAGAAGACCCTAGCTTTGGCGAGGCTTGAAAACAAGGCATTTCTATTTGGTAATGGAAATTTGTCGTCTTGCAAAAAATGGTTGAAAGGCTGATAATTGATAACCAGCCTGAGTTTGCCCCTAGCTTATTATGATCTTTTGTTGACATAGAAGGCTTCGTAAGCCCATTATGTGTTTGAGTGTTTTATTAATTCTTGTTGTAGAAGTTCATCACACTCTGTCTTTGCCAATTTTTGATGGTCGAGGTTCATTCCAGTGTGACTTGCCTTGATATCTTCATTTCTTTTGAAGGGTAACCTGATAAAGAACTCCGAATTTTTTCATAATGGATGATCACATTTTTTGAGGAAGTCATAATGTGAGTTTGCACAGGCTTTTAACTTGAATTCTTCAGCAATTTGGGTTATCTCAGGCGGCTGGATGGAGTAGAGTCTGGAGATGTCTATAAAGGGCTTGAATTGACTTTTGAATTTGAGCCTTTCTGGCTGGATTCTTAAATGTCAAAGGTCAAAGCCCACAACAATGTCTTTTCTTGGTAATTGTGATCCCATAACTGTGGTTGTTACTGCACATCTCAAGAAAAATTGTATAGTAACAAGTTTGCTGATGAGGTGAGTGGCAAACGTCTGGTCTGTTGCAGAATTAAAATATCTGGTATGAGGCTTCCACCATTCTAGAGGGAGGATCTTTGGATTCATGGTCGTCTCAGTTTCTCCTATATCAATGAAGGCAATTGCTGTAATATGGTTTTCATATTTTCCTAGATATATTGATACTAGAATATGTGGAACAGGAACTGCTGATAAAACAATTGCACCAATCTTGTTTTGTCTTTGTAGCATGTAGATTTCACCCTTAAAAGACCATTCTATTTCTGAATGAGAATCCTCAAATTCAATACTTTGAATGGTGAACAATGACCGGTCAGTTGGCTCATCGTCAATAGAGAAGAGACTTTCGATATCATCATCATCTTTGATAATGATCCCAGTTTTCTGTTGTATTTGCTAAATCATCTTGGTTCCTTTCTTTTGTTTTGGACAGTTTCATGCAAAATTCCCCTTTTGTCCACAAACATAGCACTTTGATGACTTAACTCCTGTAGATCTTTTCTTTCTGAGGTATCTTCATTTCTTTCTTCTTCTATAGAACGAGGGTGGCTAGAAAGACTTTTTTTCTTCGAAAATATTTCTTCATTTTGTCCTTGCAGCTGCAAGAATTATTCTTCTTGCATTTGATGGTAAGACCTGGCTCCTTACATGCTTTATCAATTTCTCTGCTACCAAACATATAATCCTTGAAGAGTTTCTTTCTGTTTTAAATCTCTTCTAAGGCAATATATGTTTCTTGCTGAATCTCACCAACAATAAGATTAAGAATATTTTTCTCTGCTGTTGTAGCTATCTGTTAATAGCGTTTTGAAGTAATTTTGGAATTGAAGCTAGAATATTTTGTTTCAGGCTTTGATCGACACTTGAGGTGTAGAAAAGTTTGTTCATAACGTTGAAGTGTTTGGCCAAATCTTTCTTTTCATAGGAGCAGTACTTTCTTTTGAAAAATTCTCTTCTTTTAAGTATTTTGGCATCATCAGGGTTGCCAAGGAAAACATGATGCATGATCTTGATAACATAAGAGAAGTCTTGTTGGACAAGAAAGATCATCTGATCACCTTCTCCTAATGTAATCCATCAATCTCTAAGTAAGCTTGTGAATTTGGAAACAAACTCAGTAAGAATCTCATGGTTGTTTTCTCGAGTGAGCTTCTGTGTTTCTAACCAGAAATGAAATTCTTGTAATCTCTGTGGCTATTTAGACGAAGGGATATCGTCTAATATAAATATACATTTTCCATTCACAGGATAGGCTTTAGGCTGACTGGCTGTTGATGTTTTTGCTTCAAATTCCTCTGGTTCTTCATCGTGAACTCCAGATTTTGTTTCATGAACTTTAGAGATTTTAGGGATAGAATTTTCTTTATATTTTCCGAGGAAGGACGTAAGAGGATTTTGTTGTTGAATCATGAGTGCCTTTGAAACCTTCGGGGAAGGAGGTGCTTCTTCTTCTTGGGGATTTATTTGTCTTTTTCCCTTGTCGACAACCTCTGCTCCTTTTCTTTCTTCTTTTTTTCTTTTTATTCGTTGGTATATTTTATAAGTTGTAGGTTTTCTTTTCTTTTCAAGTGGAGAAAATAAAATACCTCGCGAGATCGGTGGCTCTTCTTTGTGCAGGTAGGAAAAAATTGATGACTGAGCGGGTGTTGATGGTTCTCTCAATGAGGGAAAGAGTTCTTCTCCTTGTGATCTTGGAATCTGCCTAGTTTGTTGGAGTATTTTTATGCTCTTTAACCTTTCCGATTTCAATTTCTTTTTGTTCAAGATGGAGAAAAAATCCTGGCCTGGTGTAGCAGTTTCTCTTGTGACTTCCTGAATCCTTTTGTGAAGTAGAATAATAAGTTCATTGACGATTTTGGTGTTTTTGTCCACCTTGGATTCAACTTAGGAGACCTTTGCATCCATATGGGTGAGCTTGGAATCTATTCTTTTAAGAGCATCATTTTGGGCAATAGCATTTTCTGATTTCCAATTAAGAGTGGCTTCGGCAGCACTGATAGGGTTTTCAGATATTCCAGTCTGGAGGGGAGACAGAATTTTTGGAACATGTTTGTATTCTTTTTCAGTGAATTCCTCAAGAGGAGGAAACTCTTTGTCATATGATGGGTTTAATGATCCAAACATACAAATTGATGATGTTGGCTGGCTTTGGATAGGCTGTTTTTGGACCCATTTTTGGATTTTTTTTGTAACAGGGTTGAACATGTTTTTGGGGTGAAACCTTTGGTGGTGGAGGTGTAGGTGGGTTTTGGGGAGGTAAAGGAGTAGATGTTGTTTGGTTTTGTGGTTTAGAAGATGAATAGTCAACTAGATAAGTAAATTTTCCATTATCTTCTCTAAGCGGTCCAATAGCTGGATCTCCTTCCATATACCGTTTGTAAAACTGCATCTGGGATGACTTCTTCTTTCTGGCTTTTGTTTTGTGAGGATTGTATGCTGATCTGTCCAGACTTTCAAGCCAGGCACCAAAGCGATCATCTGTGCAAAATTCACACTAGCATTTAGGATCCTGCGGACAGTGACCTGTTGTGGGGTCTTTGAACATGTAAAGGGGTTTTCCATCAGCTTGAAAACTTTCAATAAGTGAGGCTTTTGGGCCAGGTTGGCAAATGTTACATCAACATTCTGGGTTTTGTGGATCGTGTCCCAGTACATGGATCTTCTACTGGCATCATCATCAACTAAGTTGGGAAGATTGATGGAGTTTGTTGACTGTGAAAATGTCTGTGATCAAATTTAATTTTAGATGTTCCGTTACCTTTTAAGATGATCTGAATTTTGGATGGCTGTACCGGTTCTCTTGATTTATGGAGTTGTTCATAGTTAGTAATCCATTTTTCAAGAAGAAGCTTAAGAAGCTCATTCTTGGGAATTTGGCGAGGGATATGAACACAATGTGGTTGT
Organism: Hibiscus tridactylites; assembly: GCA_958450335.1. Classification (NCBI taxonomy): domain Eukaryota; kingdom Viridiplantae; phylum Streptophyta; class Magnoliopsida; order Malvales; family Malvaceae; genus Hibiscus; species Hibiscus tridactylites. Next base: position 3,907,828 of record OY288290.1, on the reverse strand, counting down.
TCTTGAGTATCGACTGAAATGAGCAGGGAGTCCCTTGATCCTGTTCCATTTAATCTAAAGGCATGATCTTGGATCCGATACACAATCTGGTAGTGAAGTGTAGCAATGATTGAAGAAGTGATTTGAGGTGCTCCTACTATTTGGATCTGGACCTTGAGGGCATTTGACATATTTGGATCTGCTAAAGCCATGGTAAAGTTTGGGAATAGGGTTACCATGATAAGACCCAAGTTGAGAGTTGCTTCGATAGTACCAATACAAGCATCTTGGTATTTTAAGTATATGGTGTCAAGCAGCGCAATTCTTGCAACCACAGGTTTTCCTTCGGTTCCATGGTAATTTAAGGCCAACCTAATAGCTCCAAAATGAATATGAGAGTAACCAACATCAATCTACTTAGGGGGAAACTGGTGGGATTTTCAGCGTGAGGAATTGTTCTACTGCAGCTCCAGTGATAAAGTGTTTATCAAACCTGGAAGATTGTAATACTCCATTACATTTTGTGAATGAGTATGTATGAGAGATTTTATACTCTTAATGGGGAAAATGAGGGCTTTTTATAAGTGGAGTATGGAGTTGCAAGAGGAAGTTCAATTGGTTGAACTTTCTCTTCTTCTGAAAAGTAGGTAATTTCATAGAGAGAAGAAACTTTATTTGCAGAGGTTGTTTTTAAGGAAAAATCGGCCATAGTAATAGCTAAAGAGGAAGTGGTAGCTCGATTTGGATTGGACATGAATATGGAATATAATCTTTCCCTAAAAATCTGAAAATTTCCAATTCTATTCCCAGAAATAAGGTTGAACTACTGTAACAGGTATGCTATGCCAACGAGGCTCTTCTGGCCATGAAAAGGGCACTGCCTGTTAGTTACAGCCTTTCACCATTATTTCTAGGTTTATATCAGTACCATGATCTAAGTTTAATTGGCTTTTGATGCAGCATGATCCATAAGAATGGCAAGTGCAGAGCATACACCAGGAAAACTCACTAGAGATCCATGAATTCTTAAATCTACTAGAAAATTAGGAGGAAGAAGGAAGAAACTTAGAAGGCCATTGTTTTTAGAAAACACTCTCGGATTTTATTGATAAGGCTTAGGATGCCTCTTTTACATAGCTATGCTCTCCTTTTATAATCATGAGAGAGCAGATACGACAAGCAACTTACTTTCCACGTTTACATATAATTATTACAGACACTTTCCACGTTTACTTATAATTATTATAGACACTTTCCACGTTTACATATAATTATTATAGACAACCTTCCATTATATCAGAAAGTGACTTAAAGTAAAAGTAACATAGGATTCATTTCTTCTTTTAACTGTTGGCATTGGAATGGTGTAGCTGAGAACTATCCATCGATATGTCACTTTAACCATTATAATCATCAACGTCTGGTTCTGTTGAGTCATCACTGTCATGCAGACTTGTTTATAATAAGGCTATTGTTGTCCTTTCTATCTAATATGGGTCAGGGGCATCATCTCTTATCTGTTTATTGGCTGTGTTGAAGCTCCATGGATAATCTTGTGACCATTCTGTTGGATCAGGAACACTTTCTCTGTACTCTTCTATGGATGCCAATATTGCTTCGTGATAAGGATCAGGAGTAATAGGCCATGAGTTCCATGCTGCATGAATGTCTGGGGGTGGCCATATCTCAATAGTGATTGTTCTGTTGAGCTGGCAAAGATATCTTTGAAGTTTTCTGTATTGGCCATCTAGATTTTTTAGTTCTTCTAGATAGGTTTTATGAACCCAAGCTGTAGGGAACGATTCCAATTGTGTGGGGTCTTTATGCTGGATGAAATATTGTGGCTTGTAGAAGAAAATGATCATGGCCAGTCCTGGGTTTTTTTATAACTTCTGTGTTTATCATTTCAAGCCACTGAAAAAGTGAATAGAACCATTTTAGGAATGTATTGAAGTTTTTCATCTTTGGCTGGATATCATCATGGACTGCTTTAGCAGGAAAATACTGAAGGCCAGGGATAAAAAATTGTATGGCTATATGGTAAATATGGGTGAAATACCATAAGAACCATTTTAATTCATAAGGAACTTCGATAAATTCAAATATGAGAGGATGTATGAATGGATAGTCAGGATGTAGACCATGATGCCCAAGTATAAGACCACCGAAGCTTCTAAATAATTCTAATTGACATTCAAAGATCATGTCTCTGGCCTTATTATGAAACTTCTTTTCAATGATCAATCTTGGTACTTCAGGGGGATGTTCAAGGTTGAGATTTGAAGGAACATAGAAGGCTGTAGTTAGATTTGTTGTTGAAGATGAGATTTTGGATGAAGCTTTAGACGATGAAGGTTGATACATCATGATCTGGTCAGATGGCCTTAATAGGACATCTGCAAGAACATTAGTATTTCTTTTAATGTGTTTGCATTCAAAAGAATACTTTGAAAATCATTCTGCCCATCTGAAAAGATGTGGGTGAGGAATCATCTTCTGCTTGAACTTAAGCATTTGCGGGAAAGAGGATATGTCCATTTCGATCATAAAATGGTGGCCAATAAGATGAAATTCAAACTTCGTGATTCCCTTTTTTGACAACGAAGATTTCTTTTAATGTTGAGTGGTAGTGTGTTTTTGCGTTTTAGAATCATCCACTTTTATATCCACATAAATATCTTTTTTATCAACTTCTTCGAGTAGGATTGCCCCTCAATATTTGTCACTAGCATCTGCCCTGAGAATTCTTTTCCCATCTGAAGGGATTTTTAATGGAGGAAGGTTTTGCAATTTTTTTTTGTGTACACGAACAATCTTGGTTTGCGCTTCTTTTTATGGAAGAGTCTTTTTTCAGCATTTTTCTTAGAGGATTGGTATACTTGAAAATTTTGTTGACAAAATCTCTAAGATAGTTTACAATTCCTAAGAATTGTAGAACCTGCTTCTTAGTGAGATTTTTCTCTGGGAATTTGAATAACTCTTGAGCAATATGAGGTATTGGCTGGTATTGACCGTCTTTGAGATGCTTTTCAAAGAATTCAATTTTTTGTTGGTTGATCTGCATCTTCCTTTCTAAAAGTATTATTTCATTTTGGACAACAATCTCTTTGAATTGCTGGAGTAGTTTGGTATGAGCTTTTAGATCTGGGTTGTAAAGAAGGATGTCATCTATGTACACTAAGGCATTTTTCATAATGGGCTGGAAAATTCAGATCCAATTAATTTTTTTCTTTTTTAAAATTACAACTCAAACAAATATATTTAAATAAAAAATAATTTTCATGAAACAAATATATTTAAACTAATAGCACAAACAAATCTCAACAAATATTACAATCCAATGTATAAAAAATTAAAGTAACAACTTAAACTTCAACTAAAAAAAACCTAACAACAAAGAAATTATCCTTACATAAACTACTATTGTCTTACTAGTCTACTAATATAACTATTTTTCAAGTCAAAATTATAAAATGTCTAACAAATATTACAATCCAAGATGAAACAAGTTAAAAATATAATCAAAATATAGTCAGCAACTCATTTTTTTTTCAAGTTTGTCTCAATTCCCACAATGCACGACATACTGAAGTTAATATCTAAGCCCGAGCAACTTCAAAGCTTCTAAGAATTCTCATCACATTTAGTATATTTTTCTCATCTTGATCCAGAAATCCTAATTAACGGACTGGTCGGGGTTTTAGCGAAGACAGGGTCAACCAGAGTAGAAACCTTTAAAGACTGGTGATAACTTGTTGTTTACTTTTGATTAATCTGTTTCGGTAGAAAGATGACAAAACTGTGTAATGTATTGCCGGGTTTTGTTTTTTTATTTTTGTCTTGAGAGAGCATTAGTTTGTATTCCGACTTATGTATACTCTTTTTTTTCCACTTAAGATTAGGGAGGTTTTGATTGAGACACATAATGTCGGGTAGGCTTATATGAAATTAATAAAATCATATTTGCTGAAAAAAAATATAATCTCAATTCAACTTAATTAGGATTTCAATATATATATCTATATTAATATACGTAATCCCAATTCAACTTAATTAGAATTTCAATATATACATATATATTTACATTTTTTTTAAATCTAAGAGTTTTAAATATTTTTATTCGAATTCAAATATGGATCGAACTCAGATCAGATTCAGATCAGATTCGGATCGGATCATGGAAATGTCCATATCCGATCCATCTCCTATTAGGACTTAGACATTTTTTTCGAATTCGAATTCAGACTTTTTTTGATCGGATTTAGATTAATTTTTTTTAAATCGAATTCAGATTATATTACCATATCTAAGAATACAAGAATGCTCCGATGAAAAAGAGCAACTTTTATCTTACACAGTATTATATTTTAATTAATTAATATTAACATGAAAAATAAGATCTTTCTTATATATATTAAAAAATGTTGTTAACAATAAAATACTTATAAAGACAATATAGAAAACGAAATAACTATTTTTTCACCGTTTATGCTTTTATATATTATATGTTAATTAATTTGAAATTTGTAAATATATAATATATTTTATTGATTTTTATAATGATTAATTTTATAATAAAAAATAAGTCGACCAAGTGAATTTTTTAACTCTAATGATTGAATTTTATTTTAAAATTAGGCTTAATAGTTAAAAAGGTGTCCAACCTATACTTTTTTTTCCAGTTTGGTGCCTAATGTTTCATTCTATAATTCAGATTGAGTTTTTTCGTCAACGGCCGTTAATAATTTTCTGTTATCCAATAAAAACACGACACATGACATATTCTGATATTTTCTATATTTTTACTTTTCTAAAAATTATAAAATATGCAATTTTATAAAAAAAACCAAAATCTTTAATTTCTCTAAAACCCCCAAACACTAGATCCCTAAATTCCTCCCCTTTCACCATTGACCACCCTTACCTTTTTCGGCCCCACTACTGAAACCCCCATCATCCCGCCATCGAAAACCGACGAATAAATCGGCGATTGTTTCATCGACGAACATCCAAAAATGAAGAAAAAGAGACCGATTGAGCTTTTAATCGACGACTAGAGGTAGGGATGACAGTCGGGTACAGTTTCGCAGATTTCGCACTGCACCCGCCCTAGTTGGGGGTGGGGATGGGTATGAGTTTGGTGGGTAGTGAGCGGGTGTGGATGTAAAAATTCATACACATCGTGGGTAGTGGGTTTTTAACCTTACTCGCACCATATCCGCCCGCCCACTAACTACCCACCATATGAATTTTGGACCTTTTATGTTTGTAGGCTTTGATTATGCAGTTTTTATGGTGTTTTATGTACTAAGATATTGATTTATTTTAAAATCTACGTTAATCTTTAAGTTTGAAAAATGATGGTTTATAATCAAGCTTGAATTTATTGTTTATGATTGAGATTGAATTAATCAAGTTGTAAATTTGTAATATGCGTGGTTAAGTAGAATTTATACAAGTGTAAATATGTTTTAGTTAAGTTAGCTATAGTTAATTAGTTAGCTGTAGTTAAGTAGAATTTATACCGGTGAAAATGTGCTTTAGTTAAGTTAGCGATTGTTAGTTAATTAGGTGTAGTTAAATTTATACCGGTGCAAATGTATTATATATATACACTTTATCAATCAATAAAGTATGCGAAGTTGTACTCTTTTTTTATGAAAGTATATGGTTTAGTTTTACATAATTCGATATTAGTGGTAGCTTGTAGGTGAATACGAGTGGAGTAGTGGATGTCCAGTTGGGTAGTGGGTGTAGGGATGGATTTGAGAATGTACCCACGTGGGCGGGTGTGGATTTGAAAAGTGTCCCCGTCGTGGGTAGTGAGTAGGTGGTGGATATAAAAATTTTAGTTGGGTATGGGGGTATCCGCACCCGCCCCGCCATTTGCCATCCCTAGCTAGAGGGTGGGGGATGTTGAATGGTGAGGTACCCAACGCTTGGGGTGGTGAACGGTGAACCGCCGGCGTGTGGAGGATGTCGGACGGTGAAGGAGATGTGATTTGAGGGTTTGATTGAAAAAATTAAACTTTTAAGATTTTTAAGAAGTTTATATTTTTAAAGAAATTCAGAAATTAAATAAATAGATAAAACATGCCATGTGGCATATTTTTATTGGATAACCAAAAATTTTTGATGGGCGTTAATGAAAAAACTCAATTTGAGTTACGGAATGAAACGTTAGGCACTAAAGTGACCCAAAAAAATATTAGGCACCAAATTGGAAAAAAAAGAATATATGTTAGGTACTTTCTTTACTATTAAGCCTCTTAATTAAAAAATAGAGTTGGATTAGTTGAGTGAACTAGTTTTTTTCATATATTAACTAAATTTATTTTAAATTGTAGTTTGGTGTGTCTCTTATAATTTAGCATAAAAATTAAAATCGGAAGGATTGTTAGTGAAAAAGCTTCTGATAGTGAAGAAATGTATAAATGGCCATTGCTTAAGTTGTGTGTAAAATTGGGATGTTGCTAGGACTTGTGTTTGCATCATCTCTTCCATTTTGTTCATACATCTAACTGCCCTATGTACCACGTCGTCAAACTCTGAACCCTAAACTCAAACCGTCAATAGTAAGCAATCTTACCGAGAACAGATAGCGTTGGGTAGATTATGTTGTTTGGTTATAGCTATATGTGCATAATAGTACTTGAAGCTTACTCTTGTTATTAACTTTCTTGTTTGTGCATTTGTACTCTTTGTTGGATATGATATTTGAGGTTAAAATAGATAATGAAGAGTTTATTTTACGTGGTCGCCTGTCAAGGGAGGGAAGACAATGCTAGTGTCAAGGAAGGGGCATTAACCTCACATCGAAAAGGAATAAGAAGTTTTGAAATATAAAAACGGTAGTATTACACGTCCTATTATACATGTCTGTTGAGACGAGGGTAATGGTTTTATGACATTAGGTTAGGGTTGAAATGATGTCGGTCTCCGGCCTACTTTCATGTTCACCCGTTAGATAAGGCTCTTCGGGAAGCACTCTTAAATTCTAGACTATTTCTGTTTTGGTAGAGACAATAAGGGACGAAGCCACAGCTCCAATGGGAGGGGCTGTGGCCCCCCGGGTAGGGGAATTTTTTTTTACCCTTTGATTCCTTATATTTTTCTTGAAAAAATTGGGATAATTGTGAATTTTCCCCCCACCTTTCAAAATTTATGTTTTGTCCCCCAACTTCAAATCCTAGCTCCGTCCCTGGAAACAATATGGATGTTATGATACATGATGCGTTGTAACAATGATTTTGGATAAAAAAAAAGACAATTGAGAGACCGGACATGTGAGGTAATATATGTTTGGTTTGGTCCAAAAGTGACATGATAAGCATGCTACAAAGTATTGTCTATCTTAATGGTAAAGACTGTAGTTGCAGTTGTGTTATGATAGGAGAATGGTCACTGCCTAATCTTGGATCCAGAACAGATTCACAAAAGAAGGTGCCAAATTTTGCAAGATTTGTCTAATTATGCATGCTAGAATTCTTTTTAGATCTTTGATATATGGTAGCTACTTTAGTCTAAATTAAATCAGAAATCAAGTCAGATCGAACACTTAATTAGAAGTAGATTCTTTCAACGTTGTGTTCATCATGCAAAAGTTTTGAATATAAGACTTTACTAAAGATGTGATGTGCTTCTAACTAGACTCAATAGATGTTAGTTACCAATGTTATAATTTATGGTTTATTTATTTTGTATATAATTCCGTTTCCAGTTGAAGGCATCTCAAAAACATTTACTAAATTTTTTAAAGGTTTAGCTGAAATAAACGTCTAATCTAAAATATATTTTTTGTTTTGTGTTTGAAGTTTTTTAGTTAAAATAAAATAAGTGTTTAACGTTTTATTAAGCTAATACTTTAAAATTGATTCATTAAAAAAAGAAACCACATCATCTAACACCATTGATTGGTAACTTAATCATCGGTTTGCGATGACGGAATAGTGAGATGATCTATAGTGGAGTCTGACAACATAGGGGTGGATGGTGGTGATTGATTTGACGACGACAAATTATTAATTAAAGATTTGAGGATTTGGGGTTAGAGATTTAGAGGTTTAATTATTAAGCTTTGTGCATAAGTTAAGGTGTATTTAATAACATTTATTAAGTAGAAGATTATATTGTTGCATTTAATATGAAACATTTAAAAAGTATCTTATTTAAAAAGATTCTTTGATAATTTAACTCATTTAATAATATTAATTCTCACATTGAGTTGTTTAAGTGTTTAGGGTCTATGGTTTTTGTTTATGGTTTAAGGTTTTGTTTAGGATTTATGGTTTTTTTGTCTAGGGTTTTTTAGAGTTCAAGGTTTTTGTGTTGGGGTTTATGGTTTTTTGTTTATGGTTTTTTTGTTCATGGTTTATGGTTTTAGATTTTATGGTTTGTTGTTTTGTTTAAGGTTTAAGGTTTTTGTTTATGGTTTTGTTTAGTGTTTATATATATATATATATATATATATATACTTTGATATAAGGATTTTAGGTTTTAGGGTTTAGGGTTTTGTTTAAGGTTCAAGTGTTGGAAGACATGTTGAGATGTTGCATTATTGAATTTCAGGGTTCATGGGAGAAGCATTTACCGTTAGTAGAGTTTGCGTATAATAACAGTTATCAAGCGAGCATTCAGATGACACCTTATAAAGCTCTGTATGGTAGAAAATGTAGAACACCTGTTTGTTGGGCCGAAGCGGGACATAAATTGATACCTTTGCCTGATATGCTTAAGGGTATTACCGAGAAAATACAATTGATTTGTGACCGGTTGAAGGCAGCTTCGGATAGACAGAAATCTTATGCAGATTTGAAGAGAAGAGAAATAGAGTACGCCGTGGGTGAGGAAGTGTTCTTGAAAGTCTCACCTTGGAAGAAGGTGATGAGGTTTGGTAGGAAAGGCAAGTTGAGCCCGAGATTCATTGGTCCGTATGAGATAGTTGAGAGAGTTGGTCTCGTTGCCTATAGATTGAGACTGCCGGCCAAACTAGAGAAGATTCACGACATGTTTCATGTTTTGATGCTTCGAAGGTATATATTAGATCCGTCACATGTTATGCCAGTTGAGGAGATAGAATTGAATCCGGATTTGATCTACGATGAAGAACCAGTTGAGATTTTGGCTTCGGACAACAAAGTGTTGTGAGGAAGGACCATTGAGTTGGTTAAGGTTAAGTGGCGACATCGAGGAGTAGAAGAAGCCACTTGGGAGAGGAAGGATGACATGAGAAAGTAGTTTCCGCATCTCTTTCTGCGAGGTAAATTTCGGGGACAAAATTCTTTAAGTGGGGGAGAGTTGTAATGCCCCGAGTTTAGAGCCGGGAGATAATCGAATTAGTCAAGCCGAGTCAGGTTAATTTAAATTGGAGAAAAACTATTTTTAACACACCTTAAGTGTTTTTAAAGGGTAAAGGGTAAAACGAGAATTTTTAATGAAAGAAATAAGGAAAAAGGGATTTTTGAAAGTCATCTTCTTCTTCAAATTAGCTTTTCACGTTAAAACCTCTCTAAACCCCCATTTCACTATTCCATTAGTTTCAACACTTCAATCCAAGCGATTTCTTCAAGGTAAATGATTCCTTGACTTGGTTTTATCTTCCTTGAGTCATAATTGTTAAGATTTTTACAAAACTCATGGATTAAACTTGTTTTGATTTTTAAAGTTTGGTTTGAAATGAAAGGGAGTTTATGGGTTTTTCGTTTGGGTTGTCTATGGCTGAGTTGAGAGTGTTTTTAACTTTGTTTTATTGCTAAAATAACATGAAAATGGTGGGTTGTTATGGGAAACCCAAAATGGGTATTATGGGTGATTTTGGGAGTTGAAAATCTTGAGTTTTTGGATGAGTTTTGGGTCTAAATGACAACTGAAGGTTTGTTAGCTTTGAGTTGATGTTTTGGAATGTTAAAAGGTAGATTTTTATGGTAAATTCGTTGGTTATGGATGCAAGTAGTTGGGACTGAAATTGATAATGTTTCGGGTGAAGTTTGGGCTTGAATCGATGTGTGTTGTTGCAAGATTGTTGAGTTCCGGGTTTTTGTTGTGTTTGTGAGTGTATTAGTGTTCTAATGTTCAGTTTTGGGTTGCCCAAAACAGAGGAACTGGATTCGGGCTTCGTGGACGGAAATCCGGGTAGTTTGGAGGCTTGATTCGGCATCTTGGACATCGTTTGTGTGTGGCTAGTGAGTGGACCGATTTTAAAAGCCTTAACGTGGTTAAGGGAATGTTTTGGGAGTTTGGATTGAGCTTGAAAAGCCAATCCAAGCTCAAGAGTACGTTTTAATGGTTTTAAGCAATTAAATCGTGATTTATGTTTCCTCGATGCATGATGAACATGTTATATTGTTATGTGTTAAATTGCTTTGTTGCACATGTGAGATGTGGGACTTGAGTTTATATTTGCATTGTGACTACATGCCTTGCATGGAAGTTTGGACTTGGTAAGTGGTTCAAGCACCGGTAGTGCTTGTGGTTGTGAATGATTATATTGACACGTGTTGAGTTGTTACTGGATATAATTGATCGATCAATAGGATTAGAGTTCACTCGAGGTAAAAGTCGTGCGTGGCCTTAGTGATGTTAGATTCCACTAAGGAGGAGTACGGTGATGTGAGATTCCATCGGAAGTTATGTTTTTACTAGACAGATGAGTACGGTGATGTGAGATTCCACCAGAAGTGTTTAGTGGGTTTGAGAAACTATCTGCGTATCCGAGTAAAAACGATGAATGTAAATATACCCATGATGTTTTAATTCTCATGTTAAGCATGTTATTGATTTCTTCTTTTATGCTTCTGCATTGTTGGTTACTTTGCTTGCGTTATGAGAATGAGCATATGGTAAGCCTATGGCTTGTGGTTGCATTCGGTAAATGCACGTGAAGGTAAATGCATGTTGTTATGTGTTCAAGCATGTGGAAATGAGTTTGGTTTTCAAGCAAACTATGTTTTAAAACTAAATTGTTGTAGTTACCGTTTTGAGCACCGCTCACTAAGCTTAAGCGCTTACGCTCTCTTTTCCAACAATGCAGGCCCTTAGACCTTCGGAGTAGCTTGGGGAACAAGGGAGAATCCAAGGGAGTTTGGTTTGCTCAAGTATGATTTTAGACTTCGATAACTAGTATTAAGAAATGGGATAGGATCTTTATGTTTGATGTGTTGTTGGCATGTCTTTTTTGCTTAGACAAGTTTGCTAGGTTGTGTTTGGCTTGTAAAGCCTTTTGCCATGATGATTTATGCTTTTGTTTAGTTTTTGGTCTTGTTGATGAAGCCAAATATGCATGTTCCCTTTTAAAATCTTATCATGTTGGATGTTGCCACGTTATGTGTTTATCTTGCTTTACATGTGGATCCATGGATGCCTTGTGTTATACGTGTGCTTGTATGTTGCTTAAATGCTTGTTATATGCCTCTTGTATGGAGTCCCTTGTGTTTTTGCAGCTAAAACATGTTTTGCAAGGCAGGGCGTATCGATACGCTCAAGGGTGTATCGATACGGTCCCTTGTTTTGGGCAAGGCGTACCAGTACTCGGGGGCATATCGATACCCAAAATGCTCTCTGGAAATTTGAGAAATTGACGAGATTTTGGCGTATCGGTACGGGTCCGGGGTGTATCGGTACTGTCTTCGAAGTTAACCATGGGGAAGTTGACCGTTGAGGACGTATCGATACCAGCCTTGAGGGTATCGATACGGTTTCCCTAGGTTAACTTTGGGGTGTTGACCAAGTACAAGCGTATCGATACGACATGTTATAAAATTTAAAAATGGGTTATCTTAATTGCATGCTTTGCTTATTTTGTATCCATGTGTGTTTTCCACTGTGTGTCCTCTCGCATAGGATATAATTAATGCATCTAGACAAGATAACTTTAAAAGAATTTTTTTTCTAGGGTTGCTAATCGGAGTGGAGCCTTAACGGGTTTTGCTTCGGTTTTCCCCGTGTAACCCATTCGATGCGGTCTGTCGGCTAGGCCAAGTCGAGGGGGTTACATTGCCTAGGGTTTGTAACCCCCTCATCCCGGTCTAGCCGACATGCCGGTTCGAACAGGTTACACGGGGAAAACCGAAGCGAAACCCGTTGAGGCTCCACTTCGATTAGCAACCCTATTTTTTTCATTTAATTATATTGTCTAAATTATTACGTTTAATCCTATGTGTGAAGACGATAGCAGAAAACAATATAGAAAACATCCAAGCAACCATAAGGTAACTCAAATTTACCAAGTGACATATTAGTCCAATTGCATGCTTACGAAACCAAAACCATACATAAAAGATACAAACGAACCTAATAAAAAAGCTTACAAACAATCGGGACTAAATCACAACATCCGAGAACCTTCGAAGATACCAAAAAGCCAATTTATAGGCATGCGTTTCAAAACAGGCTTGCCCGTTCCGAAACGCGGGCTCCAGTTTAAAAGCCAGACCAGGCCATACCGATACGGTCCACTTCGTTTCGGTACGGGGTCTCCAGTGTAGAAACGTTTCTGAAATGGTTCCGAAACATGCCCTCACAGTGGCAAACCGTATCGAAACGCGTACCGAAATGAGAGCTCACAGTGTCAAATCGTATCGAAACGACACCGCCCCCGTTCCGATACGAGTATCCCTAGAGATACAACCGTTCTGAAATCACCACGAGCGTTTCGAAACGCCTGCACACAGAGTGACCCTAAAAACAGTTTTCTGCATCTTCAAACATCCCCAAACTTGCCCCAAACACCAAAGATCACAAGCAACCGATCATACAACAAATCTAGAGACAAACACATCCTACAAAGAGCATATTTAAACAATCAAGCATGCATATGAGACATTTAACTATCAAGGAACATACATCTACAAAAGCATTACATAAACAAGGTTTACATGCCTTCACACAAAAACATAAGCATCTCATAAAACATGGGTTACAATTCTTCAACACAAAAGCATAGGTATTTAACAACAATAAAGCCAACATAGGAGTCTAACAACGCTCCTACAACACATAGCATCCCTATTGCTATCTATTATATTATTTAAGAAAAACCATACTTGAGCAGCAACACACACTCTTGGGTGCCCCTTCCTTGCTCCTTGCTAACTTCCGCACTAATGATCTGCATTGTCGGAAACGAGAGCGTAAGCTTGAAAGCTTAGTAAGAGAGCTCAAAAACAAAATAACGACAATGTAGGGTCCAAACCATGGTATCCTCAAAACATCAACAAGGCATACTTTAATACCAACATAGCCAAGTACTACAAGAATGCATGAACATGGCATCTTACCTCATGCTATACTAAGCACAAATGCAATAGAACGTAACAAAACATCTTACTCATCAACCACACATAAACAAGTATATTGGCAACTATATAGCTTACTCGGATATGCGGATAACTTCCGTTGGGATTTTCGCCCCAACGTACTCAAACAACAATATTACCTTCCGGTGGGATTTCACACATCACCGTTTACTTTCACGGATGGGATTCCACTCATCATCACACATAACACTTTCCGGTGGAATGTTACTTCACCGTACTCCTCCTTGGTGACTACACATCACCAAGGCCATGCGCGAATTTGACTCTTACCGTGTGCACACTCATCCTAATGATCGATCATTTATACCCGATAATTATAACTAGTGCCAACATACTAAACGAGTCTCACCATGATTTCACAATCATGCAATACAACATACCAATCACCATCATGCAACATCAATATATCGCAACATGCATAAACGAACATGTATCACACAAAACCACATTTGCACATTTAACAAGAAACTCATAAAGTCAAACAAGAGATTAAGCTACCAACTTAATCCCCACATTAGATTGGCCTACCAAGCACAATCTAATACCTCAACCACACACTTTGAACCAATTTAAAACCATTTAAAATAGTCCACTCACCAAACACCCTTAAAACAAGCCGAGAAAGTCGATCAAGCCTCCAAGTTTATTGGAATCAAGTCCGAAGCTTCTGCAACAGTTTCCCTTGTTTCTAACCAACCAAAAACAGCATGTTACTCAACAAATCATCCACAAAACCACTGTCACAAATCAGATTACAATCTCAAGACCATTTCACTACATTTCCAAACCAAGAACTAACCAAAATCTTCATTTTCGGACCTACACACAACCCAGCAAATACCCATCGATTCCAACACCTAAATCATCATTAAACACGCTAAAAAAACCCTCAAGCATAACCATACCATCAGCCCAACTTTCCCTCACAAAACTACCCCAAAAACTCGAGTTTTCTACCTTTTAACACACCCACAAATACCCATTTCGGGATTTCAACAAAACTCCCCCATTTTAAGATATAATACACTTAAGAGCAAGATTAAAACATATATTGTATTTACTAATCAAAAACCAAATAAAAACCCATCAAAGCTTCCTCATTTTTCTTAAAATTTTAAAACTTGAAGAACTTCAAAAATGGAGTTTATGAAAAACTAAGACCATAGAAACGTTTAGAATGAATAGGAGAAGTCAAAAACATATTTACCTTAACGAAAACACTTGAAATCGATGAAGAAATGGATGGAACAGTGTTTTGGGGTTGAAGGGAGGTTTTGTCGTGAGTTTGGTTTGAAGGGGAGGGCGAAGATGACATTTCAAAAGGCACTTTTACATAGCTTATTTCATTTATTTAGAAATTCCCAAATTGCCCTTAATGAAAACACAAGCCCTTTTTCAATTAGAACCAAGCCCACTTTTATTTAAAACAAGCACAACGACTCGAACCCAATTTAACTCTCCTAACACCCGACCCCTAAACCCAAGTGTTACAACTCTCCCCCACTTAAGGAATTTCGTCCCCGAAATTACTTGATTGGAAGAGATACGAAAACTACCTCTCCATATCCTCCTTTCTCTCCCAAGTGGCCTCGTCCACACCTCGACATTGCCACTTCACTTTGACCAACTCAATCTGTCTACCACGCAACACTTTGCTATCTAATGCCAAGATCTCAATTGGTTCTTCATCGTACGTCAAGTCTGGGTTCAACTCAATCTCTTCCACATGCATAACGTGCGATAGATCTGATCTATAATTGCGAAGCATCGAAACATCGAACACATTGTGAATATTCTCTAACTCGGATGACAAACGTAACTGATAAGCAACTGGACCGATTCGCTTCACAATCTCATACGGCCCAATGTATCTCGGACTCAATTTCCCTTTTCTGCCAAACCTCATAACTTTCTTCCACGAAGAGACTTTCAAGAACATTCTATCTCCCACGGCATACTCAACTTCTTTCCTCTTCAAATCAGCATAGAATTTCTATCTATCCGAAGCTGCCTTCAAACGATCACAGATTAACTTCACCTTATCGGTAGTCCCCTTAAGCAAATCCGGCATCGGTAACAACTTTTGAACTGCTTCGGCCCAACAAATCGGAGTTCTACATTTTCTACCATACAGTGGCTCATACGGAGCCATCTAAATGCTTGACTGATAACTGTTATTGTATGCGAACTCGACCAACAGCAAGTGTTTCTCCCAAGTACCCTGAAAGTCAATAATGCAACAATGCAACATGTCCTCTAAAAATGTATAACCCTCTCTGACTGACCATCTGATTGAGGATGATACGACGTACTGAAATTCAATCGGGTACCCAAAGTAGTATGCAAACACTCCCAAAATCTGGCTGTAAATCTCGGATCTCTGTCAGACACAATCGACTTCGGCACACCATGCAGTCTCACAATCTCACTGATATATAAGTCGGCCAACTTATCTAAGAAGTAAGTCGTATGAACAACTATAAAGTGAGCACACTTCGTGAAGCGATCAACTATAACCCAAACTGAGTTCTTCTTTGAATGAGTCAAAGGCAAACCTGAAACGATGTCCATGGTGATATTTTCCCACTTCCATTCCGGAATCCTCAACGGTTGCAACAAACCTCATAGAATTTGATGTTCTAACTTAACTCTCTGGCATACCATGCACTTACTCACGTAATCGGCTACGTCTTTCTTCAAACCAACCCAGTAGTATTCATTCTTCAGATCATGATACATCTTCGTACTACCAAGATGCATAGCAAACGGGCTACTGTGTGCTTCGGTCAAGATAGTATGTCTCAAATCACTATCATCCGACACAACTATTCTATCTCTGAAACACATGATCCCATCAACACTGAAACTATAGTCCGATGGTCTACCCTCGGCTATTTCTTGCACGTGAGGTGCCAAAGATCTATCTAACAACTGTTTTTCTCTAATCATCTGGCTTAAGGTAGGTCTAACCTGAAGTTCGGCCACTAGACCACCATCACCAGACAAGCGCAAACTAGCGAACATGGCTCTCAACTCAACAACTACCTTCCTACTCAAGGCATCTGCCACTACATTGGCTTTACCCGGATGGTACTCAATCGTGAAATCATAGTCCTTAAAGTAACTCTAGCCACCTACGCTGTCTAAGGTTCAACTCTCTTTGTATCATCAAATACTTCAGACTCTTGTGATCCATATACATTGTGCATTTCTCACCATACAAATAATGTCTCCAGATCTTCAAGGCAAACACAACTGCGGGTAGCTCTATGTCGTGTGTCGAATAATTACGCTCGTGATTATTCAACTGTCTCGAGGCATAAGCTACAACTCTTCCGTCTTGCATGACCACACAACCTAATCCTACATATGAAGCATCACTGTAGACCACATACTCTTTCCCCGACTCTGGCTGAATCAAAATCGGTGCATCTATCAAAGCTTCTTTCAGTTTCTCAAAGGCTTTCTGTCTCGCATCTGACCACTCAAACTGAACATTCTTCTGAAGCAATTTTGTCAAAGGAGCAGCTATCTTCGAGAATTCATCCACAAACCTCCTATAGTAACCTGCTAAGCCTAGGAAACTACAAATCTCTATCACAGACTTTGGTTGCTTCCACTCAACAATGGCTTCTATCTTCTTCGGATCAACTCTAATCCCCTCGGCTGACACTACATATCCTAGAAAGACTACTTCTCTGATCCAGAACTCACACTTACTCAACTTAGCGTATAACTGGTTGTCTAGCAAAATCTGCAAAACTAACCTTAAATGCTTGTCATGATCTTCCTCGGTACGCGAATACACCAAAATATCATCTATAAAAACAACCACAAAATGATCTAAGTACTGATGGAAGATTCTATTCATCATGTCCATGAAAGCAGCCGGTGCGTTTGTCAACCCAAAGGGCATAACTAAGAACTCGTAGTGACCATATCTAGTCCTAAAAGCTGTCTTCGGTACATCAACCTCTTTTACCTTCAACTGGTAATAACCGGATCTCAAATCAATCTTCAAAAACACTGATGCCCCTCTCAACTGATCAAACAAATCATCGATACACGGCAAGGGATACTTGTTTTTCACTGTCAACTGATTCAACTATCTATCATCGATGCACATCCTCATACTACCGTCTTTCTTCTTCACAAATAATACCAAAGCGCCCCAAGGCGAAGAACTCAGACGTATAAAACCTCTATCTGACAACTCTTGGAACTGGGTCTTCAACTCTTTCAGTTCTTTTGGTGCCATACGGTACAAAGCAATTGAAACGGGAGCAGAATCTGAATATGCCTCTATAGCAAACTCTACCTCTCTGTCAGGCGGCAAACCAGACAATTCTTCCGGAAACACACTCAGAAAATCACACATTGTTATGATATCCTGCGGTCTAACTTCATTCATGTTCGGATTCATCACGTAGGCCAAGTATGCCTCACAACCCAACTCAACTAATCTCTGAGCCTCTAAGGCTGAAACAACATTCGATAAGAATTTTACATTCTCTCCTACTACTACAATCTCGTAGTCATCCGCAAGCTTCAAGTAGACTCTCTTTGTTTCGAAATCTATCCTAGCTCTATGTTCTGTAAGCCAGTCCATACCCAAAATCACATCGAAGCCATAGAATGGTAACTTCATCATGTCCAGTGGAAATATATGCCACTGAACCATTAACAGACACCTTCTGTACATCTTCCTAACCACTATTGTATTCCCGAAGGAACTAGTAACACTAACACCTACCTCTAGTACCTCACAAGGTATTCTTAACATCTTTGCATGCTCACTCAAAATATATGAATGCATAGACCCATAGTCAATCAAGGAAAGCAAACTCATAGACTGTATCAAGAAATTACCTGCAATCACATATGTGTCATTCTGTCCCTCTCACTGAGCATAAACTCTAGCCTGACCTCCGCCCTCTGGCTGAACTGCAACTACATGTGCTATATTTTTCTGGCCATCATTTCTTGGCTAAAAGTTACCTCGACCACGCCCACGGCCTCTCGGGTACTCAATAGCTCTAGCAGGAGCCTGAACCTGAACTGGTGCAAACTCAGCCTGATGTGGACAATCACACCTAAGGTGATCTCTAGCTCCACAATTCCAACACGCATGAAAGTTTCCCCAACACTCTCTGGTATGAATCCTCTCGCACCTAGCACACTTGGGCAAACACCCACCAGCTCTCTGGCCCTGATGGCCCCGTCCGTGGTTACCACCCCCACGTCTGTGATCAAAATGATGCCTATTGTCCCTGTGCCTCTTAGCATCACCTCTATCAAAGTCAGCAGACCTCTTCCCGGAACCAGAACCACCTGAACGTTTGGTCAGACCCAAACTGTGCTCTATGTCATTGGCCCTAGCGACCAAGACATCGAAGTCCGTGTAGTCCGTAGCCAAAGTATACCTCTTCACTTCCTCACTCAGCCCATAACGGAAACGGTCGCATCATTCCCTATCAGTAGGAACTAGCTCGGACGCATACTGACTCAATCTGACAAACCGTATCTCATACTTGGTCACTGTCATGTTACCCTGAAGCAAAGCCGTGAACTCTCTCTTCTTTTCATAAAGATAGCGGGGACCCAGATACTTCTTGCGGAAAGCAGACTCAAAGAACTCCCAAGTAACCTCGGCATCTGGCATGGATGTAGTAATGGTGACCCACCAAGTGTAGGCATCACCCTATAGCAAAGAAACAACACATCCCAGTCTGTGTGCTCCAGTACAACCCATCTGAGACAAGATACGAACAGTCTTATCAAACCAAGCCTCTGATCTCTCGGACGCCAACCCTCGGAATTCTTCACCTCCCAAACTACGGAGCCTCTCGAGTGGCAAACTGGTGCCCTCACCCTGAGGTTGTGCCACAACTTTTCCCCCAGCCACGATTGCCTAAAAAGCCCTAGCTATAGCCTGAACCAACAGAGTTAGATCTATACCGGCCGGACTTGGCCAACCTGAGGTCCTACGCCCTCAGCTCTCGCCTCATCTCCCTCTTGACGAGAAGGAAAATGAGGAGGTGGAGGAGCCTCCACTTCAACAACCGGCTCAACTTCAGGAGCTGCTGCCCGTGGTTTCGGATGAACCACCCTAGGCTTGCCTCTAGGTCTCATCTTATGGCTAACAAGATATCAACTACAAGCAAAACAAAACACACTAGGATTGAGTTAGCAAAGACAAGGGTCCAAGGTGCTCAAGTATTCCTTTACAAAATCTTTTCCAATAAAGTAATAGTAGCAATGGGAACTCGACACTACGCCTCAACACAACAACCATACTAACACATGCTTTTAAACACCATGCAAGCAAGCAAACAACAAGCATACATAGCAAAGCATTCATCGTACAACATACACTGAGATAGCAACATAACACCTCAAACTTACCTTACTTACCTTCCTGAGGTCGCGGAAACCTTAGGCTCTGATACCAACAAATGTAACCCCCTCGTCTCGGTCTAGCCGACAGGCCGGTCCAAACAAGTTACACGGGGAAAACCGAAGCGAAACCCATTAAGGCTCCACTTCGATTAGCAACCCTATTTTTTTCATTTAATTATCTTGTCTAAATTATTACATTTATTCCTATGTGTGAAGACGGCCGCAGAAAACGATATAGAAAACATCCAAGCAGCCATAAGGTAACTCAAATTTACCAAGTGACATATTAGTCCAATTGCATGCTTAGGAAACCAAAACCATACATAAAAGATACACACGAACCTAACAAGGAAGCTTACAAACAATCGTGACTAAATCACAACATCTGAGAACCTTCAAAGATACCAAAAAGCCAATTTATAAGCCTGTGTTTTGAAACAGGCTTGCCCGTTCCGAAATTCGGGCTCTAGTTTAAAAGCCAGACCAGGCCGTACCGATACAGTCTACTTTGTTCCGGTATGAGGGTCTCCAGTGTCGAAACGCTTAGGAACTGGTTTCGAAACAGGTATTCACAGTGGCAAATCGTATCGAAACGCGTACCGAAACAGGAGCTCACAGTGTTAAATCGTATCGAAACGGCACTACCCCTTTTCCGATAAGAGTATCCCTAGAGCTACAACCGTTCTGAAACCACCACGAGCGTTTCGAAACGCCTGCACACAGAGTGACCCTAAAAACAGTTTTCTGCATCTTCAAACATCCCCAAACTTGCCCCAAACACCAAAGATCACAAGCAACCAATCATACAACAAATCTAGAGGCAAACACATCCTACAAAGAGCATATTTAAACGATCAAGCATGCATATGAGACATTTAACTATCAAGGAACATACATCTACAAAAGCATTACATAAACAAGGTTTACATGCCTTTCACACAAAAACATAAGCATCTCATAAAACATGGGTTACAATTCTTCAACACAAAAGCATAGGCATTTAACAACAATAAAGCCAACATAGGACTCTAACAACGCTCCTACAACACATAGCATCCCCATTGCAATCTATTACACTATTTAAGAAAAACCATACTTGAGCATTAACACACACTCCTGGGTGCCCCTTCCTTGCTCCTTGCTAACTTTCGCACTAATGATTTGTATTGTCGGAAACGAGAGCGTAAGCTTGAAAGCTTAGTGAGGGAGCTCAAAAACAAAATAACGACAATGCAAGGTCCAAAGCATGGTATCCTCAAAACATCAACAAGGCATACTTTAATACAACCATAGCCAAGTACTACAAGAATGCATGAACATGTCATCTTACCTCATGTTATGCTAAGCACAAATGTAATAGAACGTAACAAAACATCTTACTCATCAACCACAGATAAACAAGTATATTGGCAACTATATAGCTTACTCGGATATGCTGATAACTTCCGTTGGGATTTGTTGAGAATTTAGGGGCTCGATTCGATCAACCAATTTAGCTCACCAAGTGGTGGAGAGATGGATTTTTGGGTGGAAGGGTTTAGGAAGCTAAAAAGTTAATGACACAATGATTTATAGTGGTTCAACCTTCTAACCAAGGTCTACATCCACTACCTTAGCTTCCCACTAAGGATTTCTCAATCAATCCACTATTGATTCGTCCCCTTTTCTAGGATTAGGAGGAAACCCTTACAACCGATCAAGCTTCTACCCAAAGCCTTGATCAAAACCCTCTTTTACAAAGAGACAATAAAAGCAAACTTAAAACCCTCTAATAAGTGTTTGTTTTCACAATGAAGCACTCACCCAAAACCTAAAACACTTGAGCAAATTTGACAATTTTGGCTCACTAGTGTTTGTCTATACAAGAATTGACTATTTAAGCACTAAGACAATCTTTGATCATTTGATGTTTGACAAAATGAGCATTAGCCTTCTCTTGATGCTTGGAGGTCCCTTTTATACTCCCAAATGAGTTTGTAGCCGTTACTAGCCGTTGGGGATGATTTGGAGCCGTTGAGGACTTTATTTCCCTTCATAAATGTTGTTCTACAGCTAGTCGTATCGATACGCGTGGAACCGTATCGGTACGACCTTCATAGGAACTAGCCGTTGAGCTCTTGCCAGCCAAGGCGTATCGATACGCTTAAGAGCGTATCGGTACGTGTTCGCATTTAAATGGCCGTTGGGAAATAGCCGTTGGGGTTGGTTGAAAGGGGATCGGTACGCTTACCTGGTGTATCGAAACGATCCCGAACCGTATCGATACGAAAAAGGCCTGTATCGATACGGGTTTTGACAGTGGCCAAACTGGGGCAAAAAGGTATCGGTACGGGTACAACCGTATCGATACGGGTAACGTGAAAACACAAGTTTGGCTATTTAAAACATGAAAAATCTTTGCCAAAAACCTCTTAAAATACCTCAAACATAAATTCAAGTTGTTTGGACTTAAAACCAAGTTTTAAATTCTTTTCAAATTAGTCCAAAACATTTTTCAATTATTATATCAAAACATTAGTTCTACAATCTCCCCCTTTTTGATATAATAAAATTAACTTGAAAAATTGTTTGGGATTCTCCCCCTTTAACTTTAAAAATGTGAATAAGAGATTAAATGTATGAAATCAAATAAAGCTCCCCCTTATTCATTTGAAAATTCAATTTTTCAAACCATACCATTTCTCCCCCTTTTTGTTATATCAAAAAGAATTTAAGATATTAAGTTCAAAATAACAATAGAGGTAAAAACTTTGACACAAATAAGAATTTGGTTTAAAAATGGCTCCCCCTTACTCAAAGCATCATCAAAAATGTTAGTCCAACATATATGATCATCTAGTTGAATAAAAAGAAAATAAGACAAATTAATTCAAAACAACTAGAAATTTTACCAACACTTGAACCCAAGGGAGGATGTGAAGCCTTCCTTCTTCAAGTGTTCTTCCTTGTGTGCATGAAGCTCCCCCTCAATGTTTGACTTGTTGAACATCTCCATCACACCTAGCAAAAGACAATCAAGTAATTTTTGGTATCCAAATTGCTTTGGATCCATAAACGTTAGTTGCACAAATTTTAGTCCCCTTAGGAATCCATTTTTCAATGTCATCATTTTTAATTGAAGTACTAAGTCCTTTTGGGACCCAAATACTTCTAAAACATTTTCCTTTAATAAATCTAGGGGCACTAGATTGTCTAACATAAAAGTTTGATTTTCCAAAATTGTTTTTCTTTTCAAGCTCTTTGGAAATCAAATCTTTTTCTACTTGAACATTTTGAAGCAATTTTTGTAAATCAAAACATTTTAATTCAAACTCTTCAAGTTTTGCTTCAAGTTCAAGTTTGGTTTTAGAAAGCAAATCATTTTGAATTTTTAACTTTGAAATCAATTTATTGTTTTTCAAAATGTGGCTTTTAAAATCTAAAACCAAATCATCATAGGCATCTTGTAATTCATCAAAAGAATAAGAACATGAAGTATATGAATTAGAAGTTACCCTTGAATCTTCTTCGATGGCCATAAGGCAAAGGTTGGCTTGTTCATCATCGGTGGAGTCCTCATCACTCCAAGTAGCCACATGTGCCTTCTTCTTATGGCTTGAAGTGCTTGCCCTCTCCTTTCTTTTAGGTTCTCGTTCAAGCTCTCTCAAGGCTTTCTTCATGAATGGGGCACACTTCTTGAAGAGATGAACTATCTCTTCATCTTCATCCTCCTCTTCACTTGAGTAGACATGATGGCAAGTGGAGGATTTGAGAGCCATGGCACTAGCATTGATGACAAACCCTTTGATTTTCTTCTCTCCCATAGCTCTAATTTCTTCCCTCTTCTTCTCATCCTCTTTGTTCTTCTTCATGATTTGATGAGTAAGGAGAGACCCCATGAGTTCATCAAGCTTAAAAGTCTTCAAATTTTTGGCTTCGATGATGGCGGTCCTCTTTGAGTCCCAAGACTCGGGAAGTGAGTAGATGAGCTTCCGAACAAGATTTTCTTCCGGAATGGCTTCTCCATACCCTTTGAGGCCATTGGTGATGGTGGAGAACCTATCGAACATCTTCTCAATGTTCTCTTCCGGATCCATTTTGAAGTTCTCATACTCCAAGGTTAGGAGCCCAATCTTGGTCTCCTTGACTTCATTTGTCCCCTCGTATGTGACTTCAAGCTTGTCCCATACCTCATTGGCACTCTCACAAGAAGACATCTTCTCATAGATGGATGGACCAAATGCACAAAATAGAATGTGCAAGGCTTTGCAATTTAGCTCCATCTTCTTGCGATCGTCGGCACTCCACTCCGCTTTACTTCTTTGAGGCACGAACGGACCATCTTCAACTACATCCCATAGCTTGTAATCTCACGATTTGATGAAGAACTTCACCTTTGTCTTCCAATGGGCATAGTGAGTTCCATCAAAGAAAGGCGGTTTGTCGATAGAATGTGCCATTGAGCCGGTTGATGAAAAAGTGATCGAGCTTGCTGGATCTTCTCAATAGGATGTGAATCCCCTTCGATTGAGCCAAGCTCTGATACCAATTGTTGAGATTTTAGGGGCTCGATTCGATCAACCAATTTAGCTCACCAAGTGGTGGAGAGATGGATTTTTGGGTGGAAGGGTTTAGGAAGCTAAAAAGTTAATGACACAATGATTTATAGTGGTTCAACCTTCTAACCAAGGTCTACATCCACTACCTTAGCTTCCCACTAAGGATTTCTCAATCAATCCACTATTGATTCGTCCCCTTTTCTAGGATTAGGAGGAAACCCTTACAACCGATCAAGCTTCTACCCAAAGCCTTGATCAAAACCCTCTTTTACAAAGAGACAATAAAAGCAAACTTAAAACCCTCTAATAGGTGTTTGTTTGCACAATGAAGCACTCACCCAAAACCTAAAACACTTGAGCAAATTTGACAATTTTGGCTCACTAGTGTTTGTCTATACAAGAATTGACTATTTAAGCACTAAGACAATCTTTGATCATTTGATGTTTGACAAAATGAGCATTAGCCTTCTATTGATGCTTGGAGGTCCTTTTTATACTCCCAAATGAGTTTGTAGCCGTTACTAGCCGTTGGGGATGATTTGGAGCCGTTGAGGACTTTATTTCCCTTCATAAATGTTGTTCTGCAGCTAGTTGTATCGATACGCGTGGAACCGTATCGGTACGGCCTTAATAGGAACTAGCCGTTGAGCTCTTGCCAGCCAAGGCGTATCGATACGCTTGAGGGCGTATCGATACGAGTTCACATTTAAATGGCCGTTGGGAAATAGCCGTTGGGGTTGGTTGAAAGGGGATCGGTACGCTTACCTGGCGTATCGAAACGATCCCGAACCGTATCGATACGACAAAGGCCTGTATCGATACGGGTTTTGAAAGTGGCCAAATTGGGGAAAAAAGGTATCGGTACGGGTACAACCATATCGATACGGGTAATGTGAAAACACAAGTTTGGCTATTTAAAACATGAAAAATCTTTGCCAAAAACCTCTTAAAATACCTCAAACATAAATTCAAGTTGTTTGGACTTAAAACCAAGTTTTAAATTCTTTTCAAATTAGTCCAAAACATTTTTCAATTATTATATCAAAACATTAGTTCTACAGGATTTTCGCCCCAACATACTCAAACAACAGTATTACCTTCCGGTGGGATTTTACACATCACTGTTTACTTTCACGGATGGGATTCCACTCATCATCACACATAACACTTTCCGGTGAAATGTTACTTCACCGTACTCCTTCTTGGTGACTACACTTCACCAAGGCCACGCACGAATTTGACTCTTACCGTGTGCACACTCATCCTAATGATCGATCATTTATACCCGGTAATTATAACTAGTGCTAACATACTAAACGAGTCTCACCGTGATTTCACAATCATGCAATACAACATACCAATCACCATCATGCAACATCAATATATCACAACATGCATAAACGAACATGTATCACACAAAACCGCGTTTGCACATTTAACAAGAAACTCATAAAGTCAAACAAGAGATTAAGCTACCAACTTAATCCCCACATTAGATTGGCCTACCAAGCACAGTCTAATACCTCAACCACACACTTTGAACTAATTTAAAACAATTTTAAACAGTCCACACACCAAACACCCTTAAAACAAGCCGAGAAAGCCGATCAAGCCTCCAAGTTTCCTGGAATCAAGCCCGAAGCTTCTCCAACAGTTTCCCTTGTCTCTAACCAACCAAAAACAGCATGTTACTCAACAAATCATCCACAAAACCACTGTCACAAATCAGATTACAATCTCAAGACCATTTCACTACATTTCCAAACCAAGAACTAACCAAAATCTTCATTTTCGGACTTACACACAACCCAGAAAATACTCATCGATTCCAACACCAAAATCATCATTAAACACGCTCAAAATAACCCTCAAGCATAACCATACCATCAGCCTAACTTTCCCTCACAAAACTACCCCAAAAACTCAAGTTTTCTACCCTTTTAACACACCCACAAATACCCATTTCGGGATTTCAACAACCCCCCCCCCCCCCATTTTAAGATATAATACACTTAAGAGCAAGATTAAAACATATATTGTATTTACTAATCAAAAACCAAATAAAAACCCATCAAAGCTTCCTCTTTTTTCTTAAAATTTGAAAACTTGAAGAACTTCAAAAATGGAGTTTATGAAAAACTAAGACCATAGAAACGTTTAGAACGAAGAGGAGAAGTCAAAAACATATTTACCTTGACGAAAACACTTGAAATCGATGAAGAAATGGATGGAATAGTGTTTTGGGGTTGAAGGGAGGTTTTGTCGTGAGTTTGGTTTGAAAGGGGGGAAGAAGATGACATTTCAAAAGGCACTTTTACATAGCCTATTTCATTTATTTAGAAATTCCCAAATTGCCCTTAATAAAAACACAAGCCCTTTTCAATTAAAACCAAGCCCACTTTTATTTAAAACAAGCCCAACGACTCGAACCTAATTTAACTCTCCTAACACCCGACCCCTAAACTCGGGTGTTACAAGGGTTTAGGGGTTTTTATTTATGGTTTTGTTAGGGTTTTATCTATGGTTTGGAGTTAGAATTTAGGGTTTAATTTTTAGGTTTTAGGGTTTTGTTTTTGTTTAGGGTTCAAGGGTTTTAATGGTTTAGGGTTTATGGTTTTTGTTTAAGGTTTACTGTTTTTATAGTTAAATGTTCATGGTTTTTTGTGTTGGGTTTAGGGTTTATATTTTTTGTTTAGGGTTTAGGGTTTTTGTTTAGAATTTTCTTTAGTGTTTAGATATATATATTCTTTGATCCAAGGATTTTAGATTTTAGGGCGTTTTTTAGGTTTAACATTTAGGGTTTAATGTATAGGGCATATGGTTTTTGTTTATGGTTTAGGGTTTAGGGTTTTTGTTTAGGTTTTTTTTTCTAGGGATTAGTATTTTTTAGGTTTAGGACTTAGATTTTAGGGTTTAAGGTTTTTGTTTAGGGTTTTTGTTTGGCGTTTGATTGGTAACTCAATCATCGGTTTGCGATGACGGAATAGTGAGATGATCTATATTGGAGTCTGGCAACATAGGGGTGGATGGTGGTGATTGATTCGACGACGACAAATTATTAATTAAAGATCTGAGGATTTAGGGTTAAAGATTTAGAGGTTTATGAAATAATGAGTTTTTTTCTATTTTTGAAAAAATTAAAATTTTTATGATTTTTTAAAAATAAATGAAACTAGAAATAGATCACGTGTCATGCATTTATTGAATGACAAATTTCTTAATTATATTTGACGAATAAACCTTAAAATACAATAAAATGAACAATATACTAGTATTTTGACCGAAAATTTCAAACACCTAAAAATTTATGTAATTTAAAAAAAATCAATGAAGGCTTTATAAAACCACAATGGTGAGTAAATGACGATGGGTCATTTTCCCATTATTCCACCATAGACGGCTTTGCACGCTTTCAGGGTCTTTAGCTACCAATTGCAAAACTTGCAGCTTTATTTAATCCAACATGTTTTTATTTATTTTCGTTTAATTATTAGGCTTTGTGCATAAGTTAAGGTGTATTTAATAATTTTTATTAAGCAGAAGATTCTATTGTTGCATTTAATATGAAACATTTAAAAAGAATCTTATTTAAAAGGATTCTTTATTAATTTAACTCATTTAATAATATTAATTCTCACATTGAGTTGTTTAAGAGTTTAAGGTCTATTGTTTTTTTTATGGTTTAGGGTTTATTATTTTGTTTAGGGTTTATGGTTTTTGTCTAGGGTTCAAGGTTTATGGTTTTTTAGAGTTCAAGATTTTTGTGTTGGGGTTTAGGGTTTGATGTTTAGGATTTTTTGTT
The DNA here is from genome assembly GCA_958450335.1 of Hibiscus tridactylites. Classification (NCBI taxonomy): domain Eukaryota; kingdom Viridiplantae; phylum Streptophyta; class Magnoliopsida; order Malvales; family Malvaceae; genus Hibiscus; species Hibiscus tridactylites. The sequence goes on along the minus strand of OY288290.1, from coordinate 3,879,797 downwards.
CATAGTTTAGGGTTTTAGAGTTTATTGTTTATGGTTTTGTTTAAGGTTTAGGGTTTTTGTTTATGGTTTTGTTTAGTGTTTATATATATATATATTTCCTTTGGTATACGAACTTTAGGTTTTAGATTTTAGGGTTTATGGTTTATGGTTTTGTTTAAGGTTTAGGTTTTTTGTTTATGGTTTTGTTTGGTGTTTATATATATATATATATATATATATATATATATATATATATATATATATGTATAGTTTGATCAAAGGGTTTTAGGTTTTAGGGTTTTTGTTTAGGGTTTTGTTTAGTGTTTATGGCTTAGTGTTTTTTATTTAGGGTTTAGGGTTTATAGTTTAGGGTTTTTAGAGTTTATTGTTTTTGTTTAGGTTTATGATTTAGGTTTTAGGGTTTATAGTTTAGAATATGTGTTTATCATTTAGGGTTTTTGTTTAGGGTTTAGGGTTTTTATTTAAGGTTCAAGGTACAAGGTTTAATGTTTAGTGTTTGAGGTTTTTATTTAGGGTTTAGGGTTTCATGGTGTTTGTTTAGCACTTTGGGTTTTTGTTTAGAGTTTAGGGTTTTTGTTTAGTATTTAGGGTTTAGAATTTAGGATTTTGTTTAGGCCTTTTACAATATGTTTGTCACATTAATATTCTTTTATTTATTCTTAATAAGCTTTGTCTAACAATAATTAAGTAGAAGATTATATTGTTGCATTTAATATGAAAGATTTATAGGAATCTCGTTTAAAAGGATTCTTTGATTATTTAACTCATTTAATAATATTAATTCTCACATTGAGTTTTTTAAGTGTTTAGGGTCTATGGTTTTTGTTTATGGTTTATGGGTTTTAGGTTTTAGGTTTTATGATTTTGTGTTTATGATTTTTAGGGTTCATAGTTTAGGGTTTTGTGTTGGAGTTTAGGGTTTTATTTAGTGTTTAGGGTTTTTGGTTTAAGGTTTATGGTTTTGTTTTTGTTTAGGGTTTTGTCTAGGGTTTTATTTAGTATTTATATACACACACTTAGATCTAAGGATGTTAGGTTTTAGGGTTTAGAGTTTTTCTAGGGTTTGTTTGGTGTTTAGGGTTTAGGGGTTTTAGTTAGGGTTTTGGGTTCTAGTTAGGGTTTTATCTAGGGTTTAGGGTTAGAATTTAGGGTTTAAGGTTTAGGATTTAGGGCTTTATTTTTTGTTTGTGATCATGGGTTTTAAGGGTTTAGTGTTTATGGTTTTTTGTTTTAAGGTTCAATGTTCATGGTTTTTGTGTTAGGGTTTAGGGTTTTTGTTTAGTGTTTTCTTTAGTGTTTATATATATATATATATATATATATATATATATATATATATATATATATATATATATATATATTGATCCAAGGATTTTAGGTTTTAGGGATCTTTAGGTTTAGAATTTAGGGTTTAGGGTATATTGTATATGGTTTTTGTTTACAATTTAAGGTTGAGGGTGTTTGTTTAGGGTTTTTTCTAGGGGTTAGTATTTTTTGTTTAGGTTTATGACTTAGATTTTAGGGTTTTGTTCGGCGTTTGATTGGTAACTCAATCATCGGTTTGCGATGACGGAATAGTGAGATGATCTACAGTTGAGTCTGACAACATAGTGGTGGATGGTGGTGATTGATTCGACGACAACAAATTATTATTTAAAGTTTTGAGGATTTGGGGTTAGAGATTTAGAGGTTTATTAAAGAATTAGAATTTTTTGCTTTTTTTAGAAAATTATATTTTTTATGATTTTTTAAAATAAATGAAACTAAAAAAAATAGATCACGTGTCATGCATTTATTGTATGACAAATTTCTTAATTATAATTAACAAATAAACCTTAAAATACAATAAAATGGACAATATAATAGTATTTTGTCCCAAAAAATTCAAACACCTAATAATTTGTGTAATTTAAAAAAAAAATCAATGAAGGCTTTTTAAAACCACAATGGTGAGTAAATGATGATGGGTCATTTTCCCATTATTCCACCATAGCCGGCTTTGTGCGCTCTCGGGGTCTTTAGCCTACCAATTGTGAAACTTGCTTCTTTATTTAATCCAACGTGTTTTTATTTATTTTTGTTTAATTTTTAGGCTTTGTGCATAAGTTAAGGTGTATTTAATAACATTTATTAAGTAGAAGATTATATTGTTGCATTTAATATGAAACATTTAGAAAGAATCTTATTTAAAAGGATTCTTTGATAATTTAACTCATTTAATAATATTGATTCTCACATCGATTTGTTTAAGTGTTTAGGGTCCATGTTTTTTGTTTGTGGTTTAGGGTTTTGTTTAGGGTTTATTATTTTTTTGGGTTTATGGTTTTTTGTCTAGGGTTTTTAGAGTTCAAGGTTTTTGTGTTGGGTTTAGGGTTTTCTTTAGGGTTTAGGGTTTTTGTTCAAGGTTCAAGGTTCAAGGTACAAGGTTTAATGTTTAGGGTTTGGGTTTTTAATTTAGGGTTTATGTGTTTTTAGTTAAGGTTTATGGTTTAGGGTGTCATTGTTTTTGTTTAGGGTTTAGGGTTTTGCTTTGAGTTTACTAGTTAGGGTTTAGATTTTAGGATTTTGTTTAGGCCTTTTAGAATATGTTTGTCACATTAATATTCTTTTATTATTCTTAGTAGGCTTTGTCTAACCTATACCCTAGGGCATAGGTTCATGTGTATTTAATAACAGTAATTAAGTAGAAGATTTTATTGATGCATTTAATATGAAACATTTAATAGGAATCTTGTTTAAAAGGGTTCTTTGATTATTTGACTCATTTAGTAATATTAATTCTCACATTGAGTTCTTTAAGTGTTTATGGTCTATGGTTTTTTGTTTATGGTTTATGGGTTTTAGGTTTTATGGTTTAGTGTTTAGGATTTTTAGGGTTCATAGTTCAAGGTTTTTGTGTCGATGTTTAGGGTTTTAATTAGTGTTTAGTGTTTATGGTCTATGGTTTTTGTTTATGATTTAGGGTTTATGGTTTTTGTTTATGATTTTGTTTGGGGTTTTTGGTTTTAGGGTTTATGGTTCAGTGTTTAGGGCTTTTAGGGTTTAGGGTCATTATGTTGGTGGTAGGGTTTTTGTTTAGGGTTTATGGTTTTTGTTTAGTGTTTTTATATATATACTTAGATCTAAGTATTTTAGGTTTTAGGATTTATAGTTTTTGTTTAGGACTTGGGGTTTTGTTATTGTTTAGGGTGTGGGGTTTTGTTTAGGATTAGTTTTTGTTTAGGGTTTTGGGTTTTTTGTTTAGAGTATTGTTTAGGGTTTATGATTTTTTGGTCAGGGTTATGATTTAGGGTTTAGGATTTTTGTTTAAGGTTTTGGGAGTTTAAGGGTTCATCATTTTGTTTAGGGTTTAAAGTTGTTTGTTTATCGTGTATGGTTTATTGTTTTTAGGGTTTAATGTCTATGATTTAGGGTTTATGGTTTTATTTAGGGTTTAGGGTTTTGTTTAGATTTTTTAGTGTTTAGGGTTATGGGTTTTTTATGGTCTAGGATTTTAGGGTTAATGATTTGGTTTAGGGTTTATTATTTTCGTTTAGGGTTTTTTGTTTATTGCTTATGGTTTTAGGGCTTTTTTTCTAGGGTTTTGTGTTTTTTGTTTAGGTTTAGGACTTAGATTTTAGGTCTTATGGTTGTTGCTTAGGGATTAGTGTTTAGGGTTTTCATTTAGGGTTTAGGGTTTTTCTAGGGTTTTATTTATTGTTTATATGTATGTATTCTTTGATCCAAGGGTTTTAGGTTTATGATTTAGGGTTTAGTGTTTGGTTAGTTTTTAGTGTTTATGGTTTTTAGTTTGTGCTTTATGTTTTGGGGTTTTGTCTAGGGTTTAGTGTTTTTGGTTTAGTTTTAGGACTTAGATTTTAGGGTTTATGGTTTTTGTTTAGGGTTTATGAATCATTTAATCTCTGAAACCCTAAAACCCTAAACACTAAACACTAAACCCAAACCAAAAAACCTTAAACCATAGACAAAACCCTAAACCCTAAAATCCAAAAGCCCAAAAACTCAAAACAAAAACCTTATGCTATAAAACCTAAACTATAAACATAAAGCTTAATCTCGAACCAAAAACCCTAAATCCTAAAACCTAGATCATAAACATGAATAAAAAATCTTAAACCCTAGGTTTACGATTTAGAGTTTTTTTATTAAGGTTTAAGGTTTTATTTAGGGTGTATGATGTATGGTTTTTGTTTTCAATTTAGGGGTTTTGTCAAGGTTTAGGGTTTAGGGTTTTGTCTAGGGATTTGTTTTTTTGTTTAGGCTTAGGACTTAGATTTTAAGGTTTATAGTTTTGTTTAGGGTTTAGGGTTTTATGGTTATAGGTTTGGTTATGGTTTAGGGTTTTTGTCTAGTGTTTGTTTAATGTTTATATATATATATACTTTAATCTAAAGATTTTAGGTTTTAGGGTTTTGCCTGAGATTTAGGGTTTTGTTTACTATTTAAGGTTTAGGGGTTTTTGTTCATGGTTGAGGGTTTATGTTTTAGGTTTTGTTTAGGGTTTCATGGTTTTTTCTTTGGTTATGGTTTTTGTTTAGGTTTAGGATTTAGGGTTTGAGTTTATGGTTTTTTGTTTATGTTTAGGCTTAATGGTTTAGGGTTTTTGTGTCATTTAAGGTTTAGTGTTTATGCTTTTTATGGTTTAGGGTTTTGTGTTAAGGTTTATGCTTTATGGGTTTTAAGGTTTATGGGTTAGTATTCCATATTTAGGGTTTATGGTTTAGGGTTTAGGGTTTAGGATTTAGCGTTTAGGATTTTTGTTGAGTGTTTTTTCTAGGGCTTTCTTTAGTGTTTATGTATATGTATTCACTTTGATCTAAGGATTTTAGGTTTTAATGTTTAGGGTTTAGGGTTTCTATCTAGTGTAACACCCCAAAAATTACCCATATATTGTAAACCCTAGATTTGAAAATCTCTAATTTAGAAACCTAATTTTTGAAGTCTCTAATTCTTAAAAACCCTAATAGTTTGGGAATTTAAATATGAAACCCAAATTGAGAAATCTAGATTTCAAAGTCAAACGATAATATTTGAAAGTTTAAAGGTCAATATGTAATTTTATAATACTTCAAGGCTAATTTTTAAATTTGTTGAAGTTTGGGGACTTGTTAGGAGATTAACCCATTGTTTTAAAAGAAAATTTACAAGTTGCAGCTGAACCAACCTTTATGTTTAATTATTATTATTATTATTATTATTATTATTATTATTATTATTATTATTATTATATGGTATATATATATATATATATATATATATATATATTAATTCTAAACCTAATCAATTACTAATAAACCTATCACCGCCAAACTCTGTCTCTCTCTTTATATATAGATAGTTCAAATAAGATCACCCCAAGAACCTTACTTTTTATATAATTTCATGCCGCCAAAATCCCTTATTGATTTGTTAAATTTTTATCTTTTAATCTTCACTGCTTTGTACCCCTTCTTGTTCGTTAATTTCTTCAACCCCAAGTTCAGTTTGGTACCGATACAATTGGATCCAATACTTCTGATCATGAAAAATCACATCATTCTGTAGGTTGAGTATAGCTTGGCTAAGGTGTGTTTTCTTACTGCGCTACATGTTTTCTATGTGTTGATGCATTATGGTTTGTATGGTTGACATCACATGCATATGATTTCGAAATGTGTTTTAAGTATCATTTATGAAACATCAAATTTACAGAACTATGATTTATGGACTATGATTTACGAATTATGTCTATGGAATATCAAATTTATGGAATTGGTTTTTATGAAATTTGAATTTTAAACATCATATATGTATGAGCATGGGTTGAGATTTGTACGGAGGAAGTTCAGTGGTTTCACCCTTCGAGCTGAATTCCACTTCGGATTGGCGGGCGTAGGGAGGAGGTTATGGGAACCTTCCTCATTTATGGTGGACGTAGTTGGGTGCATTGCATTACGCTTGTGATATTGTATCATATTTTCAAAGAATTTTAAGAAAATAATACTATGTTTTACGACTATGGTTTTCTTGCACTTTAGAGACACACTAAGCTCTTTAGCTTACTCCCCCATAGTTTTCTCTTACAGATATCTTTGGGCTTTAGGCGGCGTGGTACTTGGAGGATCTCAGATTTTATCCAGTTATTTTAATATTCAGTACGAAACTATTTTAGTTTAATCAAGTTTTTATTTATTATTTTGGGACATGGATGTAATTTTAGACTATTTATATTTTGAGATTATTTTTAGCATTCATCTACTGCTATTTTAATTCAGAGATTTTATATAATCATTCGAATATCTATTATGATATTTATATTTTTATTTATTATTAATTTATGTTATTTTATTTTAATTTGAAGTATATCTTTCTAAAATTAGTTTTCTTGAGGGTTAAATTTTCAAACGTGACTTCCTAAATTCGGTCTTTTCTTCTAGGCTGGGTTTAGGGGGTTACATCTAGGGTTTAGGGTTTTTTTAGTGTTTTTGTTTTAGTGTCTGTTTAAAGTTTAGAGTTTTTTGTTTATGGTTTAGGGTTTAGGGTTTTGGGGTTTGGGTTTTTTGTTTAGGTTTTAGGCTTCATGGTTTTTTTGTTTAAGGTTCATGGTTTAGGTTTTTGTGTTAGGTTTAAGTATTTAAGGTTATTATGATTTATGGTTTAGTGTTTAGATTTTTGTTTAGGGTTTATGGTTTTTGTTTATGATTTTTGTGTAGGATTTTATTTAGTGTTTATGTATATGTATTTACTTTGAACCAAGGATTTTAGGTTTTAGGTTTTATTGTTCTAATTTTTATTTAGTGTTTATGGATTAGAGTTTTTTAAGGGTTAGGGTTTATGGTTTTGTATATGAGTTTTTAGAGTTTTAGGTTTTGGGTTTTTAGGGTTTAGTGCTTTTAGGTTTAGGACTTAGATTTGAGGGTTTTCAATTAGGTTTAGGGTTTTTAATTATGTTTAGGACTTAGATTTTAGGGTTTAGAATTCATGGTTTATGAATCAACTAATCTCTAAAATGCTAAACCCTAAATAAAAACCCTAAACACTGGCAAACCCTAAACAAAAAACCCTAACCCTAAATCCCATAAATCCTAAACCTAGACAATATCCTAAAACTCTAGACAAAAACATAAAATCCTAAACCCTAATAAAACCATAAACCCTAAAACCTAAAATCCTTAGATAAAAGTATAATTATAAACACTAAACAAAATCCTAAACCATAAAGCCTCAACAAAATAATAACCTATAAACATTGTAACCCTAAATCAAAAACAAAAAACCCTAAACCATGAACACTAAATAAAACCATAAACAAAAACCCTAAACCCTAAATCCTAACACCAAAAACCTTAAACGCTAAAATCCTTGGATCAAAGTATATATAACTAAACGAAAACCCCAAACCTCAAACAAAACTCTAAACCATAACACTAAAACCTTAAACCATAAACAAAAAACCATAAACCATAAACACTAAACAAAACCCCTAAACCTTAAGCAAAAAACCTTAAACTCCAATACAAAACCCATAAATCTTAAACCTTAAACCATAAACAAAAAACCCTAACCCCTAAACAAAAATCCTAAACCTTAAAAAACACACTAAGTCCAAAGGGAAAAACAAAGATCACAATTCTAGTCCAGTGAAAAGCTCCTCAGTCGAAATCTTCAAGAATTCGAAGCATGATTCTAGTCAAAAAGTGGGATTGAGGAAAAATTGAGGGTTTTAAGTAGATCATACACCCCACATGATTCTTTGATTATTTAACTCATTTAATAATATTAATCCTCATATTGAGTTGTTTAAGTGTTTAGGGTCTATGATTTTTATGTATGGTTTAAGGTTTATATTTAGTTTTTATATTCCATGGTTTAGGGTTTTTTGTATTATAGTTTAGGGTTTTGCTTAGTGTTTAGGGTTTAGGGTTTTTTGTTTATGGCTTAGGGTTTTTGTTTATGGTTTAGGGTTTTGTTTATGGTTTTTCTCTAGGCTTTTGTTTAGTGTGTATATATAGATACTTTGATCCAAGGATTTTAGGTTTTAGGGTTTTAGGGTTTTTGTTTAAGTTTAGGGTTTTGTTTAGTATTTATGGTTTTTTGTTTAGGGTTTAGGGTTTTTTATGATTTATGCCTTTTCTATTTAGGGTTTATGTTTTTTGATTTATAATTTTTTATTTAGGGTTTATGGTTATTGTTTAGGGATTTTTTGCTAGAATTTATAGTTTTTTGGTTAGGTTTAAGTTTAGGGTTTAGGGCTTTTTGTTTAGGGGTTTAAGTTTAGGTTTTAAGATTTTGTCTATGGTTTAGGATTTTTTGTTTAGGGATTTTGTACATGGTTTAAGGTTTTTTATTTAGGTTTATGATTTAGGCTTTAAGGTTTTTTGTTTAGGGTTCATGGTTTTATGTTTAAGGATTAAGGTTTTTAGTGTTCATGGTTGATGGTTTAGGGTTAAGGGTTTTGTATTGGGGTTTAGGTTTTTTGTTTATGATTTTAGGTTTTAGGTTTTAGATTTTATGGCTTGGTTTAGGGTTTAAGATATTTATCTAGGGTTTAGGGTTGTTTTGTTTAGGTTTAGATTTTAGGGTTTAAGGTTTTGTTTAGTGTTTTTTGTGTAGGGTTTAAGGTTTTTATTTCAGGTTTTGCCTAGGTTTTATGGTTTTTTGTTGGTTTAGGGTTTATGAAACATTTAATCTCTAAAACCATAAACCCTGAACCTTAAACAAAAACTCTAAACTCTAAAATATAAATCATAAACCTAAAATATAACCCCTTGACCCAGCCTAACCATCAGACTGAATCGCACGAGTTACACGGGAAAAACCGAAGAGAAACTCGTTAAGGCTCCGCTCCGATTAACAACCCTAAACCTTTTTTTCTTTTCTTTAAATTAATATTGTCTAAATGCCATTTTGAAACCTATGTCAGGGAACAAGCAGCGGAAAAGAAAACACGAACATGAACCGGCAAAACGGACATTGGATGTAACATTTTTATAAATTTTCTACAGGTCGTATCGATACACCTAAAGCCTGTATCGATACGCCTCCAACGGTCAATCTCCCCAAAGTCAACTTCAAGAGGCCATATCGATACCTTTCAAGACCGGTATCGGTACGCCCTTAACAGTCAAGCTCCCAAAGTCAACTTCAAGGACCGTACCGATACGCTTAAAGCCCGTACTAATACCCCAATTTCTCGCCAAAATCTCATATTTCCAGAGACCCAAAATGGTATCGGTATGCCCCCACGTATCGATACTATAGGCTTGAAAATAAGGGACCGTATCGATACCGCCCTGCCCAGAAAGACTGATTTCTGCAGATTTTAAGCATAAGGGGAAACAACACAACTCACAAAACAAGCATCCAATTAACTCCTAAACATCCATACAACTTAAGGCAACCAATATAAAGGTAAAACACCCTAAAACACGTCCCGGTCATACATACACACAAACTTGAATCTCAAACTCAAGAGCCTACAAGAACACTTTAATTCAAAGTACTAACAAGCCAAAACACAAGGCATTTTACCAAAAGTCCAAACAAGTCTAAACATAGCATGGTTTCAACATTTAAACACATAACAACATGATCAAATTGATGGGAGTTTACAACAACTTCCCTAAACACAAGGTGCAAGTATTCTCATTTCTAAATTTATTACAACTTAAAATTCATACCTAAGCTTAAGCTACGATCACCGGAGCCTTTTCCTCGCCTTCCATTGCTTCCCAGATCACTAACGATCTACATTGTTGGAAAGGAGCGCGTAAGCATAAAGCTTAGTGAGTGGTGCTCAAAACCACCACAACAACAATGTAGTTTTAGTAAAACCATTTAAGAGTTGAAAACAAAACCACAAGCATGATTCCCATCAATAAGACTAACATAAACCATACATATGCTTGGTATCTTATATCAAGCAACAACACATAACAACAAGGCATAACTCTCAACATCAACATGAAAACATTTAATCTTTCAACACAAGGAGTACATTTCCAACTATGGTTACATTACTCAGATACGTGGATTGGATTCGATGGCATCTTACATCACCGAATCTACAAGAACAACAAGACTCACGATGGCATCTTACATCACCGAGGTCTAATAATAAAGCTTCCGGTGGCAACTTACATCACTGTACTCCTCCCTAATGGCATCTTACATCACTAGGGCCACACACGAATTTTACAAGTGCACTCTAACCCTATGGTCGACCAATTATACCCGATAAGACTCTCATATTTGCCAATACTCAAACATCATGTAATCCAACATAGAATATCACACTCATATATCAATTACACACATTCATCTCATCTCATTTCAACCATGCATAACAAGATTAAGGTAAAGAATTTCGGAAAAGTAAAACGTTCAATTTAATACTTACTCTAGAGCTTAGGTTGGCCTTTCAAGCTCAACCTAAACCCTCAAAACATTTCCACTCACCGGTAGAACCCAAATGATAGCCGAAACACCGATTCAAGCCTCCAAAGAGCCCAAACTTGTTTCCCCTATTTCTAGCCAATTCAAAAATGGTGCATTATACCCAACAAAACCGATCAATTCAAGCCCCCAAACTTGCAGCAACACAGAAACTCATCATTTATCATCAAAATATATCGCTTTACACCTGCAAACACTTGGAAACACCATCAAAACGACTCAAACCAACTAGCAGCCAAAACCCAACAAATTTACCATCAGAGCTACACCTTTCAACATCCAAAACACTTACACAAAGCCTAGAAACCATTAGCCCAAGGTCCTTCACAAGAACAAACCAAAAACCCAAATATTCAACTCCAAAACCCCTCATTTTTACTAGTTTCGGGTTTAACTACATTTAGCCACTATCCCCACATTTTTAGAACACCAAAACAAGGTTAAAACACTTTTAAACATGGCATCAAACAACCCAAACAAAAACCCCTTCATTTTCCTCTTTTTCAAACTCAAAGCATTTTTGGAACAAATTTAAATAATGGGTTTTAGGAAATTTTCACCAAAAATAAGTTTAAGGAAGAGGGGATCAAAGAAAAAGAGAGATTACCTTGAAAACTTGTTTGGGTGAAGTGCTTGCTCCAATGGAATAATAGCAATGGTGACTTTGGAGGAAATAACGACCACTACATTTGCTTTACCCGGATGGTACTCTATTGTGAGGTCATAGTCTTTAAGAAGCTCTAACCACCTAGGTTGTCTAAGATTCAACTCTCTCTGAGTCATCAGATATTTCAAACTCTTGTGGTTGGTGTAGACTGTGTATTTCTCACCATAAAGGTGGTGTCTCCAAATCTTCAAGGCGAAAACCACAACCGTTAACTCTATGTCATGGGTGGGGTAATTCTTCTCGTGAACCTTCAACTGTCTCGAAGCATAAGCTACAACTCTTCCTCCTTGCATAAGCATACAACCTAAACCTACATATGACGCATCGCTATAGATTACGAACTCTTTCCCTGGCTCGGGGTGAATCAAAACATGAGCTTCTGTCAATGCTTTCTTCAACTTTTCAAACACTTGTTGTCTTGCATTTGTCCACTCATACGAGACATTTTTCTATAACAGTTTAGTCAAAGGTACATCAATCTTCGTGAATCCCTCAACAAACCTTCGATAATACCCGGCTAAACCTAGAAAACCACGAATTTTGGTCACTGACTTTGGTTGTTTCCAACTCACTATTGCCTCTATGTTCTTGGGATCCACACTAATCCCATCGACTGAGACCACATGACCTAGAAAGACTACTTCCCTAATCTAAAACTCACATTTACTTAAGTTGGCATACAACTGGTCTTCAAGCAAGGTCTGAAGCATTAATCGCAAATGCTCATCATGGTCTTCCTCGATCATGGAGTACACTAAAATGTCATATATGAACACTACTACAAACCTATCCAAAAACTCGTGAAACACTCGATTTATCATGTCCATAAATGCATCTAGGGCATTAGTCAAACCAAAGGGCATTACCAAGAACTCGTAGTGCCCATATCGTGTACGGAAAGCTGTCTTCGATATATCCACATCTTTTACCTTCAACTGATAGTACCCCGATCTCAAATCAATCTTCAAAAACGTTGTAACACCTCTCAACTGATCAAGCAAATCATCAATTCGTGGCAAAGGATACTTGTTCTTCATTGTTACCTTGTTCAACTGCCTATAGTCTATGCACATCCTCATACTTCCATCCTTCTTCTTCACAAACAAAATCGGAGCACCCCAAGGTGAAATACTAGGCCTAATAAAACCTCTATATGACAGTTCCTGAGACTGTGTCTTCAATTCTTTCAACTCTTTAGGTGACATTCTATACGGAGCAATCGATACGGAAGCAGAATCTGAATACGTCCCAATAGCAAACTCCACATCTCTATCTGGAGGCAAACCATGCAATTCTTCTGGAAAAACACTCGGAAAGTCACAAATTGTTCTGATGTCTTGCGGTCTAACTTCACTCATATCCGGATTCATCACATAGGCTAAGTAAGCTTGACAACCCACATTCATCATCCTCTGAGCCTCTAAAGCTGAAACAACATTGGGCAAGAACTTAATGTTCTCGCCAACTACTACTACCTTGTAGTCATCAGAAAGCCTCAAAGAAACTCTTTTAGTCTCAAAATCTTTTCTAGCTCTATGCTCTACAAGTCAATCCATACCCAGAATCACATCGAAACCATAAAAGGGCAACTCCATCATGTCAACGGGAAACACGTGACCCTGAACCATCAAAGGACATCCCCGGAACACTTTCCTAACTACAATTGTCTCACCAAAAGAACTTGTAACATTCATACCTATATCTAACAATTCAAAAGGCAAACCTAACGATCTTGAATGCTCACCCAAAATATACGAATGTGTCGAACCAGAACCAATCAACGAAATCAAAGACAAGGAAAGTAACATAAAAGTACATGCGATCACATTTGTCTCATTCACAGCCTCACGTTGTGCATAAACTCTAGTCGGTCCACCTCCCTCGGGCTGTACCACGACAACATGAGCCACATTCCTCTATCCATCATTCCTCGGCTGGAAGTTACCTTGGTCGCGCCCACGACCTCTCTGATACTTAACAGCTCTAACAGGTGTCTGACCATCCCTAGCCGGATGAGGATACTCACGCCTCAAATGCACCTGAGATCCACAGTTCCAACAAGCACGAAAACTACCCTAACACTCTTTGAAATGGTTCCTCCCACATCTAGCACACTCGGGTGTGCGAGCAACAAAACCTCGACCCTGATGGCCTCGTCCCATGTTAACCTCCACGCCTAAAGTCTGGTTGGTGCCTTCTATCCTTGTGCCTCTCGTTGCGGTCTCGCTCCCACTCGCGGACCTTTTCCCTGAACTGGAGCCACCAAAACGAGCAACCGAACCTAGACTTTGCTCGATGTCCTTGGCCCTAGAGACCAAGACATCGAACTCGGTGTAATCAGAAGCAAGCATGTAGGTCTTCACTTCCGTGACCAACCTGTAACGGAACCATTCACACCTTTCCCTCTCAGTGGGAACCAACTCTGAAGCATACTGACTCAAGCGCACAAACTGTACCTCATACTCGGATACGGACATACTGCCTTGCACTAAAGCCATAAACTCTCTCTTCTTCTCATCCTGATAGCGAGCACTAAGGTACTTCTTACGGAACAAACCACGGAAGAATTCCCAAGTAACCTTGGCCTCGGGCATACCTGAGATAAATGTGGTTCACCAAGCATACGCATCTCCCTGAAGCAACGAAACAATACAACCCAACTTACGAGTGTCCGAGCACTCGAGAGACATGCCATGAAACTCGACTCCACCTAAACTATGAAGTCGCTTGAGGGGCAACCTTGTCCCTGCACCCTGAGGTGGTGCTGTAGCATGAAGACGGGCAATAGCCGTCTGAAAAGCTCTGGCTAACGTCTGAAGTAACTGGGCCATATCCACAACAGCTTGACCCTGGCCAACCTGAGGTCCATTACCATCACCTCCAACATTCTCCCCATTACCATCGGGAGCAGGAGGAGCAGAAGGCACATCCCCGGGTGCCTGGTCACCTGCTCTAAGCCGTCCTCTCGGTCTCACCATAACAATAAAACAATCTAAAAAAACAAACACAAATCACGAGATAAACATTGGGTCAGCAAAGGCAGGGATCCGTATGTTAAGCTCTTTTAAATTACCACTTTTACCATAATAATACCTAGCAATGAGAATGCTTAACCAACCTTCAAGCATCAACAGGAACACAAGGCCATGCTCACAAACACCGTGCAAATCAGTCAAATATATGCAGGATCAACTTACTTGACTTACCTTCCCGAGGAAACCTCGTAACCGATGCTCTGATACCACCAAATCTAACCCCTTTGACCCGGCCTAGCCACCAGACTGAATCGCACGGGTTACATGGGGAAAACCAAAGATAAACCCGTTAAGGCTCCGCTTCGATTAACAACCCTAAACCTTTTTTATTTTATTTTAATTAATTTTATCCAAATGCCATTTTGAAACCTATGTGAGGAAACAAGCAGCGGAAAAGCAAACAAGAACATGAACCAGCAAAATAGGCATTGGAGGTAACATTTTTATAAATTTTCTACAGGCCGTATCGATACACCTAAAGCTCATATCAATACGCCTCTAACGGTCAACCTCCCTAAAGTCAACTTCAAGAGGTCGTATCGATACCCTTCAAGGCTGGTATCGATACGCCCTTAACGGTCAAGCTCCCAAAGTCAACTTCAAGGACCGTACCGATACGCCTAAAGCCCGTACCGATACCCTAATTTCTCGCCAAAATCTCATATTTCCATACACCCAAAACGGTATTGGTACGCCCCTGCGTATCGATACTATAGGCTTGAAAACAGGGGACTGTATCAATACCGCTCTGCCCAGAAAGACTGATTTCTATAGATTTTAAGCATAAGGGGAAACAACACAACTCACCAAACAAGCATCCAATTAACTCCTAAACATCCATAAAACTTAAGGTAACCAATCTAGAGGCAAAACACCCTAAAACACGTCTCGTTCATACATACACACAAACTTGAATCTCAAACACAAGAGCCCACAAGAACACTTTAAATCAAAGCACTAACAAGCCAAAACACAAGGCATTTTACCAAAAGCCCAAACAAGTCTAAACATAGCATGGTTTCAACACTTAAAACACATAACAACATGAACAAATTGATGGGAGTTTACAACAACCTCCTTAAACACAAGGTGCAAGTATTCCCATTGCTAAATTTATTACAACTTAAAATTTATACTTGAGCTCAAGCTACGATCGCCAGAGCCTTTCCCTCGCCTTCCTTTGCTTCCCGGACCACTAATGATTTACATTGTTGGAAAGAGGCGCGTAAGCATAAAGCTTAGTGAGTGGTGCTCAAAACCACAACAACAACAATGCAGTTTTAGTAAAACCATTTAAGAGTTGGAAATTAAACCACAAGCATGATTCCCATCAATAAGACTAACATCAACCATACATATGCTCGACATCTTACATCAAGCAACAACACATAACGACAAGGCATAACTCTCACCATCAACATGAAAACATTTAATCTTTCAACACAAGGAGTACATTGGAAACTATTGTTACATTACTCGGATACGCGGATTGGATTCGATGACATCTTACATCATCGAATCTATAAGAACAACAAGACTCACGATGACATCTTACATCACCGAGGTCTAATAATAAAGCTTCCGGTGGAATCTTACATCATCGTACTCCTCTCTAATGGCATCTTACATCACTAGGGCCACGCACGAATTTTACAAATGCTCTCTAACCCTATGGCCGACCAATTATACCCAGTAAGACTCTCATATTTGCCAATACTCAAACATCATGTAATCAAACATAGAATATCACACTCTTAAATCAATTACACACATTCATCTCATCTCATTTCAACCATGCATAACAAGAATAAGGTAAAGAATTCCGAAAAAGTAAAACGTAAACATTTAACACTTACTCTCAAGCTTAAGTTGGCCTTTCAAGCTCAACTTAAACCCTCAAAACATTTCCACTCACCGGTAGAACCCAAATGATAGCTGAAACACCGATTCAAGCCTCCGAACTACCCAGTTTCGCGTCCAAAGAGCCCAAACTTGTTTCCCCTTTTTGTAGCCAATTCAAAAATGGTGCATTAGACCCAATTCAAGCCCCCAAACTTGCAGCAACACAGAAACTCATCATTCATCATCAAAATCGATCGATTCACACCCGCAAACACTTGGAAACACCATCAAAACGACTCAAACCAACTAGCATCCAAAACCCAACAAATTTACCATCAAAGCTACACCTTTCAACATCCAAAACACTTACCCAAAGCCTAGAAACCATCAGCCCAAGGTCCTTCACAAGAACAAACCAAAAACCCAAATTTTCAACTCCAAAACCCCATCCTTTTTACTAGTTTCAAGTTTCCCTACATTTAGCCACTATCCCCACATTTTTAGAACACCAAAACAAGGTTAAAAACACCTTTAAACATGGCATCAAACAACCCAAACGAAAATCCCTTCATTTTCCTCTTTTTCAAACTCAAAGTATTTTTGGAACAAATTTAAACAATGAGTTTTAGGAAAATTTTCACCAACAATAAGTTTAAGAAATAGGAGATCAAAACAAAAGAGAGATTGCCTTGAAAACTTGTTTGGGTGAAGTGCTTGCTCCAATGGAATAGTAGCAATGGTGACTTTGGAGGAAATAACGTGAAAAGATGAAGAAGAACATGATTGTATTTTGAAAAACCCCTTTTTCTAAATTTTTAATTCCAAAGTCCTCTTTTTACACTTATTCGTTTAAAATCTTTTAGTGTTCATTAAAAATGTTTTGTCCCAAATAATTTAACCCGAATCGGTTTAACCAAACCTGATTATCTCCTGGGCCCTAAACCTGGGGCTTTACATAAACAAAAACCCTAAATCCTAGACACAACCCTAAAGAAAAACCATAAAGTATAAACACTAAACAAAACCATAAACCCTAAACAATAATAAAAAACCTTAAACCCTAAACAAAAACATAAACCATAAAACCATAAACCATACTTATAAGACACTAAACAAACCCTAAGCCTTAAACCTTAAACAAAAAACCATAAACCCAACACAAAAACCATAAACCATGAACACTAAATCATAAACCCTAAACAAAAAACCTTAAACCATAAGACCTAAAATCCTTAGATCAAAGTACATATATATATATATATATATATATATATATATATATATATATATATATACTAAAAAGGGCTCTAGACAAAACCCTAAATAAAAAACCCTAAACAATAAACAATATCATAAATTACAAAGCATGAAACCCTAAACCATAAACAAAAATCATAACCCTAAAAACCTTAAACCCTAACACAAAATCCCTAAACCATAAACCCTAAAACCCCTAAACCTTAAACTATAAACAAAAAACCTTAAACCTTAAACAAAAACTTATACCTTAATCACTAAACAAAAAGCATTGAACCCTAAACAAAAACCGTAAACAAAAGCACACTAACTCCAAAAGGAAAAACCAAGATCACAATAAGAGTCCAGTGAAAAGCTCCTTAGCAAAATCTTCAGAAATTTGAAGCGTGATTTTAGTCTAAAAGTGAGATTGTGGAGAAAAAATGAGGGTTTCAAGTAGATCATACACCCCACAAGGCAAGAAGGTCACCAAACGCTTACATAGGGTCGCATTGGTGTCGTTCTAATTGTTGTATAAACAAAAGACGTGGTTGTCGCATGATAGGAACTCACAAAACCATTTTTTAATTTTTCACACAAATATTTACATATGAACGTTAGTTTAAAAGCCTATTAGAGAAATAAAAAAGTCATTATTTCAACAGAAAAATCAAGTAAAAATCCCCTGGTCAGTTCTTTCTATGGCATTATCGGACATGTGCCCTAAGGCATATGTTAAGGTGTATTTAATAACATTAATCAAGTAAAAGATTCTATTGTTGCATTTAATATGAAGGAATGCTCCAAGTGGAGGAACAATCATTCTTTTTATCAGAAATCTTCCGACGGCATTGCACTGGAGTGGTCTTCGACAAACATTTGGGAGACATAGCGATATAGTGGATTCCTTCATCCCAAACAAAGTGGACAGATCGGGGAAATGTTTTGGTTTTGTGAGATTTTCCAATAGACAAGATGCGAATAGAGCTATAGAGAGATTAAATGGATTTCGCCTGTATGGTTTCAGATTGACAGTGTCTTTTGCAAAGTATAATGGACGTTCAGAGTTTTGGCAGAAAGTGCGAACCGATAAGGTTGATGTAAAGGAAAAATCAGTATCGATTGAGGGTCATAAAGCAGGAAATATTGTTGATAGCAAGACAGAACCAAGGGAGTGCAACATACACACGGATCTGTTGGTCAGAGAAGACAAGACTAGGAAGATTCAGGGGCATGTTATCGAGGAATCTTTGTGGAAGCTAAGCAATAGTTTGATTGGCACTATGGCTACAGTGTTGATTCAAGCATAAACACAATTATGATTCAAGCTTTTCTAGGGAGGAAGTTTGATATGTTGGGGAATTTGAGTTATTGGGTGAACGGCTCGAGGAGTATGCTATAGATCCTAATCCGGCTCAAGAAAATACTCAGGCTGACTTAGAGAACAAGCTAGAACAGTTAAATATAAGGGAGTCATTACCTTCTAAAATTCAGCCAAATTGTGAGAATGTTATGGGCCATGCGGGAAATAAATAAAGAGGTAGAAGTTGAGACTGGGCTTATGGTTTTGGAGAATCAGTGTACCACAAGAGCTACTGTAGACTTAATGGATATGGGTTTCAAAAAAATGAATTAAACCAATTTACAACCCATGATGAATCCGAAGTGGAGATGGTGAGAGACTCCTTCATGTTGAAAAATTCGGGTAAGTGTTTATCTTTGGCCGAAAGAGTGGACGAGTTGAATAATCTTCCAAACCCGTCAAAAGAAGGGGTTGAGTGTAGCGGTGCCTTTCAGTCTCCATTAGATCAAGACAAGGAAGATGAGCAAACTCTTTCTTTACCAGAATTTCAACCTAAACCGATAATTGTTAAGAACAGAAGATACGGGTCACTGCAGGAATATCAGGACAAAGCTTTAACGGAAGCTGAACGTAAGAAAAGGGACAGAGCCCAATGGAGATTCAAGAAAAAAGGAGAAAACGGAATTGGAAGGCATGTCCTTGTCAGATTCGGGCATGCAAGCACGTTGGGATTACTATACTAAGGAAGAAAAGAAGACAATAGCTCTGGGAAAAATTGTGGGCATTCAGTTCAAAGGTAACAAACAAGAAGCAATCAAAGATTTAGCACATCTGATGGAATTGGAGCAGACCAACAATGAGATTTAAGCTTGAAGTTTTGTTCGATCAACATTTGTCACAATGAGGTTCTTGTCAAGTATATCAGGGTATTGGGTTCAGATACAAAAATTTCAACGATTCAAAAAGTTATGAGGCATCCTCGGGTTAAATTAGCGTTTCATACAAGAGATTAAGGTGGAGAGCTTAGATGAGACGATCTTAAGTTGAATTTGGAATGATGATGAGTCTGATCTTGTAATATCAAAGTCTTTTGGCAGGTCTAGGGGTTTGGTAACAATTGAGGATAAGAACAAGTTCAAGGCAGATAAGGCTCTTGTCAATGGCGGGGGATTCCAACGCTGATAGAAATCGAAGTGAGCGGTGTGGAATCACTTATAACCATAGAGGGTTCGAAGCAAGAGGAGGTCCTAAAAAGGAGCGGTCATAATAATTGGGACTTTTTTGGGAAAAGAAGTAGTAGCACAAAGATTGAATGTTGTTGTTGTCTTGGGTTTTTGTCTGCTATCTCGTGAAAGTGATAGATCCATAATAGCATAGGGATATGATCTAAAGGTAATAATGAGAGAAAATTGTTATTATGGTGAGGTGGAAAAAGATGGAAGTCATCACTGCCAGTTACCTGTGGTGGATCTGGTTAGTATTCAATTAGTTGTCTTTTATATGTTTATGCTTAGACACTGCTATTCATTGTTTAATCTAGCTTGGTTGTGAGTTTACAAAGTAGTTAGGGACTTAGTGGAGCAGAGGTGTAGGTAACTCACTATAAGTTTAGCACCTGCTTGGATTTTGGTGTTTTAATTGTGGAGTTTAGATTATGCTAGCTGGTGGCGAGTTGTGCCATTCTCTAATTGGCCCCTTGAAGATTTGAAGCTGGGTGTTGGGTTGTGTACTTTGTGTGTAGTTCTTGATAAATAGAGAACAATGGCGTTGCTCTTGTCATTGGCATCGACGATTTGCAATGTGTTATAATGTGGAAATCATGTTGGAGGGGCTGCTTAAACTATGGCGAATAAATAAAGCTTGGTAGATATTAGTCAATGAAGATTGGTTAGGCTAGACGACTATCATTGTTGAATCTGAATCTCCCCAAAAAAAATTATCGGTGGTGTTCGTGTATGTACCAAGAGCTATGAACGGATTAGCGGACCAATTAGCAAGGGAGGAAGGTATCAATATGAGTTGTTCAAAGCTAGGTGGGAATTGGGTTCGAATAAGTAAAGGTGTTGAGAACCAAAATTCATAGGCGTTACTTGCTTGGGTGGGAAGAGCATTCGATCAGTATAGTAAAGTGTTATGAATTGTTGATTTTTGTTGTTGTACTCATACCTAGTTGTGTTGTACTCTTTTCCTTCATTTAAAATTAGGGATGTTTTTAACGAGGCTCACAACTTAGGTAGAAGGGTTTTAGGACCTTTTAATTTTAATAAAATCATATTTGCCGAGCAAAAAAAATATGAAACATTTAATAAGAATCTCATTTCAGAGGATTCTTTGATTATTTAACTCATTTAATAATATTAATTCTCATATTGAGTTGTTTAAGTGTTTAGGGTCTAGAGTTTTTGTTTATGGTTTATGGGTTTTGTTTATGGTTTAGGGTTTAGGGTTTTGTTTATGGGTTTTATTGTTTAGTGTTTAGAGTTTATGGTTTTTGTGTTAGGGTTTAGGGTTTTGTCTAAGGTTCTTTTTAGTGTTTATATATATACTTTGATCCAATGATTTTAGGTTTTAGGGGTTTTGTTTAGGTTTTTGTCTATTGGTTTTTAGGGTTTATGGTTTTTGGGTTGTGGTTTATGTTTTTTTGTTTATGGTTTAGGGGTTTTATGGTTTTATTTAGGGTTTAAGGGTTTCGTTTAGGATTTAGGGTTTTAGTCTAGGGTCTTGTTTAGTGTTTATATTTATTTATGTTGTTTCAAGGATTTTAGGGTTTAAGGTTTTTTATGGTTTAGAGTTTATAGTTTTAAGGTTTTTATCTATGGTTTAGTGTTTTTGTTTATGATTTAGGATTTAATGATTAGGGATTTTGTTTAGGGTTTAGGGTTCTTGTTTAAGGTTTAGGTTTTTATGGTTTATGGTTTAAGGTTTTTGTTTATGTTTTGGTTCTAGGGTTTTTGTGTAGGGTTTAGGTTTTAGGGTTTAGTGTTTTTTGTTTTGGTTTTTTTGTTTAGGGTTTAGGGTTTTATAGATTAAATGATTCTTAAACCTTAAACCTTAAACAAAACCCTAAAACCTAATCCTTAACAAAACCCTAAATCTAGACAAAAGCTTAAACAAAAAATCCTAAATCCTAAACAAAATAATTAACCCTAAACAAAAACCCTAAATCTAGACAAAAGCTTAAACAAAAAATCCTAAATCCTAAACAAAATAATTAACCCTAAACAAAAACCCTAAATCCTAAATAAGAACCCTAGACTCTAAGTACTTAAACAACTCAATGTAAGAATTAATATTATTAAATGAATTTAATAATCAAAGAAACTTCTTAAATGAGATTTTTATTAAATGTTTCGTATTAAATACAACAATAGAATCTCCTACTTAATTAATATTACTAAATACATACAAAGCCTAATTATTAATATCCGACTTATTGATAACATGTCTTTAATTTAAGGGTAAACTACATAAATGACCACAACTATAAGTTTAGTCACAATTTGACCACCATACTTTTTTTTCGAAGCAATTAGACCACCATACTTTTAAAATAGACTCAATGTGACCACCTGCCTATTGAGGATAAGAGTTGGGTGAATATTGAGGAGTTAACTGTTTTAGTTACTTTAACAGAAATTGTTAAAGTTGTTTGGGCTTTCGGTTATGACCCATGTGCTCTATCTAACTAAGCTGAATGTATTAGTTGGTGAGTCGCATCTGGGCTATAAAAATCACTTAGTGGAACTGGCCCAATTAACTTTTGGCCTACACTTTGTAAAACACATACTCTCCTCTCTCATTTTTTGCGTGCACTCTCTTCATCTTCTCTTGTTTTCTGTTTGGCCAAAACTTTCCGTTCGTCGTCTTATTTTCTTAGTCACCGGAATAGCTTCAATAGTGACGTTAAAACTAACGGAGATGTGTTAACACTTTATTGAAACATTTTTTTGTCCTCGTAACTTATACATTCTATCAAATTGGTCTTAATTTTAATTTAGTAACATAAATTGAACATTTAATTAGGTTGTGACATGTGTCAACGCCTTATTAGAAAATTTTAATTATTTATATTTAATTAAATAAATTTATTTTTCCCTCCAATCAGTTGGTGATATGTGTCACCACCTAGTGGTGGAGGAAAATGAAATCAAAGAAAATGGCTTTGGCGGGACAAGGGGATGCTTTAGCTACTGGGCAAAGCACAAATTTGTGCTATGAATCAGTGACTTTAATATATGTCTTATTTCAGGCATAGATAAAGAAAATACATGGATCGATCAAACCCCATTACGCTGTAAAACAAGTGGGGATCAATTCAGCGAGTCGTACAGTCCAAAGTATAGACCACGATAAACAATGATTCCAACACACGAGATATTGAAACGACGGTAAAGAGCAGCAACACCATCAGATTTCAAGGTCATCAACAAGGCCATTGAATTGCCTCTCTCCTCCCTTCTTTGCAGCCTTTGCATCATTGGCAAGACGGGTTCGAGCATAATCCAAGGAGTAGACAAAGAGAAGGAAGAAGCACAAGCTGCACCTCAGGATGCCAAGTTTCCAGCAAACCACTTCCAGTAGCCATCTCTGTCTTTCTTAAAGTTGAAAAGCATGTTGAAGTAATCTTTGAAACCAAAGTTCAAGGCCTGTTGCAAAATGAACAAAGCAATAAGCATAAAAATGTACAATAAACATAATTGAACAAGTAATTAGAAAGTTAAAATCGGTAACCTGAGTGGGAAAATAACGAATAACATTGGCAGTGTTTCCTCTCCACAAAGAACCAAATCCTTCCTCCTGGGTTATTAGATTTATTTCAATGGTTTAGATGTTTTTATGTATCTTTAAAATGTCATGTTTGAATTCCCTGTATCGATTTTTTTTCTTTTTTTTTTGCATGAACAATAAATTAAGATATATATTAAGTTTTGTGCTATATATTACAAAGATGCACTTGGCAAAGTAGTAAACATGCATCACTCTCACCTAGTGTAACCTTGGTTTGAATCCCGCTAGAGGCAAATGTTCCTTGCTTTTATTTTTTTGTCACCATCTAATTAAATAATTAATTTATTTTATTAAATTTAAATTAAGACTATATAAGTAACGATGACCAAATGTATAACTATAAAAAAATTTACTAACTACCACGTCACTCTCTCTGCTAGGTTTTAATTACAGATGATCATATCAAGTTCATTTTAATAGTATAATAATTTAATTGTTTCGAAAAAAAAGTATGATGGTGAAATCATAACTAAATCCATAGTATGATGATGATTTATATAGTTTACCTTAATTTAATGCGACTTTATCCATTGCCACGCACTGAAGCTGGTATTTGACCAAACTCAACTGAATTGAATGATATGGACCCGGTGCTGAAACAAGCCATATGTTTTCTAAACCCTTGCCCCTACTTCTTCTAAGCTGTGGGTCCAACTCAACCCCAGGCAATTGCTTTTGTCGGTGCTTATGTACTTTATGTTACCAACAGTTTTAAGGTACCCGAGTCCCTCGACCAAAAAAGTTGCAGCAACAACCACCTATCCAGGCCCCTACACTCAAAATGTTGTAACAATTTTAATTAGTACAACAGTGTTAGATTGAAGTGTGTTTGGTTCAAACATTTTTATATTATTCCAATGATGTAAAATTGAAGTGATATGAGATTCCAAGCTCATATTACTTACCCTTTTAGTTCTCTAACCTTATGTGGTGGATGTAATATACAATTCAAATGCACAAGAGAAGACAAATGTGGTCAAAATTTGATGCTCTTGCATACTCGTCTTAGTGATAAAGAGTGGCGTGTTCCACCTATATAGCCTGAGTATGTGCAGCTTAGTCTGCAGGTGAACGTGAGTTTATTTAAATTTAAAATCGAACATAAATATTACCTTGTACTAAAATAAAATAATAAAAAAATCGAACATATCAAATATCTGCACACCTGATTCATACTTGTCTTCGAGTATACCTCAATTCGACATACTAAATCTCCCTTCTACCTCATTATCATCTCATTCTGTATCTCATAATATCAATAAAGTTAAAGACACATTTATGGCTTTGACTTTTATATGCAATTTACCCCTTAACTTTGATTTTGTTAAACAAATTGGCCGTTGACATGGGTTTTAATATGCAATTGGACCTAGGTGTAAACGAGCCAAGTCAAGCTCGAGTAGTGTTGAGTTCGACTCGGCTCGTTAAGAATTCGAGTCGAGTTCGAACTTTATTTGAGCCTAATCGAGTCAAGTGTTGACTGATCTTTGATCATGTCGGACCCGAATATCTTGTCATCTGTCACGTCTCATTTAAAGCCCTATCAAGAAAAAAACTTTGATACACAAGTTGTATAAACTAAAGCGTGTTAATTTTAGGGTTTAGAGTATTAGTTTAGGGTTTAGATGTTTAGGTTGTTGGATTTAGGATTTAGGATTTAGATTTTAGGGTTTAAGACTTATGTTTATGGTTTATATTTTAGGGTTTTAAGTTTAGGAATTTATATTTTAAATTATAAAAAAAAAAATTAGTATATTATATTTTTCGAGTAGCTCGCGATCCTTTCGAGTCGGGTATCAAGTAATTCGGCTCGTTAAGAACTCGAGATGAGTTTGAGCTCGAGTCGAGTACAATCGAGTCGAGCTTTGACCGAGCTTTGACCGAGTCGAGCTCGAGTAGCTCACAATATGTCTCGTCTCATTTACAACCCTAAATTGGACCCTGGCCTTTTAATAATAAATTTTTTCCTTAAATAAATATTTAAATTTGTATTAAATTTGAATTTGAAATGCAAATATTAAACACTTTAGATACTTTTAGTTTATAAATAAAAAAATTAATCATTAATTTAAAATTGTACAAAAAATAGTTAGATGCAAAATTGCAAATCCAAATCAAAGTGATGGGCCAAATTACAACTCAAGGTAACAGTCAGTGACCAAATTACATATCAAAGTCAAAGTTTGGGGTCAAAAGGTATATTAACCGTTTCAGGAATGAAGTAAAAGGAAGGATGGGCCAATCCATAAACATGGGACGAAAATTATATAAAATGGTTAAATGGTATTTTTGACTCTTAAACTTTTCAACTGTGATACACATTATCTTAGCTTTTTTTTTTAAACATTCACGTGACATTTTAAGAACGTGTTACGTATTCATTAAAAAAATTTTAAAGTCTAAAAATTTAAAAATATATATAGATAAAATCCTATTTTTAAAAAATAATATTGAAATGTTTTTCCAGATATTTTTTAAAATATTTTTTATTATATTTTAAAAAAAATTCTTCAAAGTTACTATATGAGATGCTCCTAGAATGTCACAACGATTTTTATAACATTAAAAGAGTTGGGTAATGTCTTTGAATAAGACATTGGACAGTGAAGATGCTTCCAAGTTCCAGCATTGTAGACAAATCAATAATAGTACACATACAAGTGCCTAAGTAATTCAAATGTATTTTGTAGCTATAAAAACAAACTTGTGACTAGATTTTCACTCATTTATTATTTATTATTATTATTTAAAGCAAAAAAAAAATAAGAGTCCGTTTAGATTAAATAAGAGTCCTTTTTTTAAACCCATTTGTTTCAATAAATAGTAAACCCATTTTAAACCCCTCCCAAAAATAAAAATCCATTTATTTTAAGCCCATAAACTCATTTATAAAGCCCACTTTAAATAATAAAGGAGACTCCTTTTAATAAATATAATGCCCAAAAATGCTTAAAATAGCCCATTTAACCCATTTATTTTATCCAAATGTGCATGTTTGATTTAGGCCATCGGATCTAAGGCAAGGGGATCCAAGGGACCAAAATAGATCAAGTAAAAAAGTCAAAAAAGGGGAACCACCCGCACCCACGCGTCTGACGCGTGCGCCGTACGCGCGCGGGTCTGGCTCTCATAACCCCTGTTCGAACAGCCTTGGGCGACAACCAGTTCGGTTGTTCAGCCGCTACCAGTTGCGGCTGTCGCCGCTGAGGGCACCGGTCGACTCCCCTCAGCCTCGTCGTCCCAACGTCGCCGTCACTCCTCGTTGGCGGACACCTGCAAAAAAAGGGGAAATAGATTCAAACCCTTGCTCGAATTTTGGGAAAAATTCATCCTTAAATCTGAACCAATCGAATATTTTTTAAGAGTTTTACCGAGGATTAAGTTCTTGGTCGGATAAAGGCATCAATTTTGGGATTGAATCTCGAATTTGTCTTGATTGGCAAGCCTAAGTATGGGTATAAATACCCCTTTTGTTCTTCATCAATTCACCACTGGAAAAAAAGCAATAAAGCTTAATGGATGTAATTTTATTTTATGCATTTAAAACTTAATTCCAAGCTCTATACTCGAGCTTTGTCTCGCTCGTTTAAGTGAATGAAACATGCTTCTCTCATGTAAGAATATTGATTCTTCGTATGAACCTAGCAAGTACCTTCAGGACTCATTCCCTTTGTCCTCATAAGAATATTGATTCTTCGAGAAGGCATCAGTGGTGAGTCTTCATGAGTTGAATTCAATTCGTTTGAAGCCTATGATGGGTGAGAATCAAGGACCTTGGTACCCTTAGTAGGGGACAACAAGGAAAGCTCGGGTACCCTTTTAGAACCGAACCAAGTTTGAGAATCTAGAGCCTACCCCAATAGAGCCATGCGGAAAGCCTAGGGTGTTGAGTCTGGTCAAAATCACTTCGCAAAAAATAATCTGTGGAGACATGTCCTGGAGTGTTGGAATGCTTGCCCAGAATTATTCGTACAATGAATTTTTTGGACCTTTTAGGTTTTATTTCTGTTTTTTAGAGTACTAACCGTTTTGTGTGTGATTTGTTTTGTTTTGGTGGCATATTTATTTGTTGCATACATCCCATATTTAGAGGGGGTCGATTCTAAAGCATGTTGCTCAATTAGAAAAAGCTTCTGCCATGGATGGAAGTTACCTAAAAGAGGAAGAAAACGCAAATGTACACTACCGGACTGAGGTCAACCAGCAAACAATGAGAATTCATCGAGTGATCACGTGGAGGAAACATCGAAGTATGCTCACATCAGCGCTAAGCGGAATACCATAAGTCGCAAATGCTATGGGACTATTTTGACGGTCTAGCCAAGTAGAATTTGAAGATGATCATTGGTTTACTCGGCTTAAGTGCAACGTCAAAAGGACCCCAGGAGCGAGACGAGTTCGATAGAAGCATCACATCCTAAATTGAAGACGTAGCTAAGTATGTGGCGTCAAGAAGCTACATTTCTTCACCCCACGTCAGACCGACAAGGTAGGACCAAGGCTTCAAAGGTTGATCAAAGAAATGCGTGCTCAGACCAAGACGTATTCGTAGGACCTTCGTCATCTAATGGAAGCTACTTCTAGAGAAACACCTTAATAGAATTGATGACCCTTCACCCGCATTCATGCTTTTGTATACATACATTTTCTTTCATGCATTTGTTTTTTTGTTTGCATCAAATAATGTTTCAATCATTACATTCACACATGTATAATAAAAAGATTAATTTTGGAAAATTTTATTTAAGTAATAGAGATCACGCGCAAACACTGTACTCGAGCTATGACTACAAAAGACAGATTGACAACTCTTGAAGCAAATCAGAAAAGCATCCATGATAGGCTTGAGAAAATGGAAAATGATGTGAAGAAAGAGATTGAGTTATAACGCAGGAAAATAGTCAGCCAAATCACAACCATGTTTGGGTTCAAAGAACCAGATGCAGTTGAAGCAGGAGAAGAAACCAATACTTTACCTCGGTTCCCATGATGGCTTTTGTGGCTTCACCTAAAGTCAAGATCTCACCCCATTTTTTAGAATCTTCTGCCCATATTGAATTAAAAGACAATACCGATGAGGTTCGCAGCCACAAGGTGCTTGACCTTGATGAAATAGTTGACAAGGCAAAGGTCGAAAGGAAATGGGAAGATTGCTACAAGAAGCTGGAGGAAATGATTAAATCTTCTCAAGAAAGAAGAAGTTATGGTGGCATAGATGCTAGAGATTTGAGTCTAGTATCTGACTTGGTGACTCCTCCGAAGTTCAAGGCTCTGAATTTGAAAAGTATAATGAAACTACATGCACACTGGCACATTTGACCATGTACTGTCGGAAAATGTCACCACATTTAGAAAATGAGAAGTTGCTGATCCACTGTTTCCAAGACAGTCTATCTGGGTCTACTATTCGATGGTATGCTCAACTGAGTCAAGTCAACGTACGCACTTGGAGAGATCTGTCGAAAGCTTTCCTCAAACAATACGAGTATGTGACAGATATGGCCCCAAGCAGGATCACACTACAGAATATGGAACAAAAGCCCAATGAGAGCTTCCGCTAGTATGCCCAAAGATGGCGAGATGTGGCAGCCCAAGTACAACCTCCACTGTTGGAAAATGAGGTTACACCAATGTTTGTGGAGACTCTAAATGGTTCTTTTTATGACTACATGTTAAATCACACCACCGAAGGTTTTGCAGACATGGTCGTGAATGGAGAGTTGATATTGGCAGCCATCAGAAGTGGAAGACTCGAGAGAGAAGAAGATGGCGAACGTGTTTAGAGTTTCGTTACGAAGTCGATGGAGGCAAGATTGGAGGGAATTCATGCTTTCCTGGAACAATGCTTAATTTTCTCCAGACGGTTGGGATCATACATAGAATCAACCATTTTGCTTTTGTCCGCGAGCATTAGGGATCATTTGTAAGGGCTTCTATGTCAATTTACTTGTTTAAAGATGCATTTTCTTTCTTTTTTCAAGTGGCAAACGTTTCTCGTTTTTTTTCATCCATTCCTCTTCAAGCATACATCTTGTTTGCAGAGTCTCTATTATTGATTGTATGGATGATTCTTGAATCAAATCCCGAGATAGAAGGGCAGTAAAGTGTGTTCAGGATTAATGGGGAGATCCCATTTTGAGTGAATTTTTCTTCTCAGACATTATTGTTAAGGGTCTTTGAATACAGTGATAACTCTATAACACCTACCAACTGAAGACCGCTTCTCTTTGACGATATTCGTGTGTGAAATGACATTTGGCATTCCTTCATTTCCCTTCACGAAAAGAAAATAAAATCCCTTGCTTTCCCCCTTTGAGCCTGATATTATTTTTCTTGTGATTTAACCCTAACCAAGGATCACTCCTCGCATTGGGGGGCAAAGAAGATGAAAAGTTGTTTGAAATAACATGTCATATCAAGTTGAATGTCCTAAATTGAAAATGAAAAGGACAACAAAAATAAGAGAAAAAGAAAAAAAGAGAAGGGAAAAGAAAAAGGGAAAAATAAAGAAGAAGAAAAGTAAAAAGAAAGAAAAAGAAAAGAAAAAGAAGAAGAAGAAGAAAAGGAAAAAGAAAGAAAAAAAAGAAAAAGAAAAAAAGAAAGAAGAAATGCGAAGGAAAATTTGAAATAAATCCTTCAAATGAGATGTGTGCCGTAAAAGGAAATGAACTCTAGGGTGAAAACCCAAAATGGGCAGTCTAGATTGATCCAAAGAATAAAAGAAAAATAACAGAGATTTCATCAAGAAAAGTTGATCCTTGGTTTAATCACCCTTAAACATGCGTTTGAGCCTAGATACCTTTCTTTGGCAATTCAGTCCTAGCCTACATTATAAGCCTCTAAAGACAATTTGGATCGCACATAAATATTTGAGAAAAGGGAATTTGTCTTCAGAGTACATTTCGCCTAATTGAGTTAACCTTTCTTTAGGGACCTCAAAACTTCTAATGTCTGATTGAGATTAGAAAAGTGGGAAATTTTGAATTTGATGAGTGTGTGAGTAAAAGAGAGCCACCAAAAAGTGAGGCACTATTCGGTTGATGGATTCATGAATCATTCATACTATAAATTTTGGGGCATCTAACTTTGCCCTATTACTGTATTTGCCATGACTTTTTTCCCTTCTTCCCCTCTCTTAATTCATATTTCTAGCATTTTCTTGCATCTTACAAGTAGGATGACATAGATTCATGAAAAGCAAAAGATTTCTTGGTATTGATCTCAACCGTAGGAGACCATAAACGAGTGTTTACATCGCTTCAGGAAATAATTGAACCTCAGTTTAAACGGGGCGTCGCTTTGCGTGAGAAGGTAAAAAGAGAAAAGAAGAAGAAGTGCATGCGTTAAAGAGTTTTAAGTGGGTTGTGTTGTCAAGAAAGATCCACACTTGAGGATGAAATATTTTGAAGCATGTTTTCTTATTCATCCAAGCATAGGGAGGATGAAATCTTTTGAAGTTTGTTTGCTTATTCATCCAAGCATGAGGAGGATGAAATCTTTTGGAGTTTGCTTATTCATCCAAACATAAGGAGGATGAAATCTTTTAAAGCCTGTTTGCTTATTCATCCAAGCATGAGGAGGATGAAACCTTTTGGAGTTTGCTTATTTATCGAATCATAAGGAGGATGAAATATTTTGAAGCATGTTTGCTTATTCATCCAAGCATAAGGAGGATGAAACTTTTTAGAAGAATATGCCTATCAGTTTGGGCGTAAGGAAAATGGAATTCAGCTCATCTATTCAGGCATTTGGAGAATAGAACTCATCTCATCAATTCGAGCATTTGGAGAATAGAAACCAGCCCATCTATTCGGGCATTTGGAGAATAGAACCCAACTCATCTATTCATGTATTTGGAGAATAGAACCCAGCTCATCTATTCGGGCATTTGGAGAATAGAACACAACTCATCTATTCGAGCATTTGGAGAATAGAACCCAGCTCATCTATTCGGGCATTTGGAAAATAGAACCCAGCTTAGCTATTCGGGCGTTTGGAGAATAAAATCCGCTCATCTATTCGAGCATAAGAAGAATAGAACCCGCCTATCCATTTGGGCGTTTGGAGAATAGAATCCGCTCATCTATTCGGGCGTTTGGAGAATAGAATATGCCTATCCGTTCGGGCATCATGAGAATGGAGCCAACCAGAAAATCGGTACCTTTTGGTCTTTGCTTTATCCCTGTTGCACAAAGATAAGCAAAAAGGGACAGTTGTTGTCACTAGATTTTTACCCCGTTTTTACTTATTATTATTATTATTATTATTATTATTATTATTATTATTATTATTATTATTATTATTATTTAAAGCCAAAAAATAAAATAAGAGTCTGTTTGGATTAAATAAGGATTTTTTTTTTGTTTGAACCCATTTGTTTCAATAAATAGTAAACCCATTTTAAACCTCTCCAAAAATAAAAATTTATTTATTTTAAACCCATAAACCCATTTATAAAGCCCACTTTAAATAATATAGGAGACCATTTTTAATAAATATAAAGCCCAAACATGCCTAAAAGAGCCCATTTAACCCATTTATTTGATCCCAATGTGCAAGTTTGATTTAGGCCATCAGATCTAAGGCAATGAGATCCAAGGGACCAAAATAGATCAAGAAAAAAAGTCAAAAAAGGGGAACCACCCGCACCCACGCGCCTGGCGCGTGCATCGCACGCGCACGGGGCTGGCTCCCATAACCCCTGCTCGAACAGTCTTGGGCGGCAGCCAGTTCAGTTGTTCAGCCGCCGATGAAGGCACTGGCTGACTCCCCTCAGCCTCGCCGTCCCAACGCCGTCGGTCACCTGCAAAACAAGGGGGGAAAGATTCAAACCCTAGCTCGAATTTAGAGAGAAATTCATCCTCAAATCAGATAGTTTTTTAGGGGTTTTACCGAGGATTAAGTTCTTGGTCGGATAAAGACATCAATTTTGGGATTGAATCACGAATTTGCCTTGATTGGCAAGCCTAAGTTTGGGTATAAATGCCCCCTTTTTTCTTCACCAATTCACCACTGGAAAAAAGCAAAAAAAAAATTCAAAAAAATCCAAAAATTCTTGAAATTTTCTCTGAAATTGCTGGAAAATTCTTGGAATGGAGTTCGAACTTTTGGTTATTTTTCGGTGACGTTTGGAAGCAATTCAAGAAGTCATACCCGTGTTCTTCATTTTCGGTAAACTTCTTTTCTTCCTTTTATTTTCATTTTTTTGATTCTTTCTTGTTCTTGGTTGAATTTTGGTTTTGCTTTGGTGCATGTTTGTAGGTTGCTTTTGATTGTTGAGGATTGATTCTTGAATTTGGGTAACAATTCCGTTCTTTATTTTGCTTTAGTTTTCGCTTTAATCTTTTATATTCTTAAATAAAATCAAAAATATTATTCTTAAAAATTTCAATCTTGAAAATGAAATGAATGTTGCTAAAAGATGTTTGAATTCTTTTGAATTCTAGAATAAAAGTGAATTGATGTTTCTTTAAAAAGAATTTAAATTAGTTGTTAATTTGAAAAAAACTAAAATCAATGAATTAATAAAGTGTAAATAAAATTTAAATAAACCTTAGATTTTTTAGAGAATAAAAGGAGTTTTTAAAAAATGAAAAGAATATTTTTAAAGTAGAGAAATAAATTAAAGGTATAAAATAAAACTAAAACACATAAGAATTTTTTTTCTTTTAAAAAAGAAATAAATGGACTTTGAAAGAAAACTTTGACCATCAAAATAAAGGTTAAAAAAATAAAAAAAATTTCATAGATAATTTAAAAGGAATTTTTTAAAAAGGAATAAATAAATAAATAAATGTGTTTAAAAAACAAAAGATAAAATTTAAAAGAATTTTTAATAAAAATAAAAAACAAATAACCATAGGTTAAAAGTTTAAAAGAATAAGTGTTTGAAGGCGTAAAAATATTTTTCCTAAAAAGTAGTTTAACTAAAAATGTTTAGAAAATGTAGAAAAAATAAAATTAAAAATGTAGAAAATTAATTAGACTGAAAAGTAAAAATGTCGTTTAAGTTTTAAAGCTAAAAAATAAAAGATTTAAAAAACAATAAAAAAATACAAGAATAATTTAAGTTTTTTGTTTGTTCTTTAGAAGTATGCCAAAACTTAAGACTAGGTTCTAAAAGCTTAGATAGAGAAGTGTTTGTATAAAAAATTTCTTCACAAAAAAATAAAGCACACATAAATAAACTCAAGCCATCAATTAGGAATAAAAGACATAGACCTTTTTAGGATTTAAAATAATCAAACCTAGAATGAATAAAAATGCTCAACACAATGAATTTCCATGTTGTTAGAAAAGTGAAATTAATTTAATGCGATGACGGTGATTAAAGTTTATCTCTCGGGCGATAAGACCGTTAAAATAGATTGATATTCATTAAACGGACAAATAAAATCGAACATTCGTAAACTTACAAATTCCAATTTTGAAAACGTTTTTTGAAATCAATGAGGTACTAATTTTTGGCGTTGTGGGGTGCTAACCCTTCTCCACGCGTAATCAACCCCGAACCTGTTTTTCTGATTTTCGTAGACCAAACTCGTTTCTTTATTAAAATAACTCTGTTTTAAAGTGATCCAATCACATTATTTAAAAATGATTGATGCCGATTTTATTTTTTTTAAATAATTTCAAAAAGTCGAAGCTCTTAAAAAAGGTTGTCACACATATTATGTTTAATTTCTACGTTTTCTTGAAAGAGCCATATCCTCCCTGGTTTTGAAAAGAGAAAAGGTGTAGAGTTGAAAAGGAAAGGACATAATTTCCCAACATGCCTGTCTTAATCTCTTAGCGTCCTTTAACTAGGACATTATTGCAGCATTAGTGTAAACGTTGTATCTTATTTGAACAGACAGCTGCACATGTGAAAAAGTGCAGACTGTCAATGGTGGGGTCAAATTAAACATTTAATTACTCATATGATGGATGATAAAACTTTATATTTGACATTTTACTATTATAAAGTATATATTTAATATTTAAAAAACATTATATTTGTATGACGTCTAATTTTTTGTGAATTATAAAATGTTTGAGATGTTTAATTTTTTTTAACTTTTTTTGCTTATAATAGTTTGTCCAATAAATTAAACTGAATAATAAAAATTATCTAAAAGTGGTAAACTAGAGATAAAAATTGCAGAAATAAACTTAGGGCCAATTTAGCAGGGATTTTAAAAAATGCTTTTAAAAGTGTTGTTAGAAAGTGTTTTTAAAAGTAATTTTTTAAAAAATAATTGTAAGATTATAGTGTTTGACATCGTTGTCATCGTTGTCAAAAAAAACTTTTGAAAAGATAAAATGTTAATTTTAGATATGCTATTGTAAAGTAAAAATAAATGAACGTAAATGATGTTTAAATTTCTTTATCAAAAAATTTATTAATATTATTATATACTAATAAAATCAATTTAAATAATAAAAATATAAAAACTATGACAATTAATTAGTAATTTTTTATATAAAATAGAAACTTTAAATATTTTTAAATAATTAATATAAATTTTTAATTTAAATATAAAATTTTAGCCTATGATGTCTAAACTATACATTTTTTATATTATTGTAACCCCCTCGTACCGGTCCGGATGCTTGACCGATTCGAGTGGGCTACACGGGGATAACCGAGGCGAAACCCGTTAAGGCTCCACTTCGGTTACCGACCCAAGGAAAAACTTTTCAATTTATTATTATCTTATCTAGATGTGATGTTAATCCTATGTGAGGAAAGCAACAGCGGAAGATACGATGAAGCAAACAGACAAACAACCACTCAAAACAATTCATTTTATTCTCGTACAGCAGGCCGTATCGGAACGCCCATATGGTGTTTCGATACGCCTTGATCGGGTCAACTGGCCAAAGTCAACCTGAGGAGACTGTTTCGAAACAGGGGTGACCCGTACCGAAACGACCTCAACGGTCAACTTCTCGTGGTAAACGAGATGAAGGTCGTTCCGCAACACCAAAGCCCATTCCGATACGTTAATTTATCATCAAAATCTCAGATTTCCAGCAGCAAAATCGTATCGAAACGGCCCCCTAGCGTACCGAAACACTTGGCCCGAAACAAAGGGACTGTATCGAAACGGGGTCAACCGTTTCGAAACGCCCTCTGTCTGCAGATTGGTTTTAGATGGTTTTTGGTACAAGGCTATCCCAAAAACACCACTAAGACCCCACACATCACACTCACATAAACCTTAAGGCAAAACCAAACATCTACCAACATGCTCAACACACCACAAGCATATAAGAACCATCCATTAAAGAATCAACAACATCCAACACATGCTTCATACATAAAACTTAAGGTTCATGCTTCACAAAAATATACACTTAAGCATTTAAGATAGGCAAGCTTAAACATGGTTTACAAGCAAGACAAGGCAACCAAAAGCCAACCAACAACATGATAAGGAAGATTCTAACATGCTCTTGAACAAAACCAACATCAATATACTTCAAAAGCTCAAAGCAACTAATACATGTCCCATTGCTTGACTATTATAGCGACTAATTTTTTGAAAAACACTTATATATATAGGTGTGTATGTATAAGTATGGAGGGAAATTTTAGAAATTTTGAAAAAGGGTTAAAAGGGTGATTTTTGGAAATTGAGGGAAAAATATTAGGGTTTTAAAAAAATATTTGAAAATAGAGGAATTTGAAAAAGGTTTAAAAATAGAAGGGAGTTTAGAAAAATATTAACAAATAGGAGGGATTCATTTAAAAATAGATAAAAATAGGGGGTTTAAAAAAATGATTTTGAAAAATAGATGGAGTCGCCACCGGTCACTTTAAAATGGTAGACCGGACACCGAAAATGGAAACCAAAGATTCAAAAGGGTTCGGGAGTCGGTTACACGCGAGGAAGGGTTAGCACCCTCGACGTGCCCAAAATTGGTACCTAAACCTTACCGCTTAATTAAAATCAAATTTTACGAATTTAAGTGACAATTTTAACCGGAACTTGGTTATACACGTGAGTAAATTTCGAAAATCCTAATATTCGAAAATGAACGTCCGAACCACCACCACTACGATTGGTACTGGCCTCGTTCGTTTCCGAATAAAAGGACATCGCATTTTTTGAAAACGATTTTAGATTTTTAGAAAAGGAAAACTAAATACAATGAATACAAGATCAAATCTAATCTAAAGTCCTACGGCGCCAAAGGAGTCGATATCCGAGCTTTCGGAATATCGTTCCCACGCGGAAACCGGGACCGTGCGTGCTATAATTATAATGACAAGTTAAGAAAATACATGCTAAAATATATTCGAACAACATGAAAGAAGCTAAGCTATGTGCACATTTAAATTACAAACTTACACACAATGAAACGACACATTAAGAAAAATTAAACAATACTAACATTAAAAGACATACGAACATATACATACAAACACATACGTACACCACAAATCATACGTTCACATTAAGCAAATGTACACAATATGGCAAAATCATTAATCCCGTATGAACATATATTAAAAAAAGAGAAATGCATGAATAACAATATTTAACAAAAAATGAAAATACTAAAAAGGAACCTGACAGGGACCATGATTGTAATAAATCCATTTAAAAAAATAATTAAAACACGAAATGGGACCAAATTGAAAGAACGCGGAAAGATCTAAGGACCAAAACGGTGATTTGACCACCCGAAAATCGATCAGGATTAAAACAGGGATGAAATTGAAAACATTAAAAACACTAAAGGGACCACGGGTCGAATTTTAAGATGCGGAAACCCCTAAAGGGGCATTTTGAAAACACGGAAGGGCATATCGGTTATTAAACCATTTTTAAAATGACAAAAATACTATAAAAACATGTTTTGGTTCTTTTAGAAAGCTTTTGGCAAAATTTTTAGAAAAATAAAACTCAGAAACCCTCTCCCTCATTACCCTTTTTCGAAAAAAACACAGAAGCCCTAGGGCTCCGCCGGCGGCCACTCGTTTCCGGTAACCAATACCAGAAACGAAGGCCTCCTCTTTTTACTCTGATTTTTTTGGAAATCCTTGAAAACCCTTCGTTTGAGAAGTCGAGATCGAAATAAACAAAAGAAAAGAAAGAAAAAAAAACTTTTTGTTTGTTAAAAAATATGAGCCCTTGATTTCCGATTCACCCTCATCGGAGCTAACGCGGCGGCTTATCACCGGACATAGTAGGGTTGTGGGGACCGGATCTCTTGAAGGTAAAACTCTCTCTCACTCTCTTCTTTGCATGCAATTCGGAAAAATAAAAAGGAATACCTTTTGGACTGAGGAATTTTTTTTATTGATCTCTTCTTTTTACATTGTTTTTGATTCGGTCTTTATACCGAAGGGTTACAAGGGAAAACGATAAATGTAGTTGACTTTGTTTTTGCTCTATGCATGTGACTTCTGAATTTGCTGTTGTGCTTTATGAAATTGTTGTTGTTTTTCTTTTCCGTTTTGGGTATCTGAAAGTTTCTGACCGAGGTTTTTTGTTTGCGGTATTGCCTGATCGGGAGGGACACAAACGGCGCGGAGAGGAAGTGGTCAGAGGCGTGAAGGGCTGGTGAAGCGTCAGGCGCGTGGCGCGCGTCGGGCAGATGGACAGTCGCGCGTGGGGAGCGTGGAGCTTCTGGGATGTTCTTCGGATTAATCCAAGCCGTCCGATGTCATCCTCGATCCAACGGTCTGAGATGCGCGGCGCCAGGTCATGGAGATGGCTTGCTAGGGTTTGTGATCTGGGATCCAATCTCGACCGTTGGATGACCCTCCCCGATCCAACGGTTTGGAGAGATGCGGCGCAAGACTAAAGATGTGGCTCTCCTAGGGTTTCTGGTCTGGGCAGATTCGGACCGTTGGATGCTCCCAGATCTAACGGCTCCAGATGGTGCAGCGCTGGAGCAATCAGGATGACGCCTAGGGTTTTTCTTTGTGGGTGTGATCTGAACCGTCAGATTAGATTTAGATCTGACGGTTGGGAAATAGGGCGGCGGCTGCACAAGAAGAGTGAGCATTAGGGTTTTTCTTTTGTGTAATGGGCTTAAGGCTTGTCTGGGCTTGACAATGTAATTTAGACTTTTATTACTTTTATATATGGACTTTATTTATTTATTTGATTTGTTAATTCATTTATGCTATAATAATAAATAATAATAATAATAATATAATAATAATGAGAATAATAATAATAATAATAATAACAATAATAATAACAACATAACTGTAGTAATAATAATAATAGTAATAGAAATAATTGATAATGATAAGTAATAACAAAACAATTATGAATAATGAAAATAATAATACATAGGATATATAATAATGACGTGAATATTAATAATTAATAATAGTAATAATAGTAGTACTAATGGTAAAGACGAATGACAAAATAGGTAAGAACAAATAATATTAGTAGTGCTATATACATATATATATTTTCTTTCTCCTTTTTCCTTTTTTTTCTATTTTCTTTATTTTATTTTATTTCACTATTTTTTTTTATTTTTTTTATTTTAACCCAATACAAGCCCGAAAATTATAAAAGAAATAAAATTAAAAAAAACGGGACAAAATTAGTGATTACAGTTGCCCCTCTTTGCTTATACTTGTGGAACAAGGATAAAGCAAAGACCATAAGCACTAATTTTGTCCCACTCTCCTGTTGGTTGTGGGTGATCCGCTACGCCACCGACGACGGGACGAGATTAGGAGATTGAAGTGGATCAAGCTGCGACTCCGTCGAAGAGGCATGACCTGGTGAGGAGGAGATCCGATACACCATCACTGGCATAACAAGATCGAAGTTGGAGGAGATCCGCTACACCATCAACGGCATAACAAGATCGATGTTGAAAGAGATCCGCATAACAAGATCGATGTTGAAAGAGATCCGCTACCATCAAAGGCAGGACGAGATCGATGTTGTAGGAGATCCGCTACACCACCAACGGCATAACAAGATCGATGTAGTAAGAGATCCGCTACACCACCAACGGCATAACAATATCGATGTAGTAAGAGATCCGCTACACCACCAACGGCATAACGAGATCGATGTAGTAAGAGATCCGTTACACCACCAACGGCATAACAAGATCGATGTAGTAAGAGATCCGTTACACCACCATCGGCATAACAAGATCGATGTTGTAAGAGATCCGCTACACCACCATCGGCATAACAGGATCGATGTAGTAAGAGATACGCTACACCACCATCGGCATAACAAGATCGATGTTGTAAGAGATCTGCTACACCACCATCGGCATAACAGGATCGATGCTGAAAGAGATCCGCTACACCACCAACGGCATAACAAGATCGATGCTGAAAGAGATCTGCTACCATCAAAGGCAGGACGAGATCGATGTTGAAGAAGATTTGGTATTGTAGTTGTTCCTCTTGGCGGGGTCCAACTTCCTTATTGATTTGTCTTTTTGTTGGCATGACTTTCCTTTGAGGGTTCGCCATCTTTGTTTTTGATCTGTTTGTTTGTTGTTGTTTTTGTATGAATGAGGTTTGTGTGCTTAGTATGGATGCATGTAACTTGATGCATGATGTAGATGCTTGATGTGAATGCATGATGAATGCACCGATGTTGATGCCAATGATGCGTAATGCAGATGGTCCTGATGTTGACATTCAAAGGGATGCCCCCTGATTTCATAGTCATACTGGCTCAGTCTTATCTGTTTTAGTTTGGTCTTGTAGCCTTGGTCAAATGATTAGTGCTGCCTTGCAC
Source organism: Hibiscus tridactylites (assembly GCA_958450335.1). NCBI lineage: Eukaryota > Viridiplantae > Streptophyta > Magnoliopsida > Malvales > Malvaceae > Hibiscus > Hibiscus tridactylites. The sequence continues at coordinate 3,839,762 of OY288290.1, read as the reverse complement.
GATGATGCCCCTTGACTTTTCGTGGTCGTGACCATACTCTTGTGAAATGTCTCCAAGTTATGGGTGTCTTTCTTTGGTTTAGAGTTCGTCCTTTGTGTAAATGGTTGGCACACTTATCGTTGGTCCCTGTACTCTTAGACCTCTTTGTAAAGTAATGCAGAGAAATCTTTTGTTTTACTACAAAACTCAGACCACATGCTTTTTTTACTCCAATGTGAGATGCTTGTTAGAGAAAACAAAATTTTCTTTTTTGAATTATGGATAGCCCAAGCTAGATTAGATACCTTGAACGTCAAGTGTAGGAGCGACAGTGAGATGACTTACCGGGGATGACCCGAGCATATCTTGTGTCTAGAAGACCTCGTAAGTTGGGTTGATACCTAAAATGTGAAGTACATCTTGACTTATTTTGGTTTTCTTTGTATTATTTATTTTTTGTTGATTTTCCGTGGCACCATTTGCTGATTTTGGCGTCATTTTGCTTTAGTAGGATTTTGGGGAAATCAAGTCATCACATTCCTTTGGCTTGAAGTTAAAGATGGAGCAAACATCAAAACCCCTAGTTACTCGGCATTGTCATGATTTGAAAATATTACCATCACTCGTGAAGCTAAGGTTTTTGAATTTAAATGGTGCAATGCAACCTTATTGGCCCTTTTTGCTACAGCGGAGTGCCCCAAAATTGCCACACTCTTATCCGAAACGCCTATTACCAGGCTTCGGACATTGGAGTGCTTTTTTGATTTTATTTTGTTCATTTTCCCTTTTGGGAGATTTGATTTTTTTTAAGTCTTGGTCTCAATTTAGACTCTTTTTTTAAGGGAATTACCCTTGATGCATTAATGCCCTACGGGCTTAAACAGATGACCAACTTAAGTTGGGATGCAAGTCACAAATTAGTTATCTTCGCAACTTCCGATTTCTAATAGACACAAGCTGCTCGAAACCAACCTTTGGGTCACATTCAATGTTCCTCGCACAATCGATATACGAGGGTCCGATAAGAAGATATACATGACAGAAGAGCTAATTGAGACACAAAACGCGATGCATCCTTTCATTGAAAATAAAAAACATGGAGTCATAGGCCCTTACAAAAGATCATCACCGCCTTCGGGCTTAAGCGGGTGAGTTTGATTCGGTGCAATACTTTAAAAGAGATTAAAAGCAACAGGGAAACCTACGAGAATTTTTGACCGGTAAGCTTGGATAGACCCTACCCTTAGGCCTCATTTTCTAGGAACATCAAATCAATGTTCAGATTTTCTAGGAGTTCTTCCACTGTTGGCTCCTCGACAAAATCTTCAATTGTTTCCTTGACGACATCCCCAAATGGTGCTTCAAACTGCCCGATTGGACCAAAGAATCCTTCCGGTACAAAGATCTGATCTAGAGGGGGGAAAAACACTGGCTCCACCACCCCTTGGTTTTTTGTCTCCTCTCCTTCCTTAGGCTCGTAGCCTAATCTGAAGCGATCTATCTTAGCAACCATGCTTGCCCCAAACCCAAATATTAGGGGCTTCTCAACAGTCTCTTTGACTTCTTCGAAGAATTCGATCTCTTTATTATCCATTAGCCCCTGAACTATAGTTGTGAACTCACAACAGTCCTGAATAGTGTGTCCGCTTTTGGCGTGGAACTCGCAATAAGGACCAACATGTCCCTCGGGCTTCATTGCCCCCTGGCTGATTAGACCTGCCTTGTAGAGCTCCATCCATACCCAATTGAAGGGTGACTTGACTTCAGATACCCTGGTCTTGGTCCTCCGATCACCCTCCTCGGAAATGGCATTCACTCCTTTGGCATGATTTGGTAGAGGGTTCGTGTTTGTAGCTGGTCCACCTGATTTCTCGAAGCTTATGACCCCAAGCTGAATGAGCCTATCTACATTCTTCTTGAAACCAAAACAATTCTCGATCGAATGCCCCAGTTGCTCACCGTGGTACTCGCATTTTGCCTTGGCGTCATACCACTTAGGGAATGGGGGTTGCAAAGGGGGCACGTAGTAAGGTGCCACCACATGGATATCGGAGAGCTGTTTGTATAAATCTCCATACGATATCGGTAATGGAGTAAACTCAGTCCTTTCATTGTTTTTTTGCTGGTTGAAGCTTTGACTGGAGGAACCTTGGGCATTTGAGGCCGCTTTAGGTTGCACCACCGCCACTGGCTTAATATTGTAGACGTCTGAAGTGTTCACTTCGTTATCCTTCCTTCCGTGAGTTGGCCTCTTGTGGGACGAGTTTCCTCCCGTCTCAATCCTACCACTCTTGACGTCATTTTTAATGAGCTCACCGGACAACACTAGGTCGACGAAGTTGGTGGTTGCATTTCCTATGAGGCGGTCCAAAATTGGCCCCTCCAAAGTCTGGATAAATATGACCACCATTTCTTTCTCACCAAGTGGAGGTTGCACCTGAGCTGCCACATCTCTCCATCGTTGTGCATACTGCCTAAAGCTCTCATTCGACCTTTGTTTCATGTGTTGTAGGGTCCACCGATCCGGTACCATGTCGCTGACATGATGGTATTGTGCTAAGAAGGCCTTGGCCAAATCTTTCCATGTCTTGATCTGATGACGGCTTAACTGATTGTACCAACGAATGGCGGGTCCTGAGAGACTATCTTGGAAGCAATGGATTAACAATTTGTCATCCCCACCATATCCGGTCATCCTCCGGCAAAACACGGTGAGATGAGTGCGGGGACAACTTGTTCCATCATACTTCTCAAACTCCGGGGCCTTGAATTTAAGGGGTAGCACTAGATCTGGGACAAGACTGAGTTCGGCGGCGTCAAAACCGGTGAAAGCATCGACCACCTCCATGGCTTCCAACTTTTCCTCGAGTCGCTTACAACGGTCCGCGATCTCTTTAGAGGCCTCAAACCTTGGCTTCTCGATTTCCATTAACTGATCGAGGTCTGAGACGAAATTCTCGGCTTGGTTTCCACCGGGCCTCTCTTCCGGCGCGGAGGGTGGATTAGCGGGGAAAGGGGTATCAGTGTGATGAATTGGCATTTTTCCTTGATCGAGTATCACCTGAGGGGTAGCTTGGACCCTAACATGAGTGGGGGTAAATCCTGGGGGATATGGGAGATCTTCATTCGCAACGGTGGGCCTCGTCGCTGGATTACCGTTCGAGGCTTCTCCTTGTACGGGAGGTCGGGTTCCTAGCATCTGGCCTATCTGGGCTAGTATATCTTCTTGAGATTTCCTGAGCTGCTCCCTCATCTCCTCTTGGGCCCTAGCTAACTGATCCTCAAACTTCTTGGTCAAATCCGCTTGCATGTCCCTTTGAGTTTGTTCAATTTGGTCCAATCGGTCTTCGTTCACCATCTTAGTTCTTCGTCGGGTTCCGTAAGGGTACTGAATCGGCTGTCTTTTTTCCTTACCCAGTATCACTCCTAAGGAACATCCCGATGATTAGTCACAACATCTCGGAAGTGAATGCATGAAAATGCGTGATGAATGTCATAATATGATGATGCAACTATGAATGGATGAGTAATGAGCTTATGATGATGCTAATGATATTAGATGTGGTGTATGAAAGCAGCAAAACAACCGAGTTAATGTAAAACAAAACCGAGATAAACAAGCACAAATACACCTATTTTTGTCTAGCACCTAGGTTTTCCGCATGGCTCTAAGGGGTAGGCTTTCTAGTTCTCTACATGCAATTTCGGTTCTAGGAGGTACTCGAATTGTCCTTGCTGTCCCCTACTAAGGGTAGCAAGGCCCCCGATCATCACCCATTATAGGCTCATTTCAACCAGGTTCAATTCAAGGGGACCCTTTAGCTATATCTGCACGAGGAAACGATATTCCCACGAAGATATAGGGTAGTCGAGCCCCGAAGGTACTTACTAGGCCTACACGGAGGAATAATATCCCCACGAAAGCACTAGCGTTTTCCCCCTACTTAAACGAACGGGCGTATATGCAAAAAATGAATGCGTTCGAAATAGACTCGCGTTTATAAACAAATATCGGTTAAATTTGTCACTTTAGCTCGCAAACTTTGATATTAATTAAGCGGTAAAGTTTTCTTGGCCTGACTCTCTTTTTTGTTTTTTTTAAAACAAAAATTTGTCCCCAGCGGAGTCGCCATCTGTAGCGACTAATTTTTTTAAAAACACTTATATATATAGGTGTGTATGTATAAGTATGGAGGGAAATTTTAGAAATTTTGAAAAAGGGTTAAAAGGGTGATTTTTGGAAATTGAGGGAAAAATATTAGGGTTTTAAAAAAATATTTGAAAATAGGGGAATTTGAAAAAGGTTTAAAAATAGAAGGGAGTTTAGAAAAATATTAACAAATAGGAGGGATTCATTTAAAAATAGATAAAATAGGGGGTTTAAAAAAATGGTTTTGAAAAATAGATGGAGTCGCCACCGGTCACTTTAAAATGGTAGACCGGACACCGAAAATGGAAACCAGAGATTCAAAAGGGTTCGGGAGTCAGTTACACGCGAGGAAGGGTTAGCACCCTCGACGTGCCCAAAATTGGTACCTAAACCTTACCTCTTAATTAAAATCAAATTTTACGAATTTAAGTGACAATTTTAACCGGAACTTGGTTATACACGTGAGTAAATTTCAAAAATCCTAATATTCGAAAATGAACGTCCGAACCACCACCACTACGATTGGTACTGGCCTCGTTCGTTTCCGAATAAAAGGACATCGCATTTTTTGAAAACGATTTTAGATTTTTAGAAAAGGAAAACTAAATACAATGAATATAAGATCAAATCTAATCTAAAGTCCTACGGCGCCAAAGGAGTCGATATCCGAGCTTTCGGAATATCATATCGTTCCCACGCGGAAACCGGGACCGTGCGTGCTATAATTATAATGACAAGTTAAGAAAATACATGCTAAAATATATTCGAACAACATGAAAGAAGCTAAGCTATGTGCACATTTAAATTACAAACTTACACACAATGAAACGACACATTGAGAAAAATTAAACAATACTAACATTAAAAGACATACGAACATATACATACAAACACATACGTACACCACAAATCATACGTTCACATTAAGCAAATGTACATAATATGGCAAAATCATTAATCCCGTATGAACATATATTAAAAAAAGAGAAATGCATGAATAACAATATTTAACAAAAAATGAAAATGCTAAAAAAGAACCTGACAGGGACCATGATTGTAATAAATCCATTTAAAAAAATAATTAAAACACGAAATGGGACCAAATTGAAAGAACGCGGAAAGATCTAAGGACCAAAACGGTGATTTGACCACCCGAAAATCGATCAGGATTAAAACAGGGATGAAATTGAAAACATTAAAAACACTAAAGGGACCACGAGTCGAATTTTAAGATGCGGAAACCCCTAAAGGGGCATTTTGAAAACACGAAAGGGCATATCGGTTATTAAACCATTTTTAAAATGACAAAAATACTATAAAAACGTGTTTTGGTTCTTTTAGAAAGCTTTTGGCAAAATTTTTAGAAAAATAAAACTCAGAAACCCTCTCCCTCATTTCCCCTTTTCGTAAAAAACACAGAAGCCCTAGGGCTCCGCCGGCGGCCACTCGTTTCCGGTAACCAATACCAGAAACGAAGGCCTCCTCTTTTTACTCTGATTTTTTTGGAAATCCTTGAAAACCCTTCGTTTGAGAAGTCGAGATCGAAATAAACAAAAGAAAAGAAAGAAAAAAAAACTTTTTGTTTGTTAAAAAATATGAGCCCTTGATTTCCGATTCACCCTCATCGGAGCTAACGCTCGGGCGGCTTATCACCGGAAATAGTAGGGTTGTGGGGACCGGATCTCTTGAAGGTAAAACTCTCTCTCTCACTCTCTTCTTTGCATGCAATTCGGAAAAATAAAAGGAATACCTTTTGGACTGAGGAAATTTTTTTTTATTGATCTCTTCTTTTTACATTGTTTTTGATTCGGTCTTTATACCGAAGGGTTACAAGGGAAAACGATAAATGTAGTTGACTTTGTTTTTGCTCTATGCATGTGACTTCTGAATTTGATGTTGTGCTTTCTGAAATTGTTGTTTTTTTTCTTTTCCGTTTTGGGTATCTGAAAGTTTCTGACCGAGGTTTTTTGTTGCCGGTATTGCCTGATCGGGAGGGACACAAACGATGCGGAGAGGAAGTGGTCAGAGGCGTGAAGGGCTGGTGAAGCGTCAGGCGTGTGGCGCGCGTCGGGCAGATGGACAGTCGTGCGTGGGGAGCGTGGAGCTTCTGGGATGTTCTTCGGATTAATCCAAGCCGTCCGATGTCATCCTCGATCCAACGGTCTGAGATGCGCGGCGCCATGTCATGGAGATGGCTTGCTAGGGTTTGTGATCCGGGATCCAATCTCGACCGTTGGATGACCCTCCCCGATCCAACGGTTTGGAGAGATGCGGCGCAAGACTGAAGATGTGGCTCTCCTAGGGTTTCTAGTCTGGGGAGATCCGGACCGTTGGATTCTCCCAGATCCAACGGCTCCAGATGGTGCGGCGCTGGAGCAATCAGGATGACGCCTAGGGTTTTTCTTTGTGGGTGTGATCTGGACCGTCAGATCAGATTTAGATCTGACGGTTGGGAAATAGGGCGGCGGCTGCACAAGAAGAGTGAGCATTAGGGTTTTTCTTTTGTGTAATGGGCTTAAGGCTTGTCTGGGCTTGACAATGAAATTTAGACTTTTATTACTTTTATATATGGACTTTATTTATTTATTTGATTTGTTAATTCATTTATGCTATAATAAATAATAATAATGAGAATAATAATAATAATAACAATAATAATAACAACATACCTGTAGTAATAATAATAATAGTAATAGAAATAATTGATAATGATAAGTAATAACAAAACAATTATGAATAATGATAATAATAATACATAGGATATATAATAATGACGTGAATATTAATAATTAATAATAGTAATAATAGTAGTACTAATGGTAAAGACGAATGACAAAATAGGTAAGAACAAATAATATTAGTAGTGCTATATACATATATATATTTTCTTTCTCCTTTTTCCTTTTTTTCTCTTTTCTCTATTTTATTTTATTTCACTATTTTTTATTATTTTTTTATTATTTTAACCCAATACAAGCCCGAAAATTATAAAAGAAATAAAATTAAAAAAAACGGGACAAAATTAGTGATTACAACTATTACACCCTTTTAACTAAAATATCCATACTTGATAGCTAAGATAGCACCACAAAGCACACTTGGAGGCCCATTCTTGCACTAGCAACCCACGAACTACGGATCTACATTGTCGAACAAAGAGAGCGTAAGCATAAAGCTTAGTGAGGGTAAGCTCATCTAAAACAAACCTCGACAATGCAGGGTCCAAGCACGAGCACAACCAAGGTAGAATGCATGATCTTACCTTCGATCCACATGAGCCAATATACACATGATGCATGAACATATATTCAACATTATGCCATGCTCAACAAGCTCAAATCCACATCATATGTAAACACATATAATAATCCATATAGGAATCACATTTCATATCATATTGATACACATATCAACTCATATTGGCACCTAGCTATGACTCGAATACACGGATAACACGTTGGAACTCACATCCAACAACAACCATTACCTTACGGTGGGATTACACTCATCACCATTCTCGCGGAGGGGATTCTACTCATCCTCACGCCCCGTCGATGGGATTACACTCATCATCGACTAACATATATATAAGAAGGTTTTCCGGGCGAACCCGTACTCCATCTTGATGACTACCATCACCAAGACCACGCGCACATTTGACTCACGTGTGCACACTAAACATCCTAATGATCGATCATTTGTACCCAAGCATACTAGTGCCAATATTTAACACAATCCACAATATCATTTCATAACCATTTCCGTGCTTAGCACGTACTCACCATGATTAACATCATGCACAATCCACATGCATATAACAATGCATCAATCAAAGCCTCAACATACATGTATAATACCATATACATAGCCAACATAAACACAACAAAACATGAGGCATAATCACATTCAAAGATCAACCATAGTCTCTAACTATAGCTTGAGATTAGACTACCAATCTAATCCCAACTCTAGGTGGGTCTACCAAGCCCAACCTAGTCCACATGCTTGAACCAACACTTTAAAACCATTTAAAAGCGTTTAACCACTCACCTTCACTTCCAAGCTCAACAACCAAGCAACCAAGACCTTCAAGCTTCCGGATTCACTCCCGATGTCTCACCAACACAATTTCTTGCTTCTAATCAATTCAATACAAACAAAACAACCTCAAATCAGTTCACACAACAATGTAGCAACCCGGAACACTAATCAATCAATGAACACATGAATTTCAAGCCAAGAACAACCCCAAAATCTCCAAACCCGAGCAGCCCTCAAACTCAATTCAAAATTCTTGTTTCAAACACTTTTAACACCTCTAAAAGCCTCCAAAATAACCTTCAACCAACATACAACCAAAAGCCCTCAATTTCCAACATAAAACAACTCCAAAAACAACCTTAAAACCCTTCTAAAAACCCATTAAAACCCAAATCCGAAAATCATGGTAAAACACTTTAAAATTCACATATGTTGGACCTCTTAGGTTGAAAACAACTTATCTAACATTAATAAATCAGTAGCTTTGATAAAGAATCATAAACTTCAACCTTTAACCAAAACTTTGAAAAACCCAAATTATAAAATACTTAGTTTTAATGAAAACTAATGGTGCCAAAATGAAGAGGAAACCAATGCCAAGTCAAAAATGTCATTACCTCTTGAAAAGCACCAAAGATGAAGTTGTAAAGTGATGGAATAGTAACCTAGAGAGAAGCTCTCTTCTTGTCGTTGAAATGGGGAAAATGGAGAGTGAAGAAGATGACAAAAGGGACTTTTATTAAAAAGGGGAAATTTAAATTAAAAGTCTACTTATTTACAGATTTGCCATTAATGAAATGGCATTCTCATTTGTTTGCAAATTTTCCTTGGAAAATGAGAAACAATTCAATTTTGGTCCAACACAAAAGGTTTGTTTTGGAAATATGAAGCCTTAAAATAATATATTATTATTTTAATTATAAAACCGAAACTCCAAAACATTATTTTATTATTATTTCCACCCGACCCCCAAACCCGGGTGTTACAACTCTCCCCCCACTTAAGGAATTTCATCCCCGAAATTACCTGACAGAAACAAGTACGAAAACTGCTCAAGCATATCAGCTTTCCTCTCTCACGTGGCCTCTTCCACACCTCTGTGTCTCCACAACACCTTGACCAACTCTATGGTCTTGCCACGCAACACCTTGCTATCAGAATCAAGTATCTCAACTGGTTCTTCATTATAAGACAAATATGGATTCAACTCTATCTCCTCAACATGCATAACATGAGATGGATCTGATCTATATCTCCTAAGCATCGACACATGAAACACATCATGGATCTTCTCTAACTTAGAAGGCAATCTCAATCGGTAAGCTACAAGCCCAATCCGCTCAACAATCTCATATGGACCAATAAACCTCGGACTCAACTTGCCTTTCCGGCCAAATCTCATTACCTTCTTCCACGGAGATACTTTCAGAAATACTTTCTCATTCACGGAGAACTCAATCTCTTTTCTCTTCAAATCTGCATAAGATTTCCGATGATCAAAAGCTGCTTTCAAACAGTCGCAAATCAACTTCACTTTTTCGGTAGTTCCCTTGAGCAAATCCGACATAGGTAACAATCTCTGACCCGTTTCAGCCTAACAGATCGGAGTCCTACATCGTCTACCATACAAAGCCTCAGAGGGAGCCATCTGAATACTAGCCTGGTAACTGTTGTTGTAAACAAACTCAACTAAGGGCAAGTGCTTCTCCCAAGAACCCTGGAAGTCAATTACACAACAATGGAGCATATCCTCTAAAATTTGTATCACTCGCTCTGACTGTCCATCGGACTGCGGATGATAAGAAGTATTGAAATGCAAACGGCTACCTAAAGCATTATGCAAACAACTCCAGAACCTCGAAGTGAATCTCGAATCTCTGTCTAAAACAATCGAATTCGCTCCATGAAGTCTCACAATCTCACGGATATACAAATTCGCCAACTTGTCTAAAGAATCTGTAGTGTTCACTGCTAAGAAGTGGGCACACTTAGTGAATCTATCCACTATCACCCAAACAGAATTCTTCTTCGAAGGAGACAACGGTAACCCCGACACAAAATCCATGGTGATCCTCTCCCATTTCCATTCTGGAATCTTCAAAGGCTATAACAAACCTGAAAGAACCTGATGTTCTGCCTTCACCCTCTGAAAAACCATACAACGGCTCACATACTTGGCTACATCCTTCTTCAAACCAACCCAGAAGTAATCATTCTTCAAGTCACGGTACATCTTGGTACTACCCGGATGCATAGAAAAAGGACTCGAATGTGCTTCACTTAGAATCAGGCGTCTCAACTCAACATCTTCTGGTACTACAACTCTATCTCTAAAGCACAACACATTCTCACCACTGAAACTATACTCGGTCGGTCTACCTTCGGCTATGTCCTTAACATGAGGAACTAAAGACACATCTTGCAACTGCTTCTCTCTAATCAAATGAATCAAAGAAGGCTTCACTTGCAACTTTGTGATCAAACCACCATCATCGGACACACTCAACTTAGCAAACATAGCTCTCAACTCAACTGCAACTTTTCTGCCCAAAGCATTGGCTACTACATTTGCCTTACCCGGATGGTACTCGATAGTCAAATTGTAATCTTTTAATAGCTCAAGCCATCTTCTCTTTCTCAAGTTCAACTCTCTTTGTGTCATCAAATACTTCAAGCTCTTATGATTGGTGTAAACTATATACTTCTCACCATACAAGTAGTGACGCCAAATCTTCAATGCAAACACAACTACGGCTAACTCTATATCGCGAGTAGGATAGTTCTTCTCATGCACCTTCAATTGTCTCGAAGCATAGGCAACAACTCTTCTTTCTTGCATCAAAACACAACCTAAACCTATGTAGGAAGCATCACTATAGATCACAAATTCTTTACCTGAAACTGGTTGCACTAACACTGGAGCATTCGTCAAAGCTTCCTTCAATTTCTCAAAGGCCTTCTGTCTCGCATCTGACCACTCAAACTTGACTCCTTTTTTGCAACAATTTAGTCAAATGAGCAGCTACTCTAGAGAAACCATCAACAAATCTCCTATAGTAACCGGCTAATCCTAGGAAACTCCTAATCTCAGTCACCGACTTAGGTTGTTTCCACTAAACAATAGCTTCAATCTTCGACGGATCAATACAGATACCTTCGGCTGAAACAACATGGCCAAGAAATACAACCTCTCGAATCCAGAACTCACATTTACTAAGCTTAGCATACAACTGATTGCTCATCAATCTCTGTAAAACAAATCTCAAGTGCTCATCATGCTCTTCTTCTGATCTCGAGTACACAATGATATCATCTATGAAGACAACTACAAACCGGTCTAGATAGTTTCTAAAAATTCAGTTCATCATATCCATGAATGTTGCAGGTGCATTCGTGAGCCCAAACGGCATCACAAGGAACTCATAGTGACCATATCTAGTCCTAAAAGCTGTATTCGGAACATCACACTCTTTTACTTTCAACTGATAGTACCCTGATCTCAAGTCTATCTTTGAGAACACTGAAGCACCTCTCAACTGATCAAACAAATCATCTATACGAGGCAACAAATACTTGTTCTTCACAGTCAACTGATTCAACTTCTTGTAGTCAATACACATACGCATATTGCCATCTTTCTTCTTTACAAACAACACGGGAGTACCCCAAGGTGAACTACTAGGCCTAATGAATCCACGGTCTAACAACTCTTGAAGCTGACTCTTCAATTCTTTCAACTCTTTCGGAGCCATACGATACAGTGCTATAGAAACTAGAGTAGACCCTGAAACAGTCTCAATCACAAACTCAACATCTCTGTCAGGAGGCAAACCTGGTAACTCTTCAGGAAAGACATTCGGAAAATCACAAACTGTTCTGATATCTTTCGGTCTAGCCTCACTCATATTCAGATTCATAACATAAGCTAAGTAAGCCCCACAACCAGAATCCATCAACCTATGAGCCTCTAAAGCTGACACAACATTAGACAAGACATTAATGTTCTCGCCTACTACTACTACCTCGTAGTCATCAGAAAGTTTCAAAGAAATTCTCTTCGTCTCAAAGTCTACACTAGCTCTGTGCTCAACTAACCAGTCCATACCCAGAATAATATCAAACCCATAGAACGGAAGCTCCATCATATCAACAGGAAACACATGACCCTGAATCTTCAGCGGACACCTCCTATACATTCGTCTAACCACAACTGTCTCTCCAAAGGAATTAGTCACATACATACCTACATCTAAGATCTCAACAGGTATATCTAACTTTTGTGCATGCTCACTCAAAATGTAGAAATGTGTAGAACCTGAATCAACCAAAGAAAGCAAAGACATAGACTGTAACTCAAAATTACCTGCTATCACATCCGTGTCGTTCCCGGCCTCTCTCTGAGCATAGAATCTCGCTGGTCCACCCGCCTCTGGTTGTACGGCCACAACGTGAGCAAGGTTCCTCTGAGCATCTACCCTAGGCGCATCAGCCCTAGGCTGGAAGTAGCCACGACCGCGCCCACGGCCTCTCTGATGATCCATCGCTCTCGCAGGAGCCTGTGCTATGTTCTGTTCCTGTGCCGCCTGATGCGGACACTCCCTCCTGAAGTGGTCCCTCGAACCACAGTTCCAACAAGCATGGAAGTTACCCCAACACTCTCCAGAATGTTGTCTCCCACAACGTGTACACTCGGGCAAACACCCTCCTCCTCTATCGCCCTGGTGGCATCTACCATGGTGGCCACCGCCACGTCTATGGTCAAACTGATGTCCACCGCCTCTATGCCTCTTGGCATCACCACGATCAAAGTTATTATGTCTCTTTCAAAAACTAGATCCTCCTGAACGCTTGGTCAGCCCCAAGCTATGCTCAATGTCATTGGCTCTAGCAACCAAGACATCAAAATCTAAATAATCCGAAGCTAAAGTGTACCTCTTAACTTCCTCATGAAGCTCATATCTGAAACGGTTACAACGGTCCCTCTCGGTAGGAACCAACTCTGGAGCATACTGACTCAAACGGACAAAACGGATCTCGTAGTCTGTCATAGAAGCATCTCCCTGAACAAGAGCCACAAACTCTCGCTTCTTCTCATCAAGATATCTCGGCCCCAAGTACCTCTTCCGGAAAGCAGACTAAAAGAAATCCCATCCAATCTCAGCCTCAGGAACCCCAGTAGTAATAGTGACCCACCAAGTGTAGGCATCACCCTGTAGCAAAGAAATCACACAGCCCAATTTGCGAGCACCCACACAACCCATCTGAGCTAAGATGCAGACTGTCTTCTCCAACCACAACTCAGACCTCTCAGGTGTAGACCCTCTGAACTCTTCTGCTCCTAGGCTACGGAGCCTCTCCAATGGTAAACTACTATCATCACCTCTAGGTTGAGTTGCAGCCTGAGCTCCGGCAACTGCGGCCTGAAATGCTCCCGCTATAGCTTGTACAAGCAGAGCCATATCTATTCCAACAGGACCTTGGCCAACCTGAGGTCCCTCTCCCTCAGCTCCAGCCTCGCCTCCAACTCTAGGCTGAGGAGGTGGTGGTAGTGGAGGTGGTGGAGGAGCTCCAACTCCAACAGCAGGCTCTCCTACATGAGCCTCAACTCCAACCACCGGCTCATTAACATGAGCCGCAACACGTGGTTCCTGACGAACCACCCTCGGTCTACCCCTAGGCCTCGACATCGCGCTCACAAACAACAACTACAACAACAAAAAGAAAGCACAAAAGATAGGATTAGCAAGGCAATGGTTCCAAGTGGCTCAAGTATGTTCCATCACTTTAAAAATCTTTTTTCCGATGTAATAGTAGCAATGAGACTCTACACAACATGCTTCAAACAAAACAACACACATACATGCTCAAACAAGCATACAACAAGGCATACTTGATAAACAAGCAAACATGCTTACATGGCAAGCAAACATCGTGCATTTTCAACACAAAAACTTAACTTACCTCGCTTACTTGCACAAGGTCTCGGAAACCTTAGGCTCTGATACCAACAAGTGTAACCCCCTCGTCCAGGTCCAGACGTTTGACCGATCCTAGTGGGCTACACGGGGATAAATGAGGCGAAACCCGTTAAGGCTCCACTTCAGTTACCGACCCAAGGAAAAAAATTTCAATTTATTATTATCTTATCTAGATGTGATGTTAATCCTATGTGAGGAAAGCAACAGCGAAGATACAATGAAGCAAACAGACAAACAACCACTCAAAACAGTTCATTTTATTCTCATACAGCAGGCCGTATCAGAACGCCCATATGGTGTTTTGATACGCCTTGACCGGGTCAACTGGCCAAAGTCAACCTGAGGAGACCGTTTCAAAACAGGGGTGACCCATATCGAAACGACCTCAACGGTCAACTTCTCGTGGTCAACGAGATGAAGGTCGTTCCGAAACACCAAGGCTCATTCCGATGCGTTAATTTATCGTCAAAATCTCAGATTTCACGTAGCAAAATCGTATCGAAACGCCCCCTAGCGTACCGAAACGCCTGGCCCGAAACAAAGGGACCGTATCGAAACGTGGCCAACCGTTTCGAAACGGCCTCTGTCTGCAGATTGGTTTTAGCTGGTTTTTAGTACAAGTCTGTCCTAAAAACACCACTAAGAGCCCACACATCACACTAACATAAACCCTAAGGCAAAACCAAACATCTACCAACATGCTCAACACACCACAAGCATATAAGAACCATCCATTAAAGAATCAACAACATCCAACACATGTTTCATACATAAAACTTAAGGTTCATGCTTCACAAAAACATACACTTAAGCATTTAAGATAGGCAAGCTTAAACATGGTTTACAAGCAAGACAAGGCAACCAAAAGCCAACCAACAACATGATAAGGAAGATTCTAACATGCTCTTGAACAAAACCACGATCAACATACTTCAAAAGCTCAAAGCAACTAATACATGTCCCATTGCTTGACTATTACATCCTTTAACTAAAATATCCACACTTGATAGCTAAGATAGCACCACAAAGCACACTTGGAGGCCCTTTCTTGCACTAGAAACCCACGAACTACGGATCTGCATTGTCGAACAAAGAGAGCGTAAGCATAAAGCTTAGTGAGGGTAAGCTCATCTAAAACAAACCTCGACAATGCAGGGTCCAAGCACGAGCACAACCAAGGTAGAATGAATGATCTTACCTTCGATCCACATGAGCCAAAATACACATGATGCATGAACATATATTAAACATTATGCCATGCTCAACAAGCTCAAATCCACATCATATGTAAACACATATAATAATCCATATATGAATCACATTTCATATCATATTGATACACATATCAACTCATATTGGCACCTAGCTATGACTCGAATACACAGATAACACGTTGGAACTCACATCCAACAACAACCATTACCTTACGATGGGATTACACTCATCATCGTTCTCGCGGAGGGGATTCCACTCATCTTCACGCCCCGTCGATGGGATTACACTCATCATCGACTAACATATATATAAGAAGGTTTTTTCGGGCGAACCCGTACTCCATCTTGATGACTACCATCACCAAGACCACACGCGCATTTGACTCATGTGTGCACACTAAACATCCTAATGATCGATCATTTGTACCCAAGCATACTAGTGCCAATATTAAACACAAACCACAATATCATTTGATAACCATTTCCGTGCGTAGCACGTACTCACCATGATTAACATCTTGCACAATCCACATGCATATAACAATGCATCAATCCAAGCCTCAACATACATGTATAATACCATATACATAGCCAACATAAACACAACAAAACATGAGCCATAAACACATTCAAAGATCAACCATAGTCTCTAACTATAGCTTGAGATTAGACTACCAATCTAATCCCAACTCTAGGTGGGTTTACCAAGCCCAACCTAGTCCACATGCTTGAACCAACACTTTAAAACCATTAAAAAGCGTTTAACCACTCACCTTCACTTCCAAGCTCAACAACCAAGCAACCAAGACCTTCAAGCTTCCGGATTCACTCCCGATGTCTCACCAACACAATTTATTGCCTCTAATCAACTCAATACAAACAAAACAACCTCAAATCAGTTCACAGAACAATGTAGCAACCCGGAACACTAATCTAGCAATGAACACATGATTTTCAAGCCAAGAACAACCCCAAAATCTTCAAACCCGAGCAGCCCTCAAAATCAATTCAAAACTCTTCTTTCAAACACTTTTAACACCTCTAAAAGCCTCCAAAACAACCTTCTATCAACATACAACCAAAAGCCCTCAATTTCCAACATAAAACAACTCCAAAAACAACCTTAAAACCCTTATAAAAACCCAAATCTGAAAATCATGGTAAAACACTTTAAAATTCACATATGTTGGACCTCTTAGGTTGAAAACAACTTATCTAACATTAATAAATCAATAGCTTTGATAAAGAATCATAAAGCTTCAACCTTTAACCAAAACTTTGAAAAACCCAAATTATAAAATACTTAGTTTTAATGAAAACTAGTGGTACCAAAATGAAGAGGAAACCAAGGCCAAGTCAAAAATGTCATTACCTCTTGAAAAGCACCAAAGATGAAGTTGTAAAGTGATGGAATAGTAACCTAGAGAGGAGCTCTCTTCTTGTCGTTGAAATGGGGAAAAAGGGAGAGTGAAGAAGATGACAAAAGGGACTTTTAATAAAAAAGGGAAATTTAAATTAAAAGTCTACTTATTTACAGATTTGCCATTAATGAAATGACATTCTCATTTATTTGCAAATTTTCCATGGAAAATGAGAAACAATTCAATTTTGGTCCAACACAAAATGTTTGTTTTGGAAATATGAATCCTTAAAATAATATATTATTATTTTAATTATAAAACTGAAACTCCTAAACATTAGTTTGTTATTAGTTCCACCCGACCGCCAAACCCGGGTGTTACAATTATTATAATATAACTAAATATTAATTTAATATATTAATAATTATTATACTTAATATTATTTTATAATTTTTTATTATTTATTTTTATTTAAAATATTATTTTTTAATAATTATTATATTCAATATTATTTTAATATATTAATATTAATATTAATATTAGTGTTAATAATTAAGGGTAAGCAAGTAACTTAACACCTAAAAGTGATTTTTCACCCTAAAAGTTAGAAATTTTAGCTTTGAGGTTGGGTGGAAAATCACTTTTTAAAATAATTTTTCACACCGAATTAAAAGTGTTTGGCATTATTTATAGGTGAAAAGTCATTTTTTTAGCAAAAACTCCTTTTTAAATTATGCCAAAAAGACCTTTAACATGTTGAAACATATTTTAAATAAAAAATAAAATTAATAACATTAACTCTCAATTCGTTCACTCTCAAGCTGAGGTAAACAATGGTGGAGTTAGGGAGGCATTGGCCTTCTAAAATTTTTGACAATTAACATTTGACCCCTCAATTTTAAAATAAATAATTTATTTTTTTTTTTAAAATTTTAATTAAAATTTATTTTTAAAAAAATATTTTTAATTAAGTCTCTTTTAAATTCTCATTAGCTTTATATTTCTCATCAAGTCTCAATTATTTTTAAATTCTAGCTAGACCTTTAAAATTTTAAATTAAACTTTTAAAAATTTTAGTTTATGCTTATATAATTTTTCAAAAATTTAAGTAGTCCCTCCAAATTATTTTTGCCAACATCCACCCCTACTCCCAAAAAAATATACAACCTTAGAAACGTTATAAACACAATATTAATAAAAACACATTAAATATTGTTTAAATATGTACAACACCATTTAATTATTAAACTAATGTGAAATAAAAGCATTTTATAAATTTGCATCCAAATAATTAGCTATCTAGTTAAATCTCATGAAGCCTTATTTGTTTAAAATAAAAACACATAATTGTTATGTGTCAATTGGAAATAAATACATAATTGCAACCAGTGTCATCCTTAACCCTGGGAAAGTGGGGTACATGTTCATGACTTAATTTTTTTAAAATACTTATTATTATAGCTTAACTTTTTAATATTTATTATTAGAAATTTAATTTTTTATAATTTTTATTAAGTACTTATTTTTTGTAATATTTGTTATTAGGAGCCTTCTCTTAAAATTTATTTTTTCTAATATTTGTTATTAGATGTCCAATTTTTCTAATATTTGTTATTAGGGGCCCAATTTTTCTATACTTGTTATTAGGGACCCAAATTTTTTTTCCTAATATTTATTATTATGGGTCTACTCTTAAAATTCATATTTCTCAATATTTGTTACTAGAGGTCTAATTTTTTCTAATATTTATTATTAGGAAGTCAATTTTTCAATACTTGTTATTGGGTCTTAATTTTTTTGCCAAAATTTATTATTGAGGCATGCTTTTAAAACTTATTTTTTCAATACTTATAATATGAGCCTAATTTTAAAGTTTACCTTTTGCTGACCAAAATCAGAAAGGGGAAAGACACACTAAGCTGCACTTTTTCTTTTCCAATGACATGTTTCGAGACCCACGTTGTGTTTAGAAGACCCCTCTCTTTTATTTTTTTTAAATAGCAGAATATCATTAACTAAAAAAGGGGGAAACAACTAAGCTGAAAAAATATCTAAAAGAAGCGAGCACATAAGGCTCGAAAAATCCGGGCAGTTTGGTGGCTGTGCCCGTTTGGCTCTGTTTTTCTTATTCCTTTAGCTGAAGTCCGTCCTGAGTTCGAGTGTTAGCTTTGGGGCTGTTCATGCTATGCTCTAAAAGCTTTCTGGCTGTCACTTGAAAGCATTTTGGTGCTATTGGCATTGAGTTTGTTCGGGAGGTGTGTTTACCCGGTATCCACTGATATCGACTACTACCGGAGCAGTGAGTCTGTGATTTTAGTTTGCATTTTCTTATCATGAGAAATGACTATTCTTGCGTGGAACGTCCGTGGATTGGGAAATCGTGAAACAGTTAGAGTTCTTCGGGAGTCCGTTAATAAGCATAAACTGGATATCATTTTTCTAAGTGAGACGAAGCAAAAGAAGAGGTGTCTGGAGAAAATCAGGATGAAGATGAAATTGAAATTCTCTTTCTATGTGGATCCGGATGGCCTAGCGGGTGGGCTTGCCCTCTGGTGGAATGAAGAAGTGACTATTACTGTCATCAATCATACCAAAAATTTTATCGATACAAATGTGGTCTTTCAGAATGGAGATGAATGGTTTGGAACATTTATATATGTCCCTCGTTATTGGGACGAGAGAAAAGAGTTTTAGAGGACCCTGTCTAGCCTCAGGGAATCTTTTAGTACCAAGTGGCTCATTATAGGGGACTTTAATATAGTTTTATGATAAGAGGAAAAGGAGGGTGGAAACCCAGTAAATCCAGAGGATGTAAGGGTTTTAAACGACTTCATTAATTCTGCGGGGCTCATCGAATTGCCTATTAAGGGGGCATCTTTACATGGTTTAACCAGAGAAGCGGAGAAAACTTTATACTTGAAAAACTCGACCGCATTTTATGTTCCTCTGATTGGAGTTTAAGTATTCCCAAAGCGCTGGGATTGATGGAGTTAGCAGTCGCCTCTGATCATGCTCTGATTGTTCTGTTCCCTAAAGGCTTTTCCAAAAAATATAAAAAGGACTTCAAATTCGAAACGAAATGGCTCTTAGACGAGGAGTGTTCCCAGACTGTTTCCGAGAGGTGGAATATCTCGCCTGAGGAAAGAGTGGTATCTAGGTTTAGAAGAAAGATTCGCAATACTAGATTAGTCCTTGCAAAATGGAGTAAGGAAAGAATGAAACAGAAAAATGAGAAGAAAAACAAACTAGAGGCCATGATCAAACAACTCCAAGTTAGAAAGCTAATAGATTCGGAGCTGACATAGTACATGAAGCTGAAGAAGGATTTAGATGCTGAATGGGAGAGCAAGGAGAGATATTGGCATCAACGGTCCAGGGTTAATTGGTTGAAATGGGGAGAGAGAAATACGAAATTCTTCCATGCTACGACCATTCAACACCATAGAGCAAATGCCATCGTCAAATTAAAAGGGGAAGGTGGTATCTGGCTTGAGAAAACTAAACTTATAGCCCCTTACCTGGAGCATCATTTTCAGAAGGTGTTCACGAAAGACCAGTCGGTCGACTTTCTAGGACTGATGGACTTTATACTTGTTGAGTTTTAGGGGGCTCGATTCCTTCAACCGATCTTGCTCACCAAGTGGTGGAGAAGTGGAAATTTGGGTAGAAGGGTTGTGAAAGCTAAAAAGATAGGTGACACAATGATTTATAGTGGTTCAACCTTCTAACCAAGGTCTACATCCAATACCTTAGCTTCCCACTAAGGATTTTCAATCAATTCACTATTGATTCGTCCTCTTTTCTAGGCTTAGGAGGAAACCCTTATACACCGATCAAACTTTCTACCAAATCCTTGATCAAACCCTCTTTACAAAGAGAAAAGATAAACAAACTTAAATCCATCTAACATGTATTTGTTTGCACAAATAAGCTCTCACCCAAAACCTAAAACACTTGAGCAAATTTGACAATTTTGGCTCACTAGTGTTTGTCTATACAAAGAAATGACAATTTAAGTACAAAGACAATTCTTGATCATTTGTTGATTGACAATTGAAGCATTAACCATTACTTGATGCTTGGAGGTCCCTTTTATACTCCTTAATGAATTTGTAGTCGTTACTAGCCGTTGGGGATGGATTGGAGTCATTGAGGACTTTATTTCCCTTCATTAATGTTGTTCTGCAGCCTTCCGTATCGATACGCTTGGACCCGTATGGGTACGTCCTTCATCAGAAACTAGTTGTTGGGCTCTTGCCAGCCTAGGCGTATCGATACGCTTGAGGACGTATCGGTACGGTATAACGTTTAAAAGACCGTTGGGAAATATAACCGTTAGGGTTGTTAAAATGGGAACGGTATGCTGACTAGGCGTATTGATATGATCCCTCACCGTATCGAAACGGTCAAGCATGTTTTGATACAGGTTTTGGCAGTTACCAAACTAGGCAAAAAAGGTATCGACACGGGTTGGACCGTATCGGTACAGACACTTTGAAAACACACGTTTGGCTGTTTTAAAGCATGAAAAATCTTGCCAAAAACTTTTTAAAATACCTCAAACATAAATTCAAATTTTTTGGACTTAAAACCAAGTTTTAAATTCTTTTCAAATTAGTCCAAAACATTTTCAATTATTATATCAAAACACTAGTTCTACAATCTCCCCCTTTTTGATATAATAAAACTAACTTGAAAAATTGTTTGGAATTCTCCCCCCTTTATGTTTAAAATTGTGAATAAGAGATTAAGATTTGAAATCAATTAAAGCTCCCTCTTATTCATTTGAAAATTCAATTTTTCAAACCACATTTCTCCCCCTTTTTGTTATATCAAAAAGAATTTAAACACTTTTAAGTTCAAAATAACAATAGAGGTAAAAAATGACAAATAAGAATTTTTGGTTTTGAAATGGCTCCCCCTTACTCAAAGCATCATAAGAATGTTAGTCCAACATATATGATCATAATCTAGTTGAAAAAAAAATAAAACAAATAAAAGCAAAAACAACTAGATTTTACCACACTTGAATCCAAGGGAGGATGTGAAGCCTTCCTTCTTCAAGTGTCTTCCTTGTGTGCATGGAGCTCCCCCTCAAAGTTTGACTTGTTGATCAAACTCCATCACACCTAGCAAAAGACAACCAAGTGATTTTTGGTATCCAAATTGCTTTGGATCCATAAACGTTAGTAGCACAAAATTTAGTCCCCTTAGGAATCCATTTTTCGATATCATCATTTTTAGTTGAAGTGGTTAGTCCTTTTGGGACCCAAACACTTCTAAAACATTTTCATTTTACAAATCTAGTGGCACTAGATTTTCTTACATAAAAGTTTGATTTTCCAAAATTATTTTTCTTTTCAAGCTCTTTGGAAATCAAATCTTTTTCTTCTTGAACTTTTTGAAGCAAATTTTGTAAATCAAAACATTTCTGTTCAAACTCTTCGAGTTTTGCTTCAAGTTCAAGTTTTGTTTTAGAAATCAAGTCATTTTGAATTTTCAACTTTGAAATCATTTTATTGTTTTTCAAAATGTGATTTTTAAACTCTAAAACCAAATCGTCATAGGCATTTTGTAATTCATCAAAAGAGTAAGAACATGAAGTAGATGAATTAAAAGTTACCCTTGAATCTTTTTCGATAGCCATAAGGAAAAGGTTGGCTTGTTCATCGTCGGTGGAGTCCTCATCACTCCAAGTAGCCACATATGCCTTCTTCTTATGGCTTGAAGTGCTTGCCCTCTTCTTTTTCATTGATTCTTGTTCAAGCTCTCTCAAGGCTTTCTTCATGAACGGGGCACACTTCTTGAAGAGATGAACTATCTCTTCTTCTTCATCCTCCTCTTCACTTGAATCAACATGGTGGCATGTAGAGGATTTTAGAGCAATGGCATTAGTGTTGATGCCAAGCCCCTTGAGCTTCTTCTCTCCCATAGCTCTAATTTCTTCCCTATTCTTCTCATCTTCTTTGTTCTTCTTCATGATTTGATGAGTGAGAAGTGACCCCACAAGTTCACCAAGCTTCAAGGTCTTTAGATTCTTGGCTTCGATGATGGCGGTCCTTTTTGAGTCCCAAGACTCGAGAAGTGAGTAGATGAGCTTTCAGACAAGTTTCTCCTCTGGAATGGCTTCTCCATAGCCCTTGAGACCATTGGTGATGGTGGAGAACCTATCAAACATCTTCTCGATGTTCTCTTCCAGATCCATCTTGAAGTTCTCATACTCTAAGGTGAGGTACCCAATATTGGTCTCCTTAACTTCATCGGTTCCCTCGTATGTGACTTCAAGCTTGTCCCATACCTCCTTGGAACTCTCACAAGAAGACAGTTTCACATAGATGGTTGGGCCAAATGCACAAAAGAGGATGTGTAAGGCTTTGCAATTTAGCTCCATCTTCTTGCGATCATCGGCACTCCACTCCGCTTTACTTTGTTGAGGCACGAACGTACCATCTTCAACTATATCCCATAGCTTGTAGTCTCTTGACTTAATGAAAAACTTCATCTTTGTCTTCCAATAGGCATAGTGGGTTCCGTCGAAGAAGGGCGGTTTGTCGATGGATTGCGCCATTGAGCTGATTGTGTGAAATGATGATCGAGCTTGTCAGATCTTCTCAATAGGATGTTAATCCTCTTCGATTGAGCCAAGCTATGATACCAATTGTTGAGTTTTAGGGGGCTCGATTCCTTCAAACGATCTTGCTCACCAAGTGGTGGAGAAGTGGAAATTTGGGTGGAAGAGTTGTGGAAGCTAAAAAGATAGGTGACACAATAATTTATAGTGGTTCAACTTTCTAACCAAGGTCTACATCCACTACCTTAGCTTCCCACTAAGGATTTCCAACCAATCCACTATTGATTCGTCCCCTTTTCTAGGCTAAGGAGGAAACCCTTATACACCGATCAAGCTTTCTACCCAAAGCCTTGATCAAACCCTATTTACAAAGAGAAAAGATAAGCAAACTTAAATCCCTCTAATAGGTATTTGTTTGCACAAATAAGCTTTCACCCAAAACCTAAAACACTTGAGCAAATTTGACAATTTTGGCTCACTAGTGTTTGTCTATACAAAGAAATGACAATTTAAGTACAAAGACAATTCTTGATCATTTGTTGATTGACAATTGAAGCATTAACCATTACTTGATGCTTGGAGGTCCTTTTCATACTCCTTAATGAGTTTGTAGCCGTTACTAGCCGTTGGGGATGAATTGGAGCCGTTGAGGACTTTATTTCCCTTCATTAATGCTGTTCTGCAGCCTTCCGTATCGATACGCTTGGATCCGTATCGGTACGACCTTCATCAGAAACTAGCCGTTGGGCTCTCTCCAGCCTAGGCGTACCAATACACTTGAGGGCATATCGGTACGGTGTCACGTTTAAAAGACCGTTGGGAAATATAACCGTTGGGGTTGTTAAAATGGGATCGGTACGCTGACTAGGCGTATTGATACGATCCCTCACCGTATTGAAACGGCCAAGCCTTTCGATACGGGTTTTGGCAGTGACCAAACTGGGTAAAAAAGGTATCGATACGGGTTGGACCGTATCGGTACGGACACTTTGAAAACACACGTTTGGTTGTTTTAAAGCATGAAAAATCTAGCCAAAAACCTTTTTAAAATACCTCAAACATAAATTCAAGTTGTTTGGACTTAAAACCTAGTTTTAAATTCTTTTCAAATTAGTCCAAAACATTTTTCAATTATTATATCAAAACACTAGTTCTACAATACAAAGTGTGGTTACCGAGGCAATGAACCTTGAGCTTAGAAAGGAAGTGACGGAAGAAGAGATTAAAGTTGCGGTCTTCAATATGGGTGCCACAAAAGCTCCTGGCCCTGATGGCTTCCCAGGATGCTTTTACTAAACTTACTAGGATACGGTAAAGGATGACCTTATCGGGATGGTTTCTTCCTTCTTTAAGGACAGAGACATGGGCACATGGCTGAATAAGACAAACATCGTGCTCATTCCTAAAAAAACAAATCCAACAGAAGTCTCACACTTTAGACCGATCAGCCTTTGCAACTTCTCTCTCAAAGTCATCACCAAGATCCTAGCTACGAAGCTGACGGTTATCCTCCCAGAGGTCGTCCCTGACTCTTAGTCAGCCTTTGTACATGGCCGCTCAATCCATGACAACATTATTATCGCCAATGAGGCTTTTCATGCAATCAAATGAGCAAAAAAGGGCAGGAAGGGTTTCATGGCCCTTAAGATTGATCTTGAGAAAGCCTATGACAAGGTCAACTGAGACTTGCTTCAGTTCGTTATCAGCAGAATGTGCTTCGAGGACTAGTGGACCATAAAGTTATGAAATGCGTTACGACGGTCTCTTTCTCCCTAGTGTTTAACAGGGAGTGATTCGAGGATATCCAAGCTGGCAGGGGGTTGAGACAAGGAGATCCTCTCTCACCCTTCTTTTTCACCTTCATTTCTAGCATCCTGACTTGGATCATTGCTAAGGAAACCGAGACAAACCAGTTCACGGGCCTGAGAATTAAAAGAAGGTGCCTAGTCTTTAGCCACTTGTTGTTCGCTGACGATTGCCTATTGTTTTTAGAAGCAAATGAAGATAATTGTGCGGCCGCTCTTCATATCCTCCAGCTGTTCCAGATCTCCACAAGCCAAACCATCAATTTCCAGAAATCTTCTGTGTTTTTCTCTCCAAATGTCAGTGGCAACCTAAAAGAACACCTTTCTAACGTTCTAGGATTTATACCTATGGAGAAAGACGCTAGATATCTCGGTCTCCCATCCTTTTGAGGGAGAAGCAAGAAAGAAGCATTGGGTTTCATCAAGGAGCGAGTTCAGAATAGGCTGAAAGGTTGGAGAGCTAAGTTTCTGAATATGGAAGGTAAGGAAGTCCTTATCAAGGCGGTGGCACAGGCTATCCCCACATATGTCATGCAATGCTTCCTTCTCCCGGTCACCTTCTGTGATGAGCTTTTCTCGATGGTGGCAAAATTCTGGTGGAATAATTGCACTGAAAAGGACAGAAACATTCATTGGATTAATTTGAAGAATCTCTGTAGACCAAAGGACCAATGAGGGACAGGTTTCCAGAATCTGAGAATATTCAACAAAGCTCTCATTACATAAGTTGCTTGGAAAGTAATCAAAAACCCAGATTCTCTTATGGCTCAGATCTTACGGGGAGTCTACTATCCTAACAGAAACATTTTTTATGCCCCCAAGCATTCTAATCCTTCCTGGGCTTGGATAGGAATTAGAGAAGGAATAAAGATTATTAAAGACGGGGCCCTCTGTAGAGTTGAAAATGGTAGGTTCATCTCAACATGGAATGACAATTGGGTCTCGGGAATGCCTAAGTTTCGTATTTCCACTCCTAAGCCTCAGAACTCCCCTTCTCTATCTGTCAGCTCTCTCATGAAGTCAGATGGTCGTTCATGGAATGAAGCTAAGATTAAGGCTCTTTTCGACTCGGCTGAAGCAAAGGCAGTTCTTACCATTCCTATTGGCGGGCCTCAGATAAAGGACTTTTTCATATGGACAGGTACGAAGAATGGAGAGTACTCAGCCCGATCAGGTTACATATTTATAGAAGCATCCTCTAAAGCCCACTGTAATCCTTCTTCTAGTGAGGACCCGAGTGGAGAAAATGGATTTTGGAATTCTATTTAGAGTCTTGGCGTCCCTCCTAAATTCTGATCCTTCTTATGGAAGGTGTGCCATAATATCATTCCAACAAAAGGTATTCTGGCATCACGCTTCCACGGTAACTTTCATGACTCTGACTGATGTCCTAGGTGCGGGGGGAAAGGAGAAACGATTGAACACCTCTTGTTCTTTTGTCCGTTTGCACAGGCATCTTGAAAGGCTTCAGGATTTAGTTACTCTTCGTCCTCTATTGGTTTTCCTGGGTTCCTGAAATGGTTGAGTAAAATAAATGATTTCCACAAACTGTGTAATTTTAACGAAGGATGTGCTCTTATCGCCTTCCTCCTATGGGCTCTATGGAAGTTAAGAAACGCGTTGGTTTTTTAGGGTGTGAAGGACCTTCCTTGGGATGTTTGGCTGAGGGCGGAACGAGCATTCATGGAATTTTACCAAAATTAGGTAACCTATCCAGGGGTTCCTCATCCTTGTTTAGAACCGAGGCAATGGACACCACCCCCTCCGGACTCAATCAAGATCAATTGTGAAGCCGCTTTTGATCACTTTCAGGGATGGTCTCAGCTGCGGCTATAGCACGGAATTGCTCAGGTTCGATTGTTCAAGGTATTTCTGAATCCTTCTCTACTTCATCCGCTACAGTGGCGGAAGCTTTGGGCATCATATTGGGTATTTTTCTGGCCTTTGCGAAAGGTTTCGAAAACATCATCATCGAAGCCTATTGTAAAGTTGTGATATGTAGGCTTGAGGTGGGATCTCCCTCCGATTGGACCACCACGGCCGTGGAAGAGGATATTAGATCCTTAGCGATATCCTTCAACTCTTGTAGCTTCTCCTTTGTTCCTAGATCTTGTAACCAAGTTGCCGATCGGCTAGCTAAGTTTGCTAAGAATTATCGGGGTCAAAAACTGTAGGGACCCGACTCCTCCCTGTTTTTTTCTATCTTCTGTGTAACTTTCTTGTTTTAATATAAAGTCATCCTTTTGAACAAAAAAAACATAAGGCTTGAAAAATAAAAGGACCAGACATAAAGCCTATAGCAGACAAACCCTAACAAGTAGAGAAAACAAACACCAAAACGACAAACAATGAAACAAAAGAAATTTGCCACGAGCTTTTCAGACACCATTTGCAGCTTCAAGAGTTTGGAGACTTGAACTGGGAGAGATCCTAGGTTGAACACGGCTTCACAAACCCAAAGGAAAACAACCCGCATCACCGGAAGGTTAACAACAGAACAAGTAAAGAGATCTGAAAAATAAGACGACATCGTTGGGGGAAAAAGACTAGATGTAAAACCAAATAATTGATTTTGATATAACAAAGGATTTAAGGACTAAATTGAAAATGGAAAATAAATTTTTAAGTTCTCAAAACTTCCCAAACTTTTAAACAAAGTGGTCAAGTCAAAACCAAATGTTTATACAAATTTTTCTAAGTGTTTTCCAACGGCTAGAATTGAATGAGAATGTATAAAAGGTAGTTCAAAAACAAGCAGCAATAACTATTGATCCTAAGAGAAATATTCCTACATCAAATCCAAGCTCAAGTGCTTAATTCTCATATCTTTGTAAAACCCCAATTGTCATTCTTTGTAATTCCCATCTTTCAAATTCAATTCGGTTGAGTGCTCGTAATTTAGGCAACATTTGTATTGAGAGATACTTTGTATTTTCTAAATTCTTCTTTGTAACCTTGTGAGAGGGTTTGGTCAATTTTGGGTAGAAAATTAACCATTTGTGTAAAAGTTTCCTCCTAAGCCTAGAAAAGTGGAAGATCAACTAGTGGAGTTGTTTCAAAATCTTTAGTGGGAGCTAAGGTAGTGGATGTAGAGTTCATTTGGAACTTGAACCACTATAAGTGTCATGTCTTTAATTTTTATTTTACCACTTCACTACCAAACATTTTAAAAATCTAATTCACCCCCTCTTGGCATTAATCGATTCAATGATCCACTCAACAATTGGTAATAGAGCCTCATCTCCATCAAAGGACTAACATACGGGAGTAAAGATCTTTCGCTCGAAGTCCAACCGTTCAAGATTATGACAAGATTTGAAGATGACCGCTCTATCTCGTGTCCTCCGCTCTTCGAAAGAGAAGCATACTTCCAATGAGAAAATATCATGAAATTCTTCATCAAGTCTCAAGACTATGAGGTTTGGAATATCATTGAAGACAGGTACTTGGAAGCTCCGAAAAAGAAGAAAAAGCAAATGAGTGCCAACGAGACGAAGGCAAAACTAAACACCAAGGCGATGCACATTCTCTATTGCGGCCTTAATGAAGAAGTTTACAAAAGGATCTTCGCATGCAAAAGTGCCAAAGAATTATAGGAGAAACTTGAGAAGCTTTATGGCAACAAGAAGGGAGAAAAGAAAGATGATGATCAATCATGTGCAAACCTTTGCCTCATGGCTCTTGAGGAGGATTCTATGGTAACCTCTAACTCATCTTGCTTTGATTTTACATTTGATAAATTGCATGATGCATATGATGAGTTACAAGAAGTATATGATGAGTTAGTAGAGTAATATAAGGAGTACATTTTGAAGAACAAAAAGGTCATTTCGGATTTGAAAACTCAAAACGATTTACTCTCTAAAACTAACTCGGATTTTGAGAAAAAAAGGTTTTAAGCTTGCAAGATGATTTAAAGTTCTTTGAACAAGAAAATATTTATTTAAACAACCTTATTTCTCAATGTAATGATGAACACCAAAAGTTGGTGAATGAGCTTAATGAGCTAAAAAAATTATTTTAAAAATGTTGGTTCTTCAAAGCTTGAAAAATGTGAATCTTCAAAAATCAACTCTATAAAAAGAAACAATTTGAACCATAAACAAAGTGGCTCCTATGGGCATTCTAGAACTAAAAAAATTAAAAGTGTATGGGTTGCTAAAGAACTTGTAAAATCTAATAATATTAATGTCATGTCACCTTGGATTCCTAAGGGAACCAAGCTTTTGGGAGCTAACACTCATGGACCTAAAATGATTTGGGTACCAAAAATCAAAGTTTAAACTCTTTGTTTGTAAGGGGAGCATTGCTACAAGGCCAAAGCACAAAGTCAAAACTCATGGTACCTTGATAGTGGATGCTTGAGACACATGACCGAAGACAATAGTTGATTCATGGAATTAAAGCAAAAAAAGTATAGGAGTAGTAACTTTTGGTGAAAACTCCAAAGGCCATATTGAAGGTATTGGCTCCATCGGTAATCACTCTTCCATACTTATTGAAAATGTATTGTATGTCAATGGTCTAAAACACAATTTATTGAGCATTAGTCAATTGTGTGATAAAGGGTTTAATGTCATGTTTGATGTAAATGGGTGTATAATAGTAGACATTAAATCTAACAAAAAAATGCTCATTGGTCATTGCATAGGCAATATTTATATGGTGCATCTAGATGACATTCATACATCCCATGCATACTTAGTTGCACAAAATGAAAATGATGCATGGCTATGACATAGGAAACTAGGACATGCTAGCATTAGTGTTTTAGAAAAATTAGTTTCCCTTAATCTAGTTAGAGGCATACCTAAGCTCAAGTTCTCATTAGATAAGATTTGTGATGCATGTGCTAAAGGTAAACAACATTGAACCTCTTTCAAGTCCATTAATGATGTTTCTACAAGTATATGTTTGCAATTGTTCCATATGGATCTCTTTGGGCCAATTAGGACTACTAGCTTGGGTGGAAAATCATATGCATTTGTGCTTGTTGATGATTACTCTAGGTATACTTGGGTTCTCTTTTTAAGCACCAAAGATGAGGCTTTAGAAAACTTCATCACATTTTCAAAAATAACCCAAAATGATCTTGAACTTAAAATTTCACATATCAGAAGTGATCATGGAACCGAATTTCAAAATATGGATTTTGATGATTTTTGTAATGAAAATGGGATTAGCCATAATTTTTCGGCTCATCAAACTCCTCAACAAAATGGGGTAGTTTCAAGTGTTTTGTTTTAAACAATGGCTAGGACGATGCTTTGTGAAAACAATTTACCTGAGTATTTTTGGGTGAAAGCCACTAACACAGCTTGCAACATTATAAATCGAGTAATGATTAGGCCTATTTTGAAGAAAACTCCTTATGAGATTTTAAAATCTAAAAAGCCTAACATTAGTTATTTTCATCCTTTTGGTTGCAAGTGTTTTGTTTTAAACAATGGAAAATATAATTTAGGTAAATTTGATGCAAAGAGTGATGAAGCTATTTTTCTAGGTTACTCTTTAAGATCTAAAGTCTATCGTGTGTTTAACAAAAGAACTTTAGTTGTAGAGGAATCTATTCATGTGGTTTTCGATGATAACCTCCTTCTGAGGAATGATTCTTGTGATGATGATGATGATGATGTAGGGATCATTGAAGCCAATGACGGTGGAGAATCATCAAAGGTGAATGAGATTCCAACCAAAAAGGAAGAAGCACAAGAACCGCCTCTAGAAGCATTGCAAGACATGTCTCTTGAGGAAAAGGAAGTGAGCTACCCAAGGGAGTACAACTATGTCAAGGGTGGTGAGATCTTGGGTGATCCATCCAAGGGGGTAACTACTCGTTCTTCTCTTAAAATGCTTAATAATGTTGCTTTTATCTCATGCATTGAGCCTAAAAATGTTAAATAAGCATTAAAATATGACTTTTGGATTATGGCCATGCAAGATGAGTTAAATCAATTTGAGAGAAATAAAGTATAGACATTAGTTGATAGGCCTAGAAACAAATCTACTATAGGAACTAAATGGGACTTTAGAAACAAACTAGATGAGAGTGGTAACATAGTAAGAAACAAGGCTAGGATTGTTGATCAAGGTTACACTCAAGAAGAGGGAATTGATTTTGACGAAACCTATGCACCCGTAGCTAGAATGGAAGCAATTAGGATGCTACTTGCATTTGCATGTTATCATGATTTCAAGCTTTTTCAAATGGATGTCAAAAGTGTGTTTTTAAATGGCTTTATAAACGAAGAAGTGTATGTGGAACAACCACCAAGTTTTGAAGATCCCATTTTTCCAAACTATGTTTTCAAATTGTCAAAAGCTTTATATGGTTTAAAACAAGCTCCTAGAGCTTGGTATGAAAGATTATCAAGTTTTCTAGTTGGAAAAGGTTTTGAAAAAGGAAAGGTGGACACAACACTATTTATTAAAAACAATGGCAAAGATATCTTAGTAGTTCAAATTTATGTTGATGATATTATTTTTGGTTCTACTAATGAGTTGCTTTGTCAAGATTTTTCTAAGTTGATGCAAGGTGAATTTGAAATGAGCATGATGGGGGAGCTCTCATTCTTCTTGGGACTCCAAATCAAACAAATGAATGATGGCATCTTCATCAATCAAGCTAAGTACATCAAAGATATGCTCAAAAAGTTTGGCTTAGAGCAAGCAAAGCCTCCAGCTACACCAATGAGCTCATCCACAAAGCTTGACAAAGATGAAGGAGGTAAGTGTGTTGACTCTAAGCTTTATCGTTCTATGATTGGGTCTTTGCTTTACCTTACCGCAAGTAGACCGGATTTATTGTTTAGTGTTTGCTTGTGTGCTAGGTTCCAAGCTAGTCCTAGAGAGTCACACCTTATAGCCGTTAAAATGATCTTTAGGTATCTTAGAGATACTCCTTGTTTAGGTCTTTGGTATCCTAGAGACTAAACCTTTAACCTTCATGCTTATTCAGATGCAGATTACGGGGGTTGTAAGATAGATAGGAAAAGTACTTCCGGAACTTTCCAATTCCTAGGTAGTATGCTCATATCTTGGTTCTCTAAGAAACAAAATAGTGTAGCTTTATCTACCACTGAAGCTGAGTACATATCCTTAGGGAGTTGTTGTGCTCAAGTCCTTTGGATGAAACAACAACTCTTAGACTATGGAATAGATGTAAACACCATACCCCTTAAGTGTGATAACACTAGTGTCATATGTCTTACCAAAAATCCCATCCAACACTCTAGAACCAAGCACATAGAAATAAGGCATCATTTCATTAGAGATCATGTCCTTAAGGAAGTTGTTGTTTTAGAGTATGTAGACACCTTAAATCAATTAGCGGACATCTTTACCAAACCTTTATATAAAGAGCATTTTTGGTCCCTTAGGAGAGAGTTAGGTCTAACTAGTCTATCTTGACCTTTTACGACCGTTTGTGCTTAAAATTGCTTGAATTCTTGTTAAATCACATGCTTATGTGTTTTTGATCCAAATTGCATCTATGCTCATAGTTAGGGGGAGTTTTTCTATGTTTTGATATGTTAATCTTTCTCATTCATGAATCTAGGATCAATTAAAGTTCGAATTTTCTACATTTTAGAGCCTCATCTGCACTTCCAGGGCTATTGGTATCGAAACGGGTCACCATGTTTCGATACGGGCTGCCTTTAAAAAACACAAATGGACCAAGCTGTTTTGATACGCCTCAAAGGGTTTCGAAATGTTTTGGTTCTGTCAAAACATGTATAGAAACGACCCTTATGTGTTTCAATACGTGTAATCTCTTGGGCTTCGATACAATCAAACATGTATCGAAACGGTCAGCATGTTTCGGAACGTTCGAAAGGGTTTCGGTATGTTTGTTTCAAAATGATCTCTCATGTTTCGAAACGCGTATCCAGAAAAGCCAAATTTAAAGGTTTAAATTCTAAAAGACTCTTTTACTTTAAACACAAAACCCTCAAACCCTAAATCAAATTTCCTCTATAAAAACCCTTCAAATCTCTTTGTTTTTTATCAAAACTTGAGGGCTTTTACTCCTAAACATAAATCTAACCAAGCTTCATCAATTTGGTGCAATTTCATCCACCAATTCCTCCAAAAATCCCATATTTGAGGTATTTTCTATCTTTTTCTTTTGATTTTGTTCAAATACCATGTTAATAAATTATAGTTTTGTGTAGTATACTAGTTTTACATTATGGATTTTCAAAAACTTGTAATTTTTTTTAAATCTCAATTTTTTTGTTCGAATATTTTATTTTAATCGTATATTTTAACACTATTTTTCAAATTTGTTTTCATAAAATCATTTATTATTATGTATATACTTTCAAAGTGCTTTTTAAAACTTTAATGGGATTCTTATTTGATCGAATTAGGATTTAATGCATACACTTAAAATTTCTTGCTTGCTTTGTTTTTAGGTGTTCTTAATGGATTCTAAGAAAAGAAAGATTGAAGGGGGTGAAGGTTCAAACCCAAGTGACAATATTCGTCCAAACCTTACCCTTCTCTATTCCAAGAGTCTTAAAAATCAAGATGCTAAGAATCGTTTTAAAATTCTCCAAGATTTCGTTGTTCGCCAATAGCGTGTTGTAGATATGGCATTCCTTGATTCCGAGCATTTTCTCTTCAAATACCTACCCCTTTTGACACAATGGAGTTTTCTAAGCTTCATGAACATTCTCGACATCATCTTCAAAAATATGGTTTTGCTTTTCTACTCTAATGCCATTCTTATTAACAATGAGGATCGTTCTGAAGTCATTGCGATTGAGTCTTACATATTGGGCAAGAAGTTTCAGATTGATCCATCCACCTTAGTGAACATCCTTGGGCTTGTTGATGAGGGAATTGATGATGAAAATCACTTTGGATCTCATACCGGATTGGTTCTTACTTTAGATGCTCATGACCGTTTCTTGCACTTGATCATCTCATGGTTCTTTCGCCCATCCAGAGGAAAATTTGCCCACATTTGCCAAGTTGATTTTTTTTGGCTCGAGTGTTTTCGCCAAGCACAACAACCTAATTTGGTGAAGGTCATGTTTGCTGAGATGGTCCATCAAGTAAGGAATCATCTATTTGACTCCCTCACCTCCTTCACCTATGGGACAGTTTTGAGCTACATCTTTGTTTGCATTGGTCTTGATGTCTCCTATAATTTTTCGGAACCACAAAAGAAAAAGCTTGGTGAATCTTCTCTTCTAAGATCCAGATTTTGTTACACACTTGGTGAATGGGTTCAAGTCGATCGTAGAGCTCAAGCACCTCAAGTTGAGCCTCAATCACAAGTTCAAGCTCCCGTTGTGGCTCCTCACAATGATGCTCTCATGGCCTTCCTCACTGAAAGGTTTAACATGATGGACACAAACATGGCTTCAGGGTTTGCTTCTATCAACACTCGTTTACAATCCTTGGAGGATCGTGTTCTTGGCAAAGAGAATCGTCTTACCGCCCTTGAAACCCAACAATCATCCATGGATCTCCTATTCTCCAACTTCTATGGTGATTGGAGGCATTTTCGCAATGATCAAGCGAAGGACAAAGATGATTTCTTGGATAACATTAGAGACGATGATGGTGATGAGGCAATCTAGGCTTATTGCATATCATATCATTTTGTCATATTAGAATTGTTTATGCACCTATCTATGTTTTTGTTTTTAAGACCTATGCTTTGATTTTATGTTCTTAGGATTGAGTTTGATTTAATGTTTGATGTTGTTTCATGAACTTAATGCTCTCTATAATATTATGTTGTTTGGTTTATGATTTATGCCTCTTTTATTTTCATTTAGCCTTGATTATATATTTTGATCTAACAAAAAGGGGGAGAACTAATTCCTAAGAGCCTAAGTGTTTTTAAATTTGTTTTGAAGTTTCAAGTGCTTTAAATTTCAATTTTTCCTATCTTAAATTGAGGGGGAGTTAAAAGTTTTTCAAAGATTTCAAAACACTTAAAAATTTTATACTTGGTTTTGTTATATCAAAAAGGGGGAGATTGTAAAACCAAAGAATTGATTTTGATATAACAAAGGATTTAAGGACTAAATTGAAAATGGAAAATAAATTTTTAAGTCCTCAAAACTTCCCAAAACTTTTAAACAAAGTGGTCAAGTTAAAACCAAATGTTTATACAAATTTTTCTAAGTGTTTTCCAAGTCAAAACAATGATTTTTGAGTCATCATTTCGAAACAGTCCTTGGGTGTTTCGAAACAAGCCTTCCCGTTTCGATACGGTAGTATTGAAACAGGACCCTATGTTTTGAAACGGATGAAGAAAAACGGAACAGGCAGATCCATTTTGAAACGGGTGAAGAACAATGGAACGACATTATCTTAATGACCTCAAATGTTTTGAAACGATATTTAAAAATGGATTAAAAATATGACTGTTGCAATTTTATAACCGATTTTCAGAAAACGGTTAAGGTGTATCGAAACGAGTTAAGCACACTTCAATACGGGTTTTAACAGTGTCAAAATGTTTTGAATCAACATCAAGCACGTTTCGGAACGAGATCTTAGCAGTTTCGAAACGATCGGAGCTGTTTCGATATGGTCTCTTAATTACACCCCAACGGTTATTTCTATTTTGGTCTGTTTCAAAATAGGTACAGGTGTTTCAAAACGGGTAGTTGCAAAAGTGCATTTATGATGGGAAGATTGCATCCCAACGGCAATATTAATGATGACAACAACCCCAACGGCTAGAATTGAATGAGAAGGTATAAAGGAGAGTTTAAAAATAATCAGCAATAACTATTGATCCTAAGAGAAACATTCCTACATCAAATCCAAGCTCAAGTGCTTAATTCTCATATCTTTGTAAAACCCCAATTGTCATTCTTTGTAATTTCTATCTTTCAGATTCAATTGGGTTGAGTGCTTGTAATTTGGGCAACATTTGTATTGAGAGATACCTTGTATATGCCAAATTCTTCTTTGTAACCTTATGAGAGAGTTTGGTCAATTTTAGGTAAAAATTTGACCATTTGTGTAAAGCCTGGAAAAGGGGAAGATCAACTAGTGGAGTTGTTTGAAAATTCTTAGTGAGAACTAAGATAGTGGATGTAGAGTTCATTTGGAACTTGAGCCACTATAAGTATCTTGTCTTCAATTTTTATTTTACCACTTCACTCCCAAACATTTTAAAAATCCAATTCACCCTTGTTGGCATTGATAGGTTCAACGATCCATTCAAAACTAGACCACCCATAAGCTTCGAATGTAGTATTCCCTTTCTTAAGAGAAGGGCCAGACTCACCGACATGAGACTAACATCATTGGCAAACGAAATAAAGACGGTGAAGAAAAAACTACCAAACCCCGAATCCGACGGCTAATACTCCAAACCGAACATGACTTGGTTCACGGCGAAACAATAATTTGATTTTTTTTATATATACCATGTAATTACTAGTAGTTTAGTTGAAGCATTTAATATTTAGGTTCCTATATTGTAATAATTGCACTTAACCATACATCAATCTTGTAATACTCGAATTCTACCCGAATATATTCATATATATACAATATACTAGTTTCTCTTAATAAATAAATAGAATAAATAAATAAATAAATGTTTTCATATTAAATAATAAACTCAAAAAATATATAATAATAAATAAATAAATCAGTCCTAAATAATGTGATATAATGTCCATATTACAATAAATCAGTCCAAAACCCTTTTATAATGTCCATTAAATACAAAGAGCCCTAAGTTCAGCTTCAAAGTCCCAAAACTCTTTGGTTTACAGTTGTTCCTACCCAATTTCGGGTAAAAACTAGCCCATCAAGCACAGTTTTAATTCTTTCCCGCTCAAAGTTGGCCATATGGCAATGCTCCATTGGTGCATTCCCTTTTAACGCGAATGAGGGTTAATGGTGGTCGAATTTCCATAACGGTGGTCGGCGAACAGCTTCAGGTGGCCGGAGGGTAGTGGTTTAAGATCTGAAGACAGAGGCAGTAGTGAAGTTAAACCGAAAAAGATGAAGTTTATCCTATTCTTGAAGGACAAGGATGAACATTCATCCAAAAACCATGGATTTTGATCTGTTCTCCCTCATGTTTTTGGGTTTATAAGTGCTATGGGCAGAGAAAATTGACAAGAGAGGGGGTAGAGAGAGGGGGCATTTTTTTATTATGGCCGAGTTGGCCTATATTGGAGCCTTATATCCCTGAGTCAAAACGGAGTCATTTTGGCATCGAGTTTGGGTAGGTCTGCATGAGTTAGTCGGGTCGGGTACAGAGAGTCCGTGTTTTTTTTTTAATTTTGGGTTATTTGTTCTCTTGGTCCCTATGGTTTTGAAGTGTAATTCATTATAGTCCTTTTTAATAAACATCAAATTAAATTTTGGTTTCTCTTCAATTTAGTCTTAAATTTAATTGTTTTAAATTATATGTTTGTTGCATGTTTTTAAATAATACATATAAGATTGTATGTTAAACAATTTAATCACTTAGATTTAATTAATTGTCTAGAGCCTTAGTTTTTGTTATGTTCTTTAATTAGGATTTAACAATTTAATTAGGAAGATCATTATAGCAAGTTAATGGATATTAAGTGGTAAGCTTTGGAGTTCCAAATTTGGGTAGTGTCTCATTGCAATGGGGTGTTATCCAATATGGGCTTTAAAGTAGAACACTTAGTATTCATTAAACCTAGAAAATGATAATTAATCTAGTTAATTAATTAGAGCTTTAATTAGGTCTATTACTTT
This sequence comes from Hibiscus tridactylites, assembly GCA_958450335.1. Taxonomy (NCBI): domain Eukaryota; kingdom Viridiplantae; phylum Streptophyta; class Magnoliopsida; order Malvales; family Malvaceae; genus Hibiscus; species Hibiscus tridactylites. The sequence continues at coordinate 3,801,940 of OY288290.1, read as the reverse complement.
AAATAATTAGAACAACAAATTAATTAGTGAATATTATCTAAAATTTAGGGGTTTTAATATAGTTGGTGCTCAAGAAATTAATTGTTATCTCATGAAAGCCTTTAAATTTAATAATATTCATAGTCTTAAACAATTTAATTAATTAGTGTCTTTTAAGCTAGAACCTTAAAACGAACAAGACAAAGCTTAGCACTAAATTTTTTTAAGATGGCACAAGTTTTGCATTCTCTTTGGGTACACGTTAGCAGGACTAATGTGGCCTGAGAGTTGCTCGGTCACGTGGGCTCGGTTTCTGGTTCTGGTCTTGTTCCGATTGTCTTTTCGTTCTTGTTACGATCATATTCTTGTTCTTAGATTGTGTGTTTATGTTCTCTCTAATGATTGTGTAAAACCTATGTTTGATTTTGATATAATTAAATCTTTAAGGATCATTTTGTAAAACTTAAAATTGTTTTTATAAGTCCCTTAATAAGTTTTTAAAACACCAACACTTTGAAACTGATTTATAAAACTCAAACTCAAAATATTTTCTAAGTGTTCCAAGACAAAACCATTGAAAATCGTCCAGGCGTATCGATACAGCACCAAGCGTATCGATACCATTTTACCAAACTTGGTTACTGTCGGAACCAGTATCGATACCCCAAACCCTCGTATCGATACTTCCCTGTGTTAAAATTCAAAGAGTTTGAGTATCGTACCGATACGGCTAACACTCGTATCGATACGGGCTTTATAATTTTTAAAGTTAAGTCGGTTTAAAAAATATGATCGTTGGTGTCAGTTGGTTGGTAACCAAACTTTAAAAGTTCGTTGACCCGTATCGATACGCCAAACCCTCGTACCGATACGGTTGTGGACAGTGAGCTAAGTTCAGAAAATAGTATCGATACGACCCTTGCCGTTTCGATACCCCGTACCGATACGCTTACGCGCGTAACGATACCCCTTATTAAATGCACACAACGACTCTTTCTTTTCTGAGACAGGTACCGATACTCCTTCCCGCATACCGATACCGGTAGCTGCAGAAGTGCATTAATGGTGGTAAGAGAGGGTTCCAACGGCTCCATTTATGTTCCCAACCACCCAAACGGCTAGAAATCAATGAGGAGGTATAAAAGACATATCCAAAAGCTACAGCAACAACTATTGATCTTCAAGAAAATACTTATTCATCAAATTCAAGCAATTGTGCCAAATTTCATATTTGTCTAGAAATCCCAATTGTATTCTTCATTCATACTTTGTAAAATTGGGTTGAGTGCTTGTATTAGGGCTATCATTTGTATTGAGAGATACCTTATTAGCCTTCAAATTTCTTTGTTCACTTGTGTGAGGATTGGGTTGATTTTTGGGTAGAAAAATCAACCGAAATTGTAAAGGGTTGCCTCCTTGTCCTAGAAAAGGGGAAGAGCAATTTAGTGGAATTGTTGCAAATCCTTAGTGAAGCTAAGGTAGTGGATGTAGAGTTCATTTGGAACTTGAACCACTCTAAATCTCTTGTCCATCAATTTTTTAATTTGCAAATTTCAACCACAAACCTTTAAATTTCCAATTCACCCCCCCTCTTGGTCAATTTCGATCTTGCGATCAACTCAACAATTGGTATCAGAGCTTAACTCTTTGAGGATTAACAACCACAAGAGGAGATCCTTGGAAGAGTGTGATCATCAAAATATCTAGAGATGGCTTCAACCTCCGGTTCCGGCATGTACGAGTCACAATCGACCACAAAGCCTCCCTTCTTCAACGGTGATAACTATTCTTTTTGGAAGAATAGAATGCGTCTATTCATTAAGTCAAGTGACTATCTTGTGTGGGATGTCATTGAGGATGGGCCATACATTCCCTTGAAGCAAGACGGTGAAGGCAAGATGGTGTTGAAGAAGAAAGTAGAAATGAGTGAAGAGGAGAGGAAAAAGATTCAAGTAAATGATAAAGCTCTCCACATGCTATTTTGTGCTTTCGGTCCGGACATCTACTCAAAGGTCTCATTCATTGTAAGTGCCAAAGAAGTGTGGGATACTCTTGAGACCACTTATGAAGGCACCAATGATGTTAAAGAAACTAAGATTGGACTTCTCAATCTTAGCTATGAAAATTTCAAGATGGAGCCCGATGAGACGGTGTCAAAGATGTTTGGTCGTTTCTCCACGATTGCCAATGGTCTAAAGGGCTTTGGAGAGATCATACCGGAAGACAAGCTTGTCCGGAAGCTACTCTATTCACTTCCCGAGTCTTGGGATGGGAAGAGAACCGCTATCATCGAAGCAAAGAACTTGAAGACATTGAAGCTTGATGAGCTTGTGGGTTCTCTCCTTACTCATGAGATCATGAAGCAAGGAAGGGAAGATGAGAAGAAGAAAGAAGAGAAAAGGGTAGAGAAGCTTGAGGTTGAGAAGAAGAAGAAGATGGGAATAGCTCTCAAGGCTAAAGCTTCACAACATGATGAGAGCTCATCTTGTGAGGAGGATGAACTTGAAGAATTGGCTATGATAGCCAAACGATTCTCACGCTTTATGAGGTCCAACCGGGGAAGAAAAATCCAAAGGAAGATGGACTTCAAAAGCAAGAACAAGGAAGATGGAAAGGATCCAATCATTTGCTTTGAGTGCAAACAACCCGGCCACATACGTTCGGAGTGCCCTCAACTCAAGAAGAAGGGCTTTGAGAAGAGGAAAAAGCTCAAAGCCAAGCTTGCTACTTGGAGTGATGAGGAGTCATCGGAGGATGACGAACAAGAAGTGGCTAACCTTTGCCTCATGGCACTTGAGGAAGATTCCTCCATGGTAACCTCTAACTCATCTACTTTATATTTTTCATATGAAGAATTAAATGATGCATATGATGAGTTACAAGAGGTATATGATGAATTAGTTGAGAAGTATAAGGAGTCGGTCATTAGGAATAAAAAGATTATTCTAGAACTAAATGAGAAAAATGACTCACTTACTCAAGCTAATTCTAAATTTGAGAAAAAGATTTTAGGGTTAAAAGATGAACTTAAATTCTTTCAAGATGAAAATGTTGATCTTAATAATCTTTTATCTCAATGTAATTGTGAACACCAAAAGGTGTTGGGTGAGCTAAATGAGCTCAAAAAGTCTTTAAAGAATGTTGGTAGTGCTAAGCATGAAGTAGGAGAATCATCTAGAACACACCAACCTAGGAAAAAGACTAACTACTACAAACAAGGTAGCTACCCTAGACATAGTAGAACTAAAAGAATTAGAAGTGTATGGGTTCCTAAGGAACTTGTAAAATCTAATAATATTATTGCTATGTCATCTTAGATTCCTAAGGGAACCAAGGTTTTGGGAGCTAACACTCATGGACCCAAAATGATTTGGGTACCAAAAACCAAAGTTTAATATCTTTGTTTGTAGGGGGAGCATTGCTACAAGGCCAAGGCACAAAGTCAAAACTCATGGTACCTTGATAGTGGATGCTCGAGGCACATGACCGAAGACAAGAGTCGATTCATGGATCTAAAGCCAAAAAGTGGAGGAGTAGTAACATTTGGTGACAACTCCAAAGGCCACATTAAAGGTATTGGCTCCATAGGTAATCACTCTACCATTCTCATTGAAAATGTCTTATATGTCGATGGTCTTAAACACAATTTATTGAGCATAAGTCAATTGTGTGATAAAGGATTTAATGTTTTATTTGATAAAAATGGATGCAAAATTGTAGACATTAAATCAAATAATATTATGCTCATAGGTCATCACATAGGAAACATATACATGGTGCATTTAGATGACATACATACATCTCATGCATGCTTAGTTGCTCAAAATGAAAATGATGCATGGTTGTGGCATAGGAAGCTAGGACATGCTAGCATAAGTGTTTTAGAAAAACTAGTCTCTCTAAATCTAGTTAGAGGTTTACCCAAAATAAAGTTCTCAAATGATAAAATTTGTGATGCATGCTCAAAGGGTAAACAACATAAGTCTTCCTTTAAATCCATTAATGATGTTTCTACTAGTAGATGCTTACAATTAATTCACATGGATTTATTTGGGCCAATTAGGACTATGAGCTTGGGTGGTAAGTCTTATGCTTTTGTGCTAGTTGATGATTTTTCTAGATTTACTTGGGTTCTCTTTTTAAGTACTAAAGATGAGGCTTTGGAAAAATTCATCACATTTTCAAAATTAACCCAAAATGTTCTTGAACTTAGAATTTCACATATTAGAAGTGATCATGGAACCGAGTTTCAAAATTTAGGGTTTGAAGAATTTTTGAATGAAAATGGTATTAGCCATAATTTTTCGGCTCCTCGAACTCCTCAACAAAATGGGGTAGTTGAGAGGAAAAATAGAACTTTACAAGAAATGGGTAGAACTATACTTTGTGAAAATAATTTACCTAAATATTTTTGGGCGGAAGCCACAAACACCGCTTGTTATATTGTAAATCGAGTAATGATTAGGCCAATTTTAAAGAAAACACCTTATGAGATTTTAAAATCTAAAAAGCCTAACATTAGCTATTTCCACCCTTTTGGGTGTAAGTGTTTTGTTTTAAATAACGGAAAAGACAACTTAGGTAAATTTGATGCAAAAAGTGATGAAGCTATTTTTATAGGTTACTCTTTAACCTCTAAAGCCTATCGAGTATTTAACAAAAGAACTTTAGTAGTAGAAGAATCTATTCATGTTGTATTCGATGATAACCTCCTTCCTAGGAAGGATTCTTGTGATGATGATGATGTAGGGATCATAAATGCCTTTGATGGAGGTCAAACTTCAAAGGAGGATGAGATTCCAACAAAGGAAGAGGACTCACAAGATCCACCTCTTGAAGCCTTGAAGGACTTGGCCATTGAGGAAAAGGAAGTGAGCTACCCAAGGGAGTTGAACTATGTCAAAGATGGTGAAATCTTGGGTGATCCATCCAAGGGGGTAACCACTCGTTCTTCTCTTAGATTAATGAACCATGTTGCATTTATCTCATGCATAGAGCCTAAAAACATAAAAGAAGCATTGAAAGATGACTTTTGGATTATGGCTATGCAAGAAGAGTTAAATCAATTTGAGAGAAGTAATGTATGGACATTAGTTGATAGGCCTAGTAATCAATCTACAATAGGAACTAAATGGGTCTTTAGGAACAAACTAGATGAGAGTGGTAACATTGTGAGAAATAAAGCTAGACTTGTAGCACAAGGTTACACTCAAGAAGAGGGAATAGATTTTGATTAAACCTATGCACTCGTAGCTAGAATGGAAGCCATTAGGATGTTGCTTGCATATGCATGTTATCATAATTTCAAGCTTTTTCAAATGGATGTTAAAAGCGCATTTTTAAATGGTTTTATAAATGAAGAAGTGTATGTGGAACAACCACCGGGTTTTGAAGATTCAAAATTTCCAAATCATGTTTTCAAACTTACCAAAGCTCTTTATGGTTTAAAACAAGCTCCTAGAGCTTGGTATGAAAGGCTTTCAAATTTTTTGATTGAAAAAGGATTTGAAAAAGGTAAGGTGGACACTACACTCTTTATAAAAATGTATAAAAATGACATCTTAGTAGTTCAAATTTATGTTGATGATATTATTTTTGGTTCTACTAATGAATGTCATTGTCAAGAGTTTGCTAAGTTAATGCAAGTTGAATTTGAAATGAGCATGATGGGGGAGCTCTCATTCTTTTTGGGACTCCAAATCAAGCAAAAGAAGGATGGCACCTTCATCAACCAAGCAAAATACATAAAGGATATGCTCAAGAAGTTTGGCTTGGAGAATGCAAAGCCTCAAGCCACTCCTATGAGCTCATCTACAAAGCTTGACAAAGATGAAGGAGGTAAGTGTGTTGACTCTAAGCTTTATCGTTCTATGATTGGATCTTTGCTTTACCTTACCGCAAGTAGACCGGATATCTTGTTTAGTGTTTGCTTGTGTGCTAGGTTTCAAGCTAGTCCTAGAGAGTCTCACCTTATAGCCGTTAAGAGAATCTTTAGATACCTTAGAGACACTCCTTGTTTAGGTCTTTGGTATCCTAGAGACTCTACCTTCAACCTTTATGCTTACTCGGATGCGGATTATGGGGGTTGCAAAATTGATAGGAAAAGTACTTCGGGAACTTGCCAATTCTTAGGTAGTATGCTCATATCTTGGTTCTCTAAGAAACAAAATAGTGTAGCCTTATCTACCACCGAAGCCGAGTACATATCCTTAGGGAGTTGTTGTGCTCAAGTCCTTTGGATGAAGCAACAACTCTTAGATTATGGAATTAAAGTTGAAACCATACCCCTAAAATGTGACAACATTAGTGCTATTTGTTTAACAAAAAATCTCATCCAACACTCTAGAACCAAACATATAGAAATAAGGCATCATTTCATTAGAGATCATGTCCTTAAGGAAGATATGGTTATAGAGTATGTAGACACCTTGAATCAATTAGCGGACATATTTACAAAACCCTTAGACAAAGAGCGTTTTTGGTCCCTTAGGAGAGAGTTAGGTTTAGCTAGCCTATCTTGACCTTTTTGGACCTCTTTTGTGCTCAAATATGCTTGATCTTGTGAATGCCATGTTTGTATGCTTAGACTCCCAATTTCTTCCATGCCTATAGTTAGGGGGAGTATGATTCTATTGAAATATGCTTAGAACTGCTCATACATCATTTGCATACTCATAGGAGAGATTAGGTTCGAGCCTTTGGTTGTTCTTTGAACCAAATATGCATTTCTGGGCATACAGTATCGATACTACTCTACGCGTATCGATACATGTCCTTCATTTCGTTTCCCAGAATTCTCTTCGCTTCACGCGTATCGATACGATTCATACCGTATCGATATGGGTCGTTTCGATACGGACCCCTCCGTTTCGATACGACTTTTCCAACGGGCATTTTTGCAAAAAGACATCTATATCCCCGTATCGATACTCCAACGGGCGTATCGATACTCGTCTGCGCTGATGGCAATAAATAAGCTTTTAATGTATTCAACTTTTACCTAAATTCAAACTTTTCAAAACCTAATTAACCCTAGCCGTTTTTTCCTATAAAAAGGCCCTTCCTCCATATTTTTCACATCTCAACTCAAACCTAAAAGAGTTTTTGAATCAAGCAAGGCTTTGTGCTCTCTCTCTCATATTTGTGCTAGTTTTCTTCAAATCTTCAAGTTTCTATCAAGGTAATCTCCTTCTTTCTCTTTTTCATTTTTTTTCTGTTTTAATTTTTTTTAACAAACTTTGTTTTTCTTCAAACTTTTTCTTGTTTTTCTCCTTTCAAAATTTCTCTCAAATTTTTTTTTAAATTCCTTTTACCTTGATTTTTACTCAAATTGAAGAAATCTCCCTTGCTTATTTTCTCTTTTAGATCATGGCACCAAAAGATCCATCGAGGAAGCGACCAAGGACTAATCAAGCCGGTGATTCCTCTACCGGTGGAGAAATTGCTCGTCCAAACTATTCCATCATCTATGATCAATGTTTTCCCGGCAATTCGGGTCTCGCTCACTTTCGTCAATATGAGAATTACAAGATCCGTGCCGAAAGGGTAATATCCATCCCTTTTCTCAATTCGGAGCGTTTCAAGTTTGAATACCTCCCCTTGCTTCATCGTTGGAATTTCATGGATTTTATCTCTATTCCCGGTTTTTACTATCGTCTCTTGGTTGTGATTTTCTATGCTAATGCAAGATGTATTAGTCGTAATGGGGAAGTTGTTGCTATTAGCTCTTTTCTTATGGGGAAGAAATTAATCCTTGATGTCAAGTCTATTTGTGATGTCTTTAAGTTGGATGATGAAGGCCTTGATGATGAGCATGGTATGGGGCATGTTCTTAGTGGTTCCGTCACCGCTCTTAATGCTCATGATCGAATCCTACATTTGATGGTGTCGTGGTGGTTTCGTCATTCCGGAGGAAAATATTCCACTATCCGTCAAGTGGATGATTTTTGGATTCGGTGCTTCCGTGAAGCCAAGCGACCAAATCTAGCTCGTCTCATGTTCGCGGAGATCGTCTATATCGTTCAAAATCGTAACACTCCTCATGTCAGCTCCTTCACATACGGTACGGCTTTGAGCTATTTTTTTGTTAAAAAGGATATTGATTGCTCTTATGACTATCCAACTTCTCTCACCGATCCCATTGATGAGCGATCTCTTGCTCGGGCAAAATTCTCTTATGTTAATGGTGAATGGATACGTCTTGCCGAGTTACCACCGGAAGCCGCCGCCATGTTTGAAGAGGCTCAAGCTCCTCAAGCTCCTCAAGTCCAACAACCCAATATGGATGCTCTCATGACCTATCTCAATGAGCAATTTACCGGGTTGCGCACGGACATGAATACTCGTCTCACTTCCATGGAAACTTCTTTTGACACTAGGATGACGGGTATGGAGAATCGCCTTCAATCTCTTGAGAGCGGGCACAATTCCTTGAATATTTCCATTGCCGCTTTCCATGATGAATGGCGTAATAGCATGCGCTCTAATGAGCCTTTGGGACTTGATGATGAAGAGGATGAAGACGAAGGAGACGATTCTTAGACGTTTTCTCTTGTTTGTCATGCATATCATTTAGGATTTTCTATTTTATGCACCTATGCTTTATGTTTTTAGGATTAAGTTTGTTTTAGGATTAAAACCTATGCTTTTGTTGCGTGTAAAAGTGTCTATCGCAATTGAGTGCAAGTGTACACGTCGCAAGTAATAAAGTGATACTAGAGTATCGGATATCGTCTCCACAGGGACTGGGCTAACCCTTTCCTTCGCTATCTGCACAAGGGGAAAAAATAGATTAAGATATTGTCACGAAAATAATAAAGTAAACGTAAATAAAAAGAGTAGAAATATCAAGATAGAGAGAATGGGCTGGTATTGAATTGCTCAGTAGTGCAGGTATTGCAATGCTTAGGAAATCCAGTTCTGTCGTCATGCCCGTCGCCGACAGCACCTGTCGCGGCGGCTGTCCGTTGGCTGTCGCGGCAGCAAACACACCAACTCCGTACGTTCAAGTTTGGCAAGAATCCCAGATCTGCCTTGGCCTATCCCTAGGTCCAAGTCTGTCGATGATCACGTCTTTGATGATACCTCCCGGCGTGAATCGAAGGATGAACACCGATGTGTATGAATTCTTCCTTAGCCACTTAACCTCGCCCTATCCCTAGGCACGAGATGGTTCAACTATAAACTAGAGAACGCGCTCTTATTTCTTTCGTATACTTAACTCTCCCGATGCTAAGTAAATAGATAACCTCACAATGCTCTCCCGATGCTCTTGCAAGATATTAAAACCAAAATAAGAGAACTTGAAGTTTATTTTATTGAACTGAAAATTCCTAAAACAAAACAACCCTTGCAACTACTTTACAAATCAACCCGTGGCCCTAGGGGGATTTAGAACATATCGACGGCGGATAGACGGCGGAGGGTTTTTTGGTTGTCGGTTAAAGGGAAAATGGCTATGGGATATGATCTCTCTCCCTAGGTTAAAGTATATGCCCTTATATAAGCTTTGGGCTCAAGTATTCTAAGTTAACAAGGATTACAACTTTAATTAAAAGTATGATTCTAATAAAGACTTAATCTTAAAGGAATCTACTTTTCAGCCGCCCTCCTTGTTTCTTGGATTTTCTCTCCTTGAGCTTTGGCTTGACATATCTTTTGATCCGGGGCTTGGAAAAATATATGGCTTTCACACGACAGACGAGCATAATTTTCTCTATCTATCGATGTCCACTTTGCTTTTCCTCTTCATAAAGCTGCTGTCACCTTGCTGTCATGTTGCTGTCACGACAGATCCATGGCAGCATCGTCTTCTTTGTCTGCTTGTCCAGTTCAGCTCTTCTGTTTATCTGCCCTGCGCCTGCCTTCTCCATCTACGACGGCGGCAACCTGCCAAAAACAGCCATTTTTAGTAGAATCTGCGCCTTTTATATATTTGTGATGTTTTGTTGTAAACTAACCTAAATGCAATGAAATGACGCTTGAATGCAGCAAAAATATGGGTTAAAAAGGGTGTAAATAATAGAACTTTTATACACTCAACAGCTTTGATTTCTATTTTGCCTTTGTTTGGATTTTAAGTATGTTGCTTTAATGAATAATATCTATGTTGCTTATTATACCTTTGATTTCTTTATGCACTTAATTGTCTCAAAGATTTTTTGATCTAACAAAAAGGGGGAGAAGAAACTAGCTCACACTTTAAAATATTTTGATTTTAAATTCAAAGGTTACCAAGCTTATATTGAGGGGGAGTTAACTTTGTAAAGTTTTTTTTTTAAATGTCAAAAATTTTAAGTTTTAGTTTTGTTATATCAAAAAGGGGGAGATTGTAAAACCTATGTTTGATTTTGATATAATTAAATCTTTAAGGATCATTTTGTAAAACTTAAAATTGTTTTTATAAGTCCCTTAATAAGTTTTTAAAACACCAACACTTTGAAACTGATTTATAAAACTCAAACTCAAAATATTTTCTAAGTGTTCCAAGACAAAACCATTGAAAATCGTCCAGGCGTATCGATACAGCACTAAGCGTATCGATACCATTTTACCAAACTTGGTTACTGTCGGAACCAGTATCGATACCCCAAACCCTCGTATCGATACTGCCCTGTTTTAAAATTCAAAGAGTTTGAATATCGTACCGATACGGCTAACACTCGTATCGATACGGGCTTTATAATTTTTAAAGTTAAGTCGGTTTAAAAAATATGACCGTTGGTGTCAGTTGGTTGGTAACCAAACTTTAAAAGTTCGTTGACCCGTATCGATACGCCAAACCCTCGTAACGATACGGTTGTGGACAGTGAGCTAAGTTCAGAAAATAGTATCGATACGACCCTTGCCGTTTCGATACCTCGTACCGATATGCTTACGCGCGTATCGATACCCCTTATTAAATGCACACAACGGCTCTTTCTTTTCTGAGACAGGTATCGATACTCCTTCCCGCGTACCGATACCGGTAGCTGCAGAAGTGCATTAATGGTGGTAAGAGAGGGTTCCAACGGCTCCATTTATGTTCCCAACCACCCAAACGGCTAGAAATCAAAGAGGAGGTATAAAAGACATATACAAAAGCTACAACAACAACTATTGATCTTCAAGAAAACACTTATTCATCAAATTCAAGCAATTGTGCCAAATTTCATATTTGTCTAGAAATCCCAATTGTATTCTTCATTCATACTTTGTAAAATTGGGTTGAGTGCTTGTATTGGGGCTATCATTTGTATTGAGAGATACCTTATTAGCCTTCAAATTTCTTTGTTCACTTGTGTGAGGATTGGGTTGATTTTTGGGTAGAAAAATCAACCGAAATTGTAAAGGGTTGCCTCCTTGTCCTAGAAAAGGGGAAGAGCAATTTAGTGGAATTGTTGCAAATCCTTAGTGAAGCTAAGGTAGTGGATGTAGAGTTCATTTGGAACTTGAACCACTCTAAATCTCTTGTCCATCAATTTTTTAATTTGCAAATTTCCACCACAAACCTTTAAATTTCCAATTCACCCCCCTCTTGGTCAATTTCGATCTTGCGATCCACTCAACAGAATGATTGGAAGAAATTGTTCACGTGAGCTGAGGAGCATACTCTAGGGCTTACCCAATTCTGTCGCAAGATGATCGAGCTTTGGTTAAACCTGCTAAGGAGGTCTTTGCTCATGGAGTTGCGAATTGGAGGCATACACTGGTGGGCCAATTCCTTGGATTGGCGCCTAATTTCAATGCAATTGTCATGGACCGCCAGCCCGCGACCAAGACAATTGCAATCATGGCAGCTCAAGTCTATCTTTTCAGCATTTTGGTCTTGCCAAATGGCCCAAGAGCTGGCCTTTTACCATGGTGAAATGCACAAAGAGGAGTAATTATCATGGTGAATCGATAAGGCATCTCACTTATCATTTTTGTGCTTATATATAAAGATAATTCCCACTTTATCTTCCATTTGAGATTCAAATGTGTTATAGATAGAATAGGCTCTCATCCTGACCATTGATTCCTTGTAATCTTGATCGTTGATTTTATAGAGCTCTCACTATAAAAGGAGGCTCAACCTTGGTCATTTTCATTCATCACTTACTTCAGTTTGTAAGCTTTTACCTCAGAGTAATACAACTCAAGTATTCACTCATTTCTCTTGTTCTTTGTGCCATCTTTCCCTTTTCCACGACATTTTTAAGTGTTCTAACTTAGAGAATTTGCAGGTGACTGTAACGCTCGAGTTTAGGGCCCGGAAGATAATCGGGTTTGGTTAAACTGGTTCGGGTTAAATTAATTTGAGGGAAAACTATTTTAAATAAACAACTAAAAGGATTTTAATAAAGAGGGGTAAAAGGGAATTTTGGAATTAAAAAAAGGGTTTGAAAAGATGTCATCTTCCTCAACCCATTTTCACGTTATTTTCTCCAAAACACCATTTCTACTATTCCATTGATTCAACCACTTCCTCCAAACAAGTTTTCAAGGTAATTCCTCTCTCATTTTGATTTTCTTTTTCTTAAACGTGTTTTGGATGAAATCTTTCCTTAAATCCATTGTTTAAATTTGTTTCCAAAATGCTTTGTGTTGGAAAAAAGAGAAAAATGGAGGAATTTTCGTTTGGGTTGTTTGATTCTAGGTTTAAAAGTGTTTTTAACCTTGTTTTGATGTTCTAATAATGTTGGGATAGTGTCTTAATGTTAGGAAACCCGAAACTAGCAAAAATGAGGGATTTTTGGAGTTGAAAATTTGGGTTTTTGGTTTGTTCTTGTGAAGAACTTTGGGCTGAGGATTTCTATACTTTGGGTAAGTGTTTTGGATGTTGAAAGGTATAGTTTTGATGGTAAAATTGCTGGGTTTTAGTTAGAGCTAATTTGATGATGTTCTCGGATAATTTCGGCTACGAATTGGTGAGCGGATATTGTTGAATATTGTGTTTGTGAATTTCAGTGGGCATGTATGTTGAAAAGGGTATTAATACTATGTTTTGGATTGTTTAGAAGCAGTGGAAATATATTTGGGTACTTCGGACGTGATACCTGGTGTTGCGGAGCCTTGAAATCGGTGTTTCAGCTATCGTTTGGATTCTACCGATGAGTGGAAATGTTTTTGAGAGTTTGGGTTGAGCTTGAAAGGCCAACCTAAGCTCGAGAGTAAATATTAAATGTTTACGTTTTACTTTTCTAAATTTCCATGCTTCAATCATGCTATGCATTGTGATATGAGATGAATGTGTGTAGTTGGTTCTGGATGAGGCATTTTATGTTGAATTACATGATGTTTGTGTATTGGAAAATATGATAGTCATACCGGGTATAATTGGTCGACCATAGGGTTAGAGTGCACTAGTAAAATTCGCGCGTGGCCCTAGTGATGTAAGATGCCATTAGGGAGGAGTACGATGATGTAAGATGCCACCGGAAGCTTTATTATTAGACTTCGGTGATGTAAGATGCTATCGTATGTCTTGTTGTTCTTATAGGTTCGGTGATGGAAGATGCTATCGAATCCAATCCGTGTATCCGAGTAATATAACCATAGTTGCCAATATACTCTTTGTGCTGAAAGGTTGAATGTCATCATGTTTGTTTGTTGTTGAGAGTTATGTTATGTTATTATATGTTGTTTCTTGATGTAAGATGCCAAGCATATGTAGAGTTGATGATAATCCTGTTGAGTGGAATTCATGTTTGCAGAACTTCAATTGTGGTTTTGTTTTCAACTTAAAAATGGTTTTAATAAAATTACATTGTTGTTGTTGTGGTTTTGAGCACCACTCACTAAGCTCTTATGCTTATGCGCTTCTTTCCAACAATGCAGATCGTTAGTGATCCGGGAAGCAAAGGAATGTGAGGGAAAGGCTCCGGTGATCGTAGCTTAAGCTCAAGTATGGATTTTAAGTTGTAATAATATATTAGCAATAGCAATACTTGCACTTGTGGTTAGGGAGGTTGATGTGAATTCCCATGTGTTTGATCATGTTGCTACATGTTTTAAATGTTGAAATCATGTTATGTTGAGACTTGCTTTAGCTTTTGGTTAAATGCCTTGTGTTTTGGCTTGTTGGTGTTTTGAGTTAAAGTGTTCTTTTTGAGCTTTTAAGTTTGAGATCCACACTTGTGTGTGTATGATCGAAACCTGTGATTAGGGTGTTTTGCCTCTAGAATGGTTGCCTTAAGTTGTATGTGCGTTTAGAAGTTGATTAAAGGCTTGCTTAGTGTGTTTGTGCTTGTTTCCTTAAGCTTAAATCTGTAGAATTTTGTCTTTTTGTGCAGGGGGTATCGATCGCTCAAGGGCAGTATCGACGCGGTCCCATGTTTTAAGCATATCGTACTGATACGCGAAGGGGCGTACCGATACCGTTTTGGATCACTAGAAATCTGAGATTTTAACGAGAAATTAGGGTATCAGTACGGGCCTTAGGTGTAACGATACGATCCTTTATGTTGAGTTGGGGAGCTTAACCTATGAGGGCGTATCAATACCATCTTGTAGGGTACCGATACGGTTTCTTTGAGTTGACCTTGGGGAGTTTGACCGTTGAAGGCGTATCGATACGGGTCCTAGGTGTATCGATACGTCCTGGAGTAAAATTGCTAAAATTTATCCTTTAATGTCTGTATTTCTTGGTCCATATTCGTGTTTTCTTTTTCGCTTCTTGTCTTCTCACATAGGTTTCTAATATGACATTTAGACAAGATTAATCTTAAAACAAGTTTAGGGATGCTAATCGGAGTGGAGCCTTAACAGGTTTCTCTTTGGTTTTCCCCGTGTGATCTTCTCTTTGGTTTTCCCCGTGTGATCGTCTCGGGTCGGTATCAAAGCTAGGTTACGAGGTTTCCCGGGAAGGTAAGTCAGATAAGTTGATTTTGTGTGTGTTTGACTGTTTTGCACGGTGTTTGTGAGCATGACTTTGCATTTCTGCTGATGTTTGAAGGTTGGTTAAGCATTCCCATTGCTAGGTATTATTATGGTAAAGTGGTTTTGATTAAAAGAGCTTAACACACGGATCCCTGCCTTTGTTGACCCAGTGTTCTTTCCTCGTGTTCTGTGTTTGTTGTTTTAGATTGTTTTTTGTTATGGTGAGACTGAGAGGACGACCTAGAGCGGGTGACCAAGCACCCGGGGATGTGTCTCCTGCTCTAGATGGTAATGGGGCAGATGTTGGAGGTAATGGGACACAAGTTGGCCAGGGCCAGGCTGGTGTGAACATGACCCAGTTACTTCAGACCATAGCCGAGGCTTTTAAGACGGCTATTGTTGGTCTTCATGTTGCAGCACCACCTCAGGGTGCGGGGCCAGGTTTGCCCCTTGAGCGACTTTGTAGCTTAGGCGGAGTCGAGTTTTGTGGAATGTCTCCCGAGGGTTCGGAGGCATGGCTTGAGAGTACTACACGCATCTTAGGCCATATGAAGTGCTCTCACACTCGTAAGTTGGGTTGTATTGTTCCGTTGCTTCAGGGAGATGCATATGCTTGGTGGACCACAGTTATATCAGGTATGCCCGAGGCTGAGGTTACTTGGGAATTCTTCCATAGTGCGTTCCGTAAGAAGTACCTTGGTGCTCACTATCAAGACAAGAAGAAGGGAGGATTCATGGCTTTAGTGCAAGGTAGTATGTCTGTATCCGAGTATGAGGTACAGTTTGTGCGCTTGAGTCAGTATGCTTCAGAGTTGGTTCCCACTGAGAGGGAAAGGTGTGAACGGTTCCGTTACGGGTTGGTTACGGAGGTAAAGACCTACATGCTTGCTTCTGATTACACGAGTTCGATGTCTTGGTCTCTAGGGCCAAAGACATTAAGCAAAGTCTAGGTTTGGTTGTTCGTTCAGGTGGATCCAGTTCAGGAAAAAGGCATGCCGAGTGGGAAAGAGACCATAACAAGAGGAACAAAGATAAAAGGCACCAACTGGACTTTAGCCATGGAGGTGGAAACTTGGGACGAGGCCATCAGGGTCGAGGTTTTGTTAGTCGCACACCCGAGTGTGCTAGATGTGGGATGAACCATTCCGAAGAGTGTTGGGGTACTTTTCGTGCTTGTTGGAACTTTGGATCCTAGACGCATTTGAGGCATGAGTGTCCTCATCGGCTCGGGATGGTCAGGCACCAGCTAGAGCTGTTGAGCATCAGAGAAGCCGTGGGCGCGGTTGAGGTAACTTTTAGCCTAGGAATGATGGCCAGAGGAATGTAGCCCATGTTGTCGCGGTACAGCCCGAGGGAGGTGAACCGGCTACAGTTTATGCACAACGTAAGGCTGGGAATGACACGGATGTGATCATAGGTAATTTTGTGTTACAGTTTTATCTTTGCTTTCGTTGATTGATTCTAGTTCGACACATTCGTATATTTTGGGTGAGCATGCAAGATATTTAGATTTGCCTTTTGAGATGTTAGATATAGGTATGAATGTTACGAGTTCTTTTGGTGAGACAATTGTAGTTAGGAAAGTGTTCAAGAGATGTCCTTTGATGATTCAGGGTCACGTGTTTCCTGTTGACATGATGGAGTTGCCCTTCTATGGATTCGATGTAATTCTGGGTATGGATTGCTTGTGGAGCATAGAGCTAGGATAGATTTTGAAACTAAAAGAGTTTCCTTGAGGCTTTCTGATGAGTACGAGGTAGTAGTAGTAGTTGACGAGAACATTAAGTTCTTGTCTAATGTTGTTTCAGCTTTAGAGGCTCAAAGGATGATGGATTTAGGTTGTCAAGCTTACTTAGCATATGTGATGAATTCGAATATGAGTGAAGTTAGACCGCAAGACATTAGAACAATTTGTGACTTTTCGAGTGTTTTTCCAAAAGAATTGTCTGGTTTGCCTCTAGATAGAGATGTTGAGTTTGCTATTGAGATGTATTCAGATTCTGCTCTCGTATCGATTGCCTCGTATAGAATGGAACCTAAAAAGTTGAAGGAGTTGAAGACACAACTTTAGGAACTGTCAGATAGAGGTTTTATTAGGCCTAGTATTTCACCTTGAGGTGCTCTGGTCTTGTTTGTGAAGAAGAAAGATGGCAGTATGAGGATGTGCATATATTATAGGCAGTTGAACAAGGTAACAGTGAAGAACATGTATCCTTTGCCACGGATTGATGATTTGCTTGATCAGTTGAAAGGTTCTTCATTGTTTTCGAAGATTGAATTGAGATCAGGTTACTATCAGTTGAAGGTAAAAGATGTGGATATAGTGAAGACAGCTTTCCGTACGCGATATGGGCACAACGAGTTCTTGGTAATGCCTTTCGGTTTGACTAATGCCCCATCTGCATTTATGGACATGATGAACAGAGTTTTTCACGAGTATTTGGATAGATTTGTAGTAGTACTCATATATGACATTCTAGTGTACTCCAGGATCGAGGAAGAACACGATGAGCATTTACGATTAGTGCTTCAGACCTTGCTTGAGAATCAGTTGTATGCCAAGTTGATTAAATCTGCAGAATTCTGTCTTTCTATGCATGGGGTATCGATACGCTCAAGGGCAGTATCGATACGGTCCCTGTTTTAAGTATATCGTACTGATACGTGGGGGTGTACCGATACCGTTTCGGATCACTGGAAATCTGAGATTTTGAGATGAAATTAGGGTATCAGTATGGGCCTTAGGTGTATCGATACGGTCTCTGATGTTGACTTGGGGAGCTCGACCAATGAGGGCGTATCGATACCAGCTTGTAGGGTATCGATACGGTTTCTTTGAGCTGACCTTGGGGAGTTTAACCGTTGAAGGCGTATCGATATGGGTCCTAGGTGTATCCATACGTCCTAAAGTAAAATTGCTAAAAGTTATCATTTAATGTCCGTATTGCTTGGTCCATATTCATGTTTGCTTTTCCGATGCTTGTCTCCTCACATAGGTTTCAAATATGGCATTTAGACAAGATTAATCTTAAAACAAGTTTAGGGTTGCTAATCAGAGTGGAGCCTTAATGGGTTTCTCTTTGGTTTTCCCCGTGTGACCTTCTCATGTCGGTCTTGCGGCTAGGCCGGGCCAAGGGGGTTACAGTGACTTAGCCCGGTTTTCAGCCGAGAAAGAAGCTAAGGACGCATAATTGTCTAGCAGAAGCCTAGCCCCGTGACATATGGTATCAGAGCGAGATTTGCTGATTCGAGATGGCTCGTGATGGAGAAAAGTACTGCAATGAAGAAGAGTGCTGAGGCCCAGTCTGAGAAAGCCAAGCGAGGATCATCGAATGATGCGATCACATCGATCCAGGATAAGGTCACCAAGTTTGAGGAATCCATGGCAAAAGTCAAGGTGGTGATGGAACATCTAGATCTCATAGACCTTGAGAAGCTAGGCTCGATGGATTTTGAGTCCTTGGAAGGGATACAGGATGATGTTCAGGAAGCTCTCAATGGGTTGGATGTGAAGATGGTCATGCGTGGCGATTCCTTAGAGGCCACAGTGGTAGCACTAAGGAAGAAAGTTGAGGAGCTCAAGAAGAGTTCCAAGAATGCAGAACTGAAGAAGGAAGTGGAGTTTCTCAAGACTGAGTTACTATTGTTGAAAGCTGCTATTAGGAAAAGTATGGCTATGGCAGCGCCCAAAGTTGTGGGTGATATCCCCAAGCCAAAAAAGTTTAAGGGAACGAGGTCCGCCCAGGAAGTGGAGAATTTCCTTTGGGGGATGGAGCAATACTTCAAAGCCACGGACATCGAGGGGGATACGAAAAAGGTGAGCTTTGTAAGTATTTATTTAATTGATCTTGCACAAATGTGGTGGTGACGTAGGTGCGAAGATGTGAAGCGGGGGAGTGTAGCCATTGAGACTTGGAAGGAGTTCCAAGACTAGCTCAAGGAGAAATTCTATCCTTAGTATGCTGAAGATAAGGCACGCTCAAAGCTAAGGCAACTTAGGCAAGAAGATGCTAAGTCTTTGAGGGACCATGTCCGAAAGTTCATGGAGCTGAGTTTGCAAGTCCCAGGTTTGAGTGAAGAGGATGGGTTCTTCACCTTTATGGATGGGTTGCAACCATGGGCGAAGATGGAGCTGCAGCGATGGGGAGTGACCAAACTCTCTAGTACCCTGAGTATTGTCGAGTCAATCATTGAGATTGGGCGCAAGAAACCTGACTCCTCCAAACCAAAACCGAAGCATAAAGGTCATGGTGGAGACAATGAGAAATCAAACAAAGATTCGAGTGGCGCGAATAAGCCTTCAAATGGGAAGCATGGTGATCATAGGGACAGGAAACCTAACAGGTGCTTCCATTGCCACAAAAAGGGACACATTGCGAGAGATTGTCCACAGAAAAACAAGATCGCTGCCATCAAGGAAACAACTGATGGTGAAGGCAGCAAGGCTCTGAAGCTTAGCTCTATCATTAGCACAATGGAGGTCAATAAGGGCCGAAAGAAGAAGCGGTTGATGTTCGTCAACATCACAGTTACTGGCCAAAATTTGAGTGCACTAGTTGACATTGGTGCCTCTGAGTTGTTCATGTCCGAGAAAACTGCCAAGAAGCTTGATCTTTCTGTCGAGAAGACAAGTAGTTCCATCAAGACAGTGAATGCCAACGAAGTGCTGATTGTGGGGGTTGCAAAGGGAGTTCAACTTGACATGGGGGGTTGGACCGGTAAGGAAGCCATTACGGTAATCTCACTCGATGACTTTGATTTTGTACTTGGGTTAAGTTTTCTATACCGAATCAATGCTTTCCCTGTTCCTTTTGCGGATTGTCTGTTTATCCTAGATCCAAAGCATCAATGCATTGTTTCAATAAGCCGAGGGTCTGGGGTAGGTGCCAAAGTTTTGTCTGCAATCCAGTTTTCTAAGGCAGCGCGCAATGAGGAGCCGACCTTTTTGGCAGCCTTGGTGTGCGATGAGCCTGTTGCAACCGAGGAGATTCCTAGTGATGTGAAACAGGTGCTAGCCGAGTTTGAGGATATGATGCCAGATGAGCTGCCAAAAAATTGCCTACGAAGAGGGAAGTTGATCAAAAGATTGAGCTTGTGCCGAATGTGGAGCCACCCGCTTGAGCCCTTTACCGGTTGGCCCTGCCCGAGTTAGAGGAGATGTGCACACAGTTGAAAGATCTCCTAGATGCTGGTTACATCCCCTCATCGAAGACACCCTACGGTGCGTCGGTGCTTTTCCAGAAGAAGCACGATGGGTCCCTTCGGATGTGCATCGACTACAGGGCTTTGAACAAGCTCACTGTGAAAAACAAGTATTTGATTCCTCTCATTGCGGACTTGTTCGACCAGCTTGGTGGTGTAAGGTGGTTCACCAAGTTGGATTTGCGATCCGGCTACTACCAAGTTAGAATAGCCGAGGGTGATGGGCCGAAGACAGCTTGTGTGACGAGGTATGGTTCCTTCGAGTACTTAGTGATGCCTTTCGGCCTCACAAATGCCCCATCCACTTTATGTACTCTCATGAATAAGGTGTTACAACCGTTCCTGGATAAGTTTGTTGTAGCCTACCTTTATGACATTGTGATCTACAGCAAGACGTTGGGGGAGCATGTTGAACACTTGCGGGAGGTGTTCATAGTCTTGCGGGAGAATAAGTTGTATGTCAAGAAAGAGAAGTGCGCACTTGCCCAGCAAGAAGTTCCTTTCCTTGGCCATATTGTTGGTGGAGGCATGATCCGGATGGACAAGGGGAAGGTTTGAGCCATTGAAGAATGGGAGGCGCCAACTAAGGTAACCGGGCTGAGATCTTTCCTGGGGTTGGCGAATTATTATAGGAGGTTTATTAAAAGCTACTCCAAGATCACCACACCGTTGACCGGCTTGCTAAAGAAGGACAAGGCGTGTGATTGGGGACCGGAGTGCTAGAAAGCCTTTGATGAGATCAAGCTCGCTATGGTGAGTGAGCATGTGTTGGTGTTGCCAGATTACACCAAGCCTTTTGAAGTTCACACCGATGCATCCGACGGTTCCATTGGTGGGGTCCTTATGCAGGAGGGACATCCAGTTGCATATGAGAGCCGGAAGCTCAACGAGACTAAGCGAAGATACACGGTCCATGAGAAAGAAATGATCGCGGTGGTGCATTGTCTACGTATATGGAGGCATTATGTGCTTGGGTCCAAGTTTGTGGTGTACACAGACAATGTCGCGAACAGTTACTTCTTGACTTAGAAGAAGTTGTCGACAAAGCAAGCTCGTTGGTATGAGTTCCTTGCCGAGTTCGATGTTTCCTTGGAGCACAAACCAGGGAAGGTGAATTTCATGGCTGATGCCTTAAGCCAGAGGTATACCATGGAGTTTGTGAGTTTTCTAGAGGGACCAATGCTGGAGCGCATCAAGGCGGGTTGTCACATGATCCCACGACCAAATCATTGATCGAACTTGCCAAGAAGGGCAAAACCCGGAGGTTTTGGTTTAGGGGAGACCTGTTATGTACTCGAGGACACCACCTCTATGTGCCTCAGTTTGATGGAATTCGAAAAGAGCTCATGAAGGAATGCCATGATTCTAAGTGGGCGGAACATCCGGGGATGCACCGGACATTGGCCTTGATAGAGGAGCACTACTATTGGCCGCACATGGGCAGTGATGTTGAAGCCTATGTGAAGAATTGACTTGTGTGACAGCAAGACAAGAACGAGTAGAAGAGTCCAGCGGGGTTGTTGCAACCTTTGCCAATTCCGAAGAAGCCATGGGTAAGTGTTTCCATGGATTTTATAGTCGGTTTGCCTATTGTTGACGGAAAATCTAGCATTATGGTGGTTGTAGATAGATTTTCCAAGTATGCAACATTTATCCCAGCACCCAAGGTGTGCCCAGCCGAGGAGGCGGCTAGGCTTTTTCTCACGCATGTGGTAAAGTATTGGGGTGTTCCACAGTCAATTATCAGTGATCGGGACACGAGGTTTACGGGGAGGTTCTGGACAGAGTTGTTCAAGTTATTGGGCTCAGACTTGAACTTCTCAATGAGTGTCCACCCGTAGACTGATGGACAGACCGAGAGAGTGAATGCACTTGTTGAGATCTATTTGAGGCACTATGTGAGTTCTAATCAGAGGGACTGGCCAAAGCTGTTAGATGTGGCACAGTTTACATACAACTTGCAGCGGAGCGAAGCGACAAATCAGAGTTCGTTCGAGATTTTAACCAAGAAACATCCGCTTACACCAAACGCGATTGTGACCGAGTACCGGGTGCCGAGTCTAGCAGCATACCATTTTGCCTAAGAGTGGCATGAGCTTCACGACATAGCCCGTGCATGCTTGCACAAGGCGGGGAAGCGGACCAATAAGTGGAAAGATCGTAAGCGGCGAGATGTGTGATTTGAAGTTGGCGATCTAGTCCTTGCCAAGTTGACTTTGATCTTGCGCAACCCAAATCACAAGGGGCTTGTGCGACGATACGAGGGGCCATTTAGAATAGTGAAGAGGATAAGCACCATGGCCTATCAACTAGAGTTGTCACCGACCATCAAAGCTCGTCCAGTGTTTCATGTGATTTTGTTGAAGTCTTACCACCATGATGCAGATGATCTAGATCAAGGCAAGTCACACCGATCGCCAGTCGGAGTGAGGGTCTCATACGAGAAAGAGGTAGAAGCGATCCATTCAGAGAGATTCGTTCGACACGTTGGGAACCTACTAATGCCTTGTAGCAATTCCAGGAGCAGATCGACCAGTTCCATTCTAGCCGTGCGACGAGGGCATCACTAGAACTAGTGGGGGAGAATGTCACGGACCGCCAGCCCGCGACCGAGACAAGTGCAACCATGGCAACCCAAGTCTACCTTTACAGCATTTTGGGCTTGCCAAATGGCCTAGGAGCTGGCCTTTTACCATGGTGAAATGCACAAAGAGGAGTAATTACCATGGTGAATCGATAAGGCATCTCACTTATCATTTTTGTGCTTATATGTAAAGATAATTCCCACTTTATCTTCCATTTGAAATTCATATGTGTTGTAGATAGGATAGGCTCTCATCCTGGCCGTTGATTCCTTGTAATCTTGATCGTTGATTGTACAGATCTCTCACTATAAAAGGAGGCTCAACCTTGGTCATTTTCATTCATCACTTACTTTAGTTTGTAAGCTTTTACCTCAGAGTAATACAACTCAAGTATTCACTCATTTCTCTTGTCCTTTGTGCCATCTTTCCCTTTTTCGCGACATTTCTAAGTGTTCTAACTTAGAGAATTTCCAGGTGACTTAGCCCAGTTTCAGCCGAGAAAGCAGCTAAGGCTGCACGGTTGTCTAGCAGAAGACTAGCCCCGTGACACAATGCAGAAGTTGATCGAAATGCTATGGGGTAAATCGAATGTTGTTAAAATCAGTTTGTCAAGCCCTAATATGTATTTGTTCAAGTTTGCTAATGCAGATGCGCGAGACTGGGTTTTAGAAAATGGTCCCTGGCCCATACATAACAAACCGTTGATTCTGAGGAAGTGGGAGCCTAATATTCACAAGCTTGATTTCAATCTATCGAGGATGCTAGTGGATCTAGCTCTATAAGGTCCCTTTAGAGCTCTATTCGAAATAGGGCTTGAGTTACATTGCAAACGCAATTGAAGTCCCTCTCTATATGGATTTTGTCACTGCGAAACAAGAGAGGCTGGAGTTTGCTAAGGTATGCATTGAAATCTCAATAGATTCAGTCATACCTAAGACTGTTAAGGTTCTTATGCCTGCTGATTTTGTAGTTAAGGTTCAAGTTATTGTACCATGGCTTCCCCCAAAGTGTTCTAAATGCAAGATTTATGGTCATTTTGATAAAAACATGTACTAAGGTGGATGTTAAGCCTAAGGTAGAGACTAAGGTTTGAAGACAAAAGGGTGTGATCAATTCTGAAGCACATGTGTCTATCCTTGAGATTGGTGAGTCTTCTGGAGTTGTTTCCCAACATGATTCTGTTGGAGAGTTGGTTAGTGCATCAGTGGAAAATGTTATACAGAAGCTTGATCAATTGGTTGATGCTGACTTGGTTGCTAAGAAGGCTAATGTTGATATAGATGAATCTATTCCCCAAGCAATTAAGGTGTTGGCGACTGATAAAAAAAATTTGGTAGTTGCTGAGAAATCGATTGAGGAGCGAATTGATAATGCTAGCATGGCCATTGAGGAGGCAAATAATGAAGAGTTCCCTTCTCTCCAGGATTCAGTGCAAAAGCAGAAGAAAAAAATGGGAAGGCCACCTAAGGAGAAGTCTTTGACTGGTTTCAATGTGGTTGCAGATAAATTGCAAGAATCCAAAGGAGTTAATGTATTATTCAACGATGTTAAGGAAAAGAAAATGAAAAGCATGGCAAAGGAGGTGGCAGACCCAAGCTCTGATGGAGATACTTCTTCTTCCAATTTACAATGACATTATGCTTTTGGAATATAAGAGGATTCAATAATCCTCAAAAGCAGACTCGTGTTTTTCAAATACTCAATAAGATGAGTGGTGATTTTATTTTCTTATTGAAGACTAAAGTTCGTGAAAGTAAGGCGGCTGATATTGTTGCTAAATTTCAAAATGATTGGTACTTCTGCTCTAATTTTTCTGTTGCTGAGAATGGTCGTATATGGGTTTTTTGGAAGAAAGATTTGAAGTTTTCTGTTCTGCATATATTTGATCAATCCATTACCAATGTGGGTGAGTTAGGTGGTATGAAGGTTGTTTTGACAAGGATCTATGGTAATAATGATGACCTAGTTAGAAAAGAGCTCTAGAAGCAGCTGGCTGCATACTGTTGAGCAAAGTATTCAAAATGAAGCTTGGATGTTAGGGGGTTTAACACTTTTCTCTTCTCTACAGAGAGCTCTGATTTTGATCGAATGGGGCACTATATCACAAATGATATGATAGATCTTCAAGATTGTTTGAAGAGTCTAGAGGTATTTGATCACCCGTTTAGTGGTCCCCTATTCACTTGGTCCAACAAAAAAGAAGACAAATTTTTGGCAAGGAAGCTTGATCGAGTTTTAGTTAATGCAGCTTGGATTCAAGCATTCCCAGGTTCCTTTGTGGAATTTCTGGATCAGATAGATTATGACCTTTGCACATGAGTCATTTGGCCGTTTAAAGAGATCCTAGCCAATCGACCCATACCTTTTAGATTCTTTAAATTTTGGCTGCAGCATCTTGAGTTCTTATCAGTGGTGGAGAATTATGGCAATAGGAAGTTCAGGGAGATCCAATATTGCCACTGTTTTTAAAATTGAAGAGGCTGAAGAGCAAGCTGAGGGCACTAAAAAAGACTAATTATAATGAAATTTCTATTAAAGTTAAGGCTAAAAGGCAACAACTGGAGCAACAACAATAGATGAACTTGTCTAATTCTGCTCATAAGGATGTGGAGGCAGAGAAAAAATTACAATTGGAGTTAGGGGAGTTGAAAAATGCTGAAGTATTTTTTCTCTAATAAAAGTCTAGAGTTCTATGATTGTAGGAATGTGATCAAGGGACTAAATTTTTTCACAATGTTGTTAATGCTTAAAAAGGGGACACTATTCAATTGTTAGTAGATGATCAGGGTAAGAGATTGAAGAATTTTTGAGGTTATGTATATTGAAATGGTAGATTTTTTCACCCAATTGATTGGGAAAAAAGAATCTACAGTTACTGGTTGTTCTGTGAATGTTTTTAGGGATTTGTTTCAGATAAATCCATCCATAGTTGAAGCAGCAAATCTTGATAGGGAAGTAACGAATGAGGAAGTGATGAATGCTCTATTTAAAATGAGAAAGGACAAGAGTTCAGGTCCTAATGGCTTCATTGTTGGATTCTTCAGGGCTACCTGGAATGTTGTGGGGTCTGATTTCATTAGGGCTGTCAAATATTTCTTCTCCACCAATTCTATGTTGCCAGCTTTTAATGCAACTTCGATTGTCTTGATTCTCAAAGTATCAAATGCATGACAGGCTAATGAGTTTCGACCAATTTCTTGTTGTACAGTTTTTTACAAAACCATAATAAAGATATTGGTCAATCGAATGACTGGTCTATTTTCTTCCCTGATTTCTTTGAATCAATATGCATTTATTAAAGGCAGATCAATCATTGATAACATCTTGCTGACCCATGAGTTGGTTTATGGTTATTCTTTGTGTGCTAAAGATAGACTTGCAGAAGGCTTTCGATTCCATCGATTGGGAGTTTCTTCTGAATGTTTTGGAAGCAATGGGACTGCCTGATGTTTTCAGGGGTTGGATTCGAACGTGTGTTACATGTTTTAGATTTTCCAATTAGTTTAATGGCAGTCTTGAGGGGTTCTTCAAAGGGGGAAGAGGGGTTAGGCAAGGTGACCCCCTTTCACCCTATTTGTTTATTTTCATTATGAATGTTCTCTCGGCTTTGTTGAATATATGAGCTGAAAAAAGAATTTTCGAGTATCATTCCAAGTGTAAAAAAATCTCCCTTAACACTTGAGCTTTGCTGATGATCTCTTGATATTTTGTAAAGGAACATTGGACTTTGTGATGGGGGTAGGGGTGCTTATTGAGTTGAGCAGCTCGCAAACAACTCGAGCTCGAGTTGAGTCGAGCAACGAGATTTATTAACGAGCACGAGTCGAGAAAAATTTTATCGAGCTTAATGAGCAACAAGTCGAGTCGAGCAAAATTTTATCGAGCTTAACGTGCAACAAGTCGAGTTGAGCAATGTAATATTTTAACGAGCACGAGTCGAGCACGAGTCGAGCACTACTCAATTCGCGATCGACTCGCTCGATAAGCACCCCTAGATGGAGGTGAAGTGCTTGTTGGAAGCATTTTATACTATGTCGGGTAAGGGTGTTCAAAAATACCCAACCCGAACTACCCTACTTGTCGACCCGCCTACCCGATTGGAAATTATCAGGTATTTATTTGAAAATACCTGAATTTTTTGGACCAGGTACCCGACCCGTATTTTTTCCCGGGTAGTCAGGCCGGGTCATGGCCAAAAAATTTTTATAACCGGGTACCCGACCAGACTCGATAATTTTAAAACTTATTTATTTAAAATTTAAAATTCTATTTTTATTTTATGTTTCTTACTATTTTCCCCTAAAATTATTTTTAAATCTCTAATTTTTTATACTTGTATTATATACTTTTAAGTTTTAAAATTTTCAAAAACGATTATATTAATTTGTCAATATGATATTCGAAAGAAAATCTATGTTCGAGATTAATAATTTAATACCTTCTTTCGTCGATAAACTTTAATATATATATATATATATATATATATATATATATATATATATATATATATATATATATTTCTCTCTTAAAACTAATCTCAAATCAATAATTTTTGTGTTTGAAATGTATATCATAAAATTTTATGCATTTTCTATGTATTTTTTTCAAAAAATATAGGTTAAAAAATATAAAAAAGGTAAATCGGGTACTTGAATTTTGCGGGTAGCCAATTTGCGAGTACCCGATTTGTATGGGCCGGGTAACAGGCCGAAATTTTACTACAAGAAAATTTCGGGTACCCGAATTTGAACACCCCTAATGTCGGGGATCAAGTTGAATGTGACAAAGACTGAGCTTTTTGCCTCTGAAATTTCTGTGGATTGTTTGAATAGGATTAAAGATCTCACTGAATTCTAAATTGGGTCTTTGTCAGTCCGATATTTAGGGGTTCCATTGGTGACTAGAAAACTAACCATTAAAGATTCCTTACCCCTTATCGAGAAGATCCAAGCTAAAATAGGGAAATGGTCGGCAAACAAGTTTAGCTATAGAGGTATATTACAGTTGATAAGGGTAGACGTCTATAGCATTGTAAACTATTAGAGTAGACAACTTATCATTCCCAAGGCTGTGATTGTACAAATTGAACATCCCTGCTCTAGATTTTTCTGAAAATGAAGTGATACAAAAACGTATGAGGCTCGTGTTGTAACGCCCCGGTTTTGGGCTCAGAAGTTTTGGCGTTGACCGGTTCGGTCAAAGTGCTGATCGAATATATAAGAGTGAATTTAGGAAAGCCTAGTTCGGGTTGCATTAAAAATATGGAAAAATATTCTAAAATCATCTTTTAATATGTATATATGAACTGTGAAATCAATTTTGGAAAATGAGGTTCGGAAGGTTGACATTTTGGCTAGTGACCAAAATGTAATTTTTGAAAGTTGCGGGACAGTTTTATAAAGGATTGAAACTTTGAATCTTTAAGGAGCTATTATTCCAAAAAGGATTTCTCCAGATTTTTCTAAGATATTTTAAGTCTAAAATCTGATTTTAAAGATTAAGAAAAGAGAGGGAAAAATCATTCTAATTTTCCATTTTCTCTCAAATTCTCTTTTCTCTCATTTTCTCTCAACCCAAACAAGATTTCCTCAGATTTCTTTCTTTGATTTTAACATTTTAATCTCTCATTTCAATTCTCATTTGATTCCTAATCATCTCATCATCAAAACCTCACAATTTACAAGTTGATTCATCAAGCATTTTGGCTCTAAAATGGAGAAATTCAAGTTTGGAGGTAAGAACGTCCTTCTCCTCTAAACTATCAGTTCTTTACTGAAATTCCTAAGTTCTCAATCCTTGATTTATGTTTTATTAAAGGCTTTTCAATTGAGATCTTGATTTTTGGCTAAAGTGCAAGATTTGATGATTTTGGTGAAAATTTCGTGTGATCTGTTTAAGCAGGGTTTTGAGGTGTTAAATTGATGTTAAATGAATGCTAAAATGATTAGAAGTTGAGGTTTAATCAATGCAATCCCGGATAGGTTGAATTTCCTAAGTTTGGCTTGAGTTTTTGGTTGTTTTTGGAGTGTTTTTGGTGATCTGTTATACCTGGAGGTATAAGGACGTGGTTGTGATCATTTTGCATGTTATTTGATGTATAAAAATGGTTAGAAGTGATGGATCTTGGCTGGGTTAAGTTTTGGAAGTGTTTGGAGGTGATTTCGGTTGTGTTTGGTAGCCAAATTGTTAGATTTGTGATGAGCAGCGAGTTGTGTTGATGTTGCTGGTGTTTTAATGCATAAGGATGCATTAATGTTCTGTTTTTGTGTGCTTGAAACAGGGGAGGTTGATCCTTGAGCTTTGGAGGTGTTTTCGGAAGGTTTCGGAAGCTTGGAAAGCTTGTTGGCTAGGCTTGTTTGGTAATCGGTGAGTGAAGTTGGGATTTCAGCTTTTGAAACATGGTTTGAAGGTTTTTGGGAGCTTAGTTTAAGTCTAAACAACTTTGCTAAGCTCAAGAGTAAGTGAAGAGGTTTTTGCTCTTGGATTGTGTATGACTTGGTTTTAAAATCAATTGTGGTTGATGATTGATGTGCATGTGTTATTGCATGGTTTAATTCTGTTTTGTAAGCATGTTTTAGCATGGTTTAATGCTAGTTTTGAAAGTCAATTGAAAAGGGTGCTCAAGGTAAGAGATCCTTGGTTTAGTGCAATGAAAATGTGGTTTTGATGCATAGTGTTGCATGTTGTTCATTGGCTTTGTATGATGCTTAAAAACAGTGAGTTGATGATGATTAATAATGATAATTGTTACCTTGTGCATATTGTTTATGCATGTGAATCATTGAGCTAATGATGTGATGGTTTTGCATTATGTGTATGCATGTGGATCATTGAGCTAATGTTGTGATGGCTTGCATTATGTTTATGCATGTGGAACATTGGATATTATGGTAAGATGGTTATGTTGGCAAGAGAAGTGAATGGTTCTTGGTTCGTTGATCGGGTATAATTAGCCGGCTATAGGATTGGGTGCACCGTGAATAAAGTCGCCTTGATGGCGGAGTGGTCAAGTGTGGACCGGGTAAACTCCCCTCAAGTATTCCTAACGAGATGAGGTCAGTGGAGGGTGTGCCCACGGGAGGACCTCGGTTGCTTAAGGTCGTAGTGGAGGTTGTTGCCCACGGTAGACCTTGGTTAAGTAAAGGTTATAAGGTGGTTAAAAGTCCTTATGTGAGAACCTTGTACTTGTTAAGATCACAATGGCAATGGTTAAGTCCATGTGTGGATCTTGTGTGTGATGTCCCGGATCTCGTTAGATGATGTCTACAACTACCAATCGGTTATGCAAAGGTTGTATGGTGGTTGAAAGTCCATACGGGAAGACCTTGTGCATGTCAAGGGTGTATGTTTATACATGGTAACCTTGAGGAAAAGCTAAGGTTGTATGGTGTTTAAAAGTCCATGCATGGGAACCTTAGGTTGTTAAGGTCAAATGGAGGTTGTTTCCCATTTGGAAGACCTTGGATTGGGCAGTGTGTAGGAAGCGCTGGGACACGCTTGTAATCCGCGTATCCGATCGGGTTGAAAAGTGGAAAGTGATTATGGTTGATCTCTTGGAAGCCAATATAATGTTCTTGATCATGTTAAGCATGGGATTGCTTGAAATGATGCATAGTTGCATGTGAAGCATGGGATTGCTTGAAATGATGCATAGTTGCATGTGAAGCATGGGATTGCTTGAAATGATGCATAGTTGCATGTGAAGCATGGGATTGCTTGAAATGATGCATGGTTGCATGTGAAGCATGAGATGCTTGAATTGATGCATGTTTGCATGAGAAGCATGAGATGCTTGGTAAGATGCATTGTGGCATGAGTTGTGTATGATGCTAGTGAAAGCATGTTACTTGTATGTTGAACAAGTGTTGGTTATCATTTGATAAATGATGCATGTGAGCATGAATTACCTATGATGCATTGAAGTCATGTATGACTTGTTGTTAAAGGCATGTGATGATGATGTTATGGTTTTATGTGGCCTTGTTTAAATGCATGAAATGGTATGATTGAACTATGGTTTTAAATGGTTTCTTGCTTGATGTGGTTTCCAAGTTAAAGAAAGGTATGTTGTGGGAAGGATGTGTTTTCCATGGTTTTGTTTAAGCTTGGCATATGGTGTTTATGCATGATTTGAGCTTGATGTTGAAAGGAGTTTTCGAACATGGTTTTGGAAAGCAAATCGGGTTGGTTTTAAAGTGTTTTAAGGACCCGCTGCATTGATGGTGTTTTGTTTTTGAGCATTCCTCACTAAGCATTATGTGCTTACGCTCCTTTTTGTCCATCAATGCAGATTCTTGAAGTTTGGGCAGCAAGGAGCAAGGGATTCAAGGTGGACTCCAATGGAGATGTATGTCTCGGTGAATAGCTATAGTTAATAAGGGCAATGGGGTAGAATCTCTCGAATTGTTGTTATTGTGATCGTTATGTTGATCATGAATGTTAAATGCTGTTGTTAATGTTGTTGAAACATGATTTGGCTTAATTGAGATTGTTTTGGAAGGTTTGTGCTTGAAGGGTTGCTTGTGTAGGAAGCATGCCTATAGAATTGGGGCTTTTCATATGTGTTGGTTATATGTGAAATTGTTGATGCAAGTATGTCTCTTTTATGTTGAATTGCATGTTGGCAAAGTTTGGTGGCTTTTGGAGCATGTTTGAATGACCAATTGTGTGTTTGTATGAGCAAAGTGCAACATTCTGGGCTAGACGTTTCGGAACAGGCAACACCGTTTCGGAACGGGTGCCCTGCATGAACCCAGGCGTCCGAAACGGGTGTCACCGTTCCGAAACGGAATGTATTCTGCCAGACCCCCGTTGCGGAACGCGTTGCGGAACGGCCCGTGTTTCGGAACGGGCTTGGCCTGTTTCGGAACGGGTGACCGTTGGGGGCTGACATGGGCGGTTAAATGTTTCAAAATGTTCGCATTTTGGTCCTGAATCTTGTTTGTGCAATTGTATGAGTTCGGGATGTCCGTTTGAGCTGAAATTTGGCAGGGAAGCATGAAACATGATTAATTTTAAGTTGGTAACTTAAAATCTGGTTAAGTCCTTAAAGTTTTCAGAAATTACAATTTGGTCCCTAAAGTTGTAATTTGTTCAATTGGGTCCCTGTTTGATATCTGATGATTGTGATCTTTGAGCATGGTGGTTGTGTGATCACATATAAGGTTAATGTGCATCTAGATAAGATTAAAAGAAAAAAAAGGGTCGTTAATCAAGGTTGACTTTCGGGTTGACTTTGGTTTTCCCCGTGTAATCTTCGTAGTTCGGGCCAACCGTCTAGGCCGGGCTACGGGGGTTACATTTGGTGGTATCAGAGCTGAGTTGCGAAGGTTGGGGAAAACGGTAAGTTGTTGTGGTAAGTGTGCTTGATGTTTACCTTGTTGTATGGTTGAAAGCTGGTTGAAGCATGTGTTTCTGTATATGCTGTTGATGTTTTGAGCATGTTGCTGGTGTATGCAAGCATGATTTGTGGTTATGAATCTTGGTTGAGATCATATGGATATGTGTGGATGTTATGAGCTGATGCTATGCATGATGAATGTGTTTTGAGCATGTTATGTTGCTAATGTGCTAGTGCTGTTGGATGTTGTTTGGTGTAAGCATGATCAAGGTATGTTGTTGATATGCTTGATGTTGTGATGTTCATGTTGTGTTGGCTGTTATGTCATGTAAAGGGGAGGATTCGGGATACCCATTGCCTTATTAATATAGCTATTGTGTTATTTTGGAGTTGGAGTTTGAATCCTTGCTTAATGCTGGTCTAACAGGTTTTGTTTGTTTGTTGTGATTGTATGTTGTTTGTTGTTAGTGGTATGGCAAAGATGATGAAAGAGTGGAGGATGAGTGAGATGGTGGCTGCCTTGGGGCAGGTTGTTAAGTCAAAGGATTCACCCTTTTGTAAAGGTGTTTTGTCTCAGTCTTCTGTGACTGAAGTTGAGATGGTAAGGCAAGGGAAGGAAGCTGGTTCCGGGATGGAAAGTTCTTTACCTGTTGTTCAGGAGGTGTTGGGAACATCTCAGGCTATGGTTGAGGTGGGATCAGTGGATGTGCTGGCTAAATGTGTGGGTTTGCCGAAGCAGCATTTGCTTGATTTGGGTGCTGAGGAGTATCATGGTTCTTCCCCGGAGATGTTTGAGGCCTGGTTGGCCAATGTAGTTCTGATTTTGGATCAGGAAGGCTGTGATTATGCCTGTAAGCTGGGGAGTGTTGTTTCTCTGATGCTGGAGGATGTTTGTTCTTGGTGGACATCTGTGGCTGTGGCGTCACATATCCTTGATATTGATTGGGATTTCTTCGTGTCTGCTTTCTATGAAAGGTATCTTGGAGGGGAATTTCCAAGGGTTAAGCAAGGTACGGCTAATGCTGTTGGTGAGCAAGTGTTGCTTGAGCAAGGAGTGGGAGCTCAGTCATCTGTGTGTGACCGTTGTAAAAGGCAACATGTTGGAAAATGTTGGGACACAAGTGTTTGCTGGAGATGTGGTTCTAAGTTGCATATTAGGCGTGACTGTCCTCATGGAGTGAAGTCAGCTTTGATGTTGGCTAAAGGATTTTTGAAAGGTCGTGAGCACGGCCGAGGCGAGGTTCAGAAGTGGCAGAAAAAGCAGAAGGTTGTGAAGAGTGTGGGAAATGAAGTTTGCTGGAAATGTGGGTCTGCTGGACACATGAAGCGTGATTGCTTGATGTTGGCGCGGAACAGCCAAGGTTCCTTATCGCAAGGAGTTGGTGGTGACCCTGGTGTGTTTGTTGGTGCTGCAGTTGTGCCGCAGAAGGGTGTTGGTTCCGCAAGGAAGAGAGCTCGTCCGATGAAGCTTCAGGGTGGTGTTGTGTTTTCAGGTAACCTTGTTAAGTGATCTTTGCTTTAGTTGCTTAGTTTGGTTTCTGTTGGTTTTTCCTTGCGTGGTAAGTTTAGTCTTGTTGCTAGTATGTTTGGAGTAATGGTAGTTGTGGTTTGGTAATATCTTGGGTGTGAAGAAGGCTTGGGTAAGTATCTTGTGGTTAGTGGTTGTTGGTATGATGGAGTTAGATAAGTTAAAGGTGAGTAAGGAGGTTGTTCTTAGACAGATTTTGAGGATGTTATTGGAGGGTGTGAACTGGCATTCATGCACAGATAAAATCATTGATATATACTATATTATATATGTTGGTCCATGCATACATGTGGCATGACATTAGAGGTTTTGCATACATGTACATCAGGCATTGATAGGGCATGTAGGTGATCATGCATACGATGTTCACGCTCGCTAATAACTAATCGAATCTGTTAGTGTTGTGGTTAGATTAGGTGGGATGATGGTTTTTAGAGGTTGTTGGTGCTGAGTGGGAGTTAGAAGTGCTGGAGTTTGTTATCTTGTTGCTAATAGAAGTGAGAGTGGAATGGTCTGTTGGTGAAGGATAGAGTTTGATGCTCTGAGAGTTTAGTGGTTTGGTGGTGAAGGGTATCTGTTTGAGGTTAGTATCTGCTAAGTGGTTTGTTTAGTTTAAAGGAAGTGGTAGTTCCTTGGTGTTAAGTGTGGTTGCAGTTTGAGGTTGTGTTTCCCAAGTGCTAAGGTAGTTTAGCTTTTAAGTTGTTGTGAAAGGGTTGTGTTGGTTCTTAGCAATCTTTGAGGAGATCAGAGGCTGTTATGTGTGTTTTGGATCAGTGATGTTCTGGTAATGCAAGTGTTCTGGTTGAAGTTTGTAGTGAAAGGGTTGTGAAAGATCGAAGGTTTTTGTTGGTTGTTGGGTTTTTTGTGTGAGCAGTGGTTGGTTAGTGTGGTTATGAAGTTTTGTTTGAAGTCTGTTGATGGTATGTGGAACGGCTGAAGGTTTCAAGTTGAGGTTGTGATGTGATTTTGGTTTTTGGTGCTGGTGAGCTGTTATGGTAATGTTTTTGACGGATGTGAAGGATTGTCAGCTTCGTTGAAGAGCTTGAGTAAACAGTTGATGTTAAGGATTTCTGCTTGTTGGGAAATCTTTGGAAGAGGTTTGGGAATCGCAAGAGTTTTAGAGACTGGGAGGTTGCCTAGTGGTTGAGTTGGTTTGGTTGTTGTCTTTGTGTAGGCAAGTCTTGGAAGATGTGTATTACAGTGTTGTTTGCTGTAAGAGTTGAAGTTTTCAGGTTGATGTTGAGATTGTGCATAATCTGGTTGTGTGGAAGGTTGGGTTGTGGTTACCCTTGAGAGTGTGGATTTGTGAACAGTGAGTGGTGGAAGTTTTGTGTGGAAAGTGATCAGTGGTGTTGGTTAAGGCTTTTGTGTTGTCTTGTGTGTGTTGCTTGAAAAGGTTGTTGTTCTCTTTTCGCCGGTTGAAATTTCGAGGACGAAATTTCCTAAGGGGGGGAGAGTTGTAACGCCCCGGTTTTGGGCTCAGAAGTTTTGGCGTTGACCGGTTTGGTCAAAGTGCTGATCGAATATATAAGAGTGAATTTAGGAAAGCCTAGTTCGGGTTGCATTAAAAATATGGAAAAATATTCTAAAATCATCTTTTAATATGTATATATGAACTGTGAAATCAATTTTGGAAAATGAGGTTCGGAAGGTTGACATTTTGGCTAGTGACCAAAATGTAATTTTTGAAAGTTGCGGGACAATTTTATAAAGGATTGAAACTTTGAATCTTTAAGGAGCTATTATTCCAAAAAGGATTTCTCCAGATTTTTCTAAGATATTTTAAGTCTAAAATCTGATTTTAAAGATTAAGAAAAGAGAGGGAAAAATCATTCTAATTTTCCATTTTCTCTCAAATTCTCTTTTCTCTCATTTTCTCTCAACCCAAACAAGATTTCCTCAGATTTCTTTCTTTGATTTTAACATTTTAATCTCTCATTTCAATTCTCATTTGATTCCTAATCATCTCATCATCAAAACCTCACAATTTACAAGTTGATTCATCAAGCATTTTGGCTCTTAAATGGAGAAATTCAAGTTTGGAGGTAAGAACGTCCTTCTCCTCTAAACTATCAGTTCTTTACTGAAATTCCTAAGTTCTCAATCCTTGATTTATGTTTTATTAAAGGCTTTTCAATTGAGATCTTGATTTTGGCTAAAGTGCAAGATTTGATGATTTTGGTGAAAATTTCGTGTGATCTGTTTAAGCAGGGTTTTGAGGTGTTAAATTGATGTTAAATGAATGCTAAAATGATTAGAAGTTGAGGTTTAATCAATGCAATCCCGGATAGGTTGAATTTCCTAAGTTTGGCTTGAGTTTTTGGTTGTTTTTGGAGTGTTTTTGGTGATCTGTTATACCTGGAGGTATAAGGACGTGGTTGTGATCATTTTGCATGTTATTTGATGTATAAAAATGGTTAGAAGTGATGGATCTTGGCTGGGTTAAGTTTTGGAAGTGTTTGGAGGTGATTTCGGTTGTGTTTGGTAGCCAAATTGTTAGATTTGTGATGAGCAGCGAGTTGTGTTGATGTTGCTGGTGTTTTAATGCATAAGGATGCATTAATGTTCTGTTTTTGTGTGCTTGAAACAGGGGAGGTTGATCCTTGAGCTTTGGAGGTGTTTTCGGAAGGTTTCGGAAGCTTGGAAAGCTTGTTGGCTAGGCTTGTTTGGTAATCGGTGAGTGAAGTTGGGATTTCAGCTTTTGAAACATGGTTTGAAGGTTTTTGGGAGCTTAGTTTAAGTCTAAACAACTTTGCTAAGCTCAAGAGTAAGTGAAGAGGTTTTTGCTCTTGGATTGTGTATGACTTGGTTTTAAAATCAATTGTGGTTGATGATTGATGTGCATGTGTTATTGCATGGTTTAATTCTGTTTTGTAAGCATGTTTTAGCATGGTTTAATGCTGGTTTTGAAAGTCAATTGAAAAGGGTGCTCAAGGTAAGAGATCCTTGGTTTAGTGCAATGAAAATGTGGTTTTGATGCATAGTGTTGCATGTTGTTCATTGGCTTTGTATGATGCTTAAAAACAGTGAGTTGATGATGATTAATGATGATAATTGTTACCTTGTGCATATTGTTTATGCATGTGAATCATTGAGCTAATGATGTGATGGTTTTGCATTATGTGTATGCATGTGGATCATTGAGCTAATGTTGTGATGGCTTGCATTATGTTTATGCATGTGGAACATTGGATATTATGGTAAGATGGTTATGTTGGCAAGAGAAGTGAATGGTTCTTGGTTCGTTGATCGGGTATAATTAGCCGGCTATAGGATTGGGTGCACCGTGAATAAAGTCGCCTTGATGGCGGAGTGGTCAAGTGTGGACCGGGTAAACTCCCCTCAAGTATTCCTAACGAGATGAGGTCAGTGGAGGGTGTGCCCACGGGAGGACCTCGGTTGCTTAAGGTCGTAGTGGAGGTTGTTGCCCACGGTAGACCTTGGTTAAGTAAAGGTTATAAGGTGGTTAAAAGTCCTTATGTGAGAACCTTGTACTTGTTAAGATCACAATGGCAATGGTTAAGTCCATGTGTGGATCTTGTGTGTGATGTCCCGGATCTCGTTAGATGATGTCTACAACTACCAATCGGTTATGCAAAGGTTGTATGGTGGTTGAAAGTCCATACGGGAAGACCTTGTGCATGTCAAGGGTGTATGTTTATACATGGTAACCTTGAGGAAAAGCTAAGGTTGTATGGTGTTTAAAAGTCCATGCATGGGAACCTTAGGTTGTTAAGGTCAAATGGAGGTTGTTTCCCATTTGGAAGACCTTGGATTGGGCAGTGTGTAGGAAGCGTTGGGACACGCTTGTAATCCGCGTATCCGATCGGGTTGAAAAGTGGAAAGTGATTATGGTTGATCTCTTGGAAGCCAATATAATGTTCTTGATCATGTTAAGCATGGGATTGCTTGAAATGATGCATAGTTGCATGTGAAGCATGGGATTGCTTGAAATGATGCATAGTTGCATGTGAAGCATGGGATTGCTTGAAATGATGCATAGTTGCATGTGAAGCATGGGATTGCTTGAAATGATGCATGGTTGCATGTGAAGCATGAGATGCTTGAATTGATGCATGTTTGCATGAGAAGCATGAGATGCTTGGTAAGATGCATTGTGGCATGAGTTGTGTATGATGCTAGTGAAAGCATGTTACTTGTATGTTGAACAAGTGTTGGTTATCATTTGATAAATGATGCATGTGAGCATGAATTACCTATGATGCATTGAAGTCATGTATGACTTGTTGTTAAAGGCATGTGATGATGATGTTATGGTTTTATGTGGCCTTGTTTAAATGCATGAAATGGTATGATTGAACTATGGTTTTAAATGGTTTCTTGCTTGATGTGGTTTCCAAGTTAAAGAAAGGTATGTTGTGGGAAGGATGTGTTTTCCATGGTTTTGTTTAAGCTTGGCATATGGTGTTTATGCATGATTTGAGCTTGATGTTGAAAGGAGTTTTCGAACATGGTTTTGGAAAGCAAATCGGGTTGGTTTTAAAGTGTTTTAAGGACCCGCTGCATTGATGGTGTTTTGTTTTTGAGCATTCCTCACTAAGCATTATGTGCTTACGCTCCTTTTTGTCCATCAATGCAGATTCTTGAAGTTTGGGCAGCAAGGAGCAAGGGATTCAAGGTGGACTCCAATGGAGATGTATGTCTCGGTGAATAGCTATAGTTAATAAGGGCAATGGGGTAGAATCTCTCGAATTGTTGTTATTGTGATCGTTATGTTGATCATGAATGTTAAATGCTGTTGTTAATGTTGTTGAAACATGATTTGGCTTAATTGAGATTGTTTTGGAAGGTTTGTGCTTGAAGGGTTGCTTGTGTAGGAAGCATGCCTATAGAATTGGGGCTTTTCATATGTGTTGGTTATATGTGAAATTGTTGATGCAAGTATGTCTCTTTTATGTTGAATTGCATGTTGGCAAAGTTTGGTGGCTTTTGGAGCATGTTTGAATGACCAATTGTGTGTTTGTATGAGCAAAATGCAACATTCTGGGCTAGACGTTTCGGAACAGGCAACACCGTTTCGGAACGGGTGCCCTGCATGAACCCAGGCGTCCGAAACGGGTGTCACCGTTCCGAAACGGAATGTATTCTGCCAGACCCCCGTTGCGGAACGCGTTGCGGAACGGCCCGTGTTTCGGAACGGGCTTGGCCTGTTTCGGAACGGGTGACCGTTGGGGGCTGACATGGGCGGTTAAATGTTT
The DNA here is from genome assembly GCA_958450335.1 of Hibiscus tridactylites. Taxonomy (NCBI): domain Eukaryota; kingdom Viridiplantae; phylum Streptophyta; class Magnoliopsida; order Malvales; family Malvaceae; genus Hibiscus; species Hibiscus tridactylites. The sequence continues at coordinate 3,763,249 of OY288290.1, read as the reverse complement.
CAAAATGTTCGCATTTTGGTCCTGAATCTTGTTTGTGCAATTATATGAGTTCGGGATGTCCGTTTGAGCTGAAATTTGGCAGGGAAGCATGAAACATGATTAATTTTAAGTTGGTAACTTAAAATCTGGTTAAGTCCTTAAAGTTTTCAGAAATTACAATTTGGTCCCTAAAGTTGTAATTTGTTCAATTGGGTCCCTGTTTGATCTCTGATGATTGTGATCTTTGAGCATGGTGGTTGTGTGATCACATCTAAGGTTAATGTGCATCTAGATAAGATTAAAAGAAAAAAAAAGGGTCGTTAATCAAGGTTGACTTTCGGGTTGACTTTGGTTTTCCCCGTGTAATCTTCGTAGTTCGGGCCAACCGTCTAGGCCGGGCTACGGGGGTTACACGTGTGAGCTGACACCACATCTGCTCCCTAAGAGCTGAGGGCTGGGCCTTAAAAATGTCGAATGCTGGAACAAGGCGTGTCTGGTGAAACCTATGAGCGACATACTTTTCGAAGATGGTTCTTTATGAGTGACCTGGATCAATGTTTACGTGATTAAAAGGCAAGATTTATGGCTTATGGAGTCTAAGCCTCACTATAGTTGGGTTGTTAGGAAGCTCTTGAAGTTGAGGCAACAACCCTTTTTGCATCAATATACCTTGGGTTGAGATCACATCTAAGTGAATCTAGGAGAGAATTTGTGAAGAAAAGCTTAGGGTGGACTACCACAAGCTCATTTGGTTTCTTGTGAGTATTCCTAAACATGTCATTATTGCTTGGATGAAGTTTCTTGATAGATTGCCAACTCAGAATCGTTTGAGTAGTTTGGAGATTGCGGTTGATGGTAATTGTTTTCTTGATGGCAGAGATGGTGAGTCACAAAACCACATTTTTTAAGTGTGGGTACTCCAAAGAGTTGTGGACAACAGTCTTGAATCTTTATGGAATTACTAGAGAAGTGCAGGACTGGGATGCATAATTAAGTTGGGCGATTAAGAGTTTTAGAGGTAAATTGTTAATTGTGGGCATCTTACGTTTTGCATGGAGTGCTTATGTTTATAGTGTTTGGCAGGAGAGAAACGCTAGACACTTCAGGGGAAAAATCAAGAAAGTTTTTGATTTGCTTCATTCTTTGCAACATATTGTTCGTATTCGATTGAATAAAAAATGTATAGATAGAAACGATGCTGTAAATGTGAAGTTGTGTACAGATTGGAGGCTGATGTAGTTCCCTATATGCGTATATGTTCTTTGGAGTAGCAATTTTATCTGCTTTTGGATAATAAAAATCTCAACTTATCCCAAAAAATAAAATAAAATGAACAAGACAATAATAAATCATGCATTGAAATCTTTTATGTTTGGAAATATATTGTTGAACATGAATTGGGGTGCTCTGAACGTATAGGGGTGTTTCTAATCTCATATTCAGATAAAAAATATATTTCCTTATAAAAGGAACATTTTCATTAGGAACACAAACCCAATTAATAATTAAGGATTAAATTAAATTTGAATTATTATTCTCGAAATACCAACATGTCATGTAAAATTAAAGGTACTAATAATGGGTGTTTATGGGGGTGTTAATCCTTTTCCACACGTAATCGACTCTCGAACCTAATTTTTTAAAAAAATAAATCTCGAGTTATTTTTATGGTGTTTGGTCTACTTCGAAGTGATCAGTGGCGACTCTAAAATTATTTTTAAAATCAAATAGAAAGGCAGGACTCTAATTTCAAAATTAATCGTCAAGCTATTTTCTCGCATAAAAAATAATTTCGACAAATCTAAAAGATGCTAAACATATTGTTCCGCATAAATATGATGTGTACTAACAGGACTACAAGAGCCTAGAGTTATGAAAGTCTTAGCCAGCTAGCCAATTTCAAGGGCCACAATGGTACGGTAGGATGAGATATCTTGGCCTATTTGCTCATTAAAGTGACCTGATCTTGTCCACGTTGTAAAGTAATCAGCTTTTGATCAAAAGGATATAATAACACAACACCTTGTAACTTTCACAAATTTTGAAACTATGTGACTATCCAACTAATTCCCATGGGCCATCACTTCTTGTGGCTACAAATTACCAAGGAAATAATGGGCAAATGATGCTTAAGTTTAGATGCTAAAACAATGATGAACTGTAAAGAATGGTGGACTGGTTGACTACTAGCATTTATCATATATGATTAAGGACAATGATGAGTTGTAATGAATGACTGACCGGTTAACTATAAGCCCGATCAGTGACAGATCTAAAAATTAAAAAAATAAATATTTAAAATATTTTTTTCTTTAAATAAATTTACATTTTTTATTTCCCTTATACACTAAACTATACATGCTTCCCAAAAAATGAAAATGCAGTTACTCTCTTTGGCGCTCTATAGATCCGCACATCTATATGATTAAGGTTCCAATTGATTGGTAAGACTAGACCTATATGAGGGCCGATTATCCGCTCAAGCTCAAAGACCCATTGATATATGGAAGAGTTTTGATTGAAAAAATATATATATTAGAGTCGAAAATAAGGTTTTACAAAATATTTATCAACGAGTTAGTCCAAGTGATAAGCAACTTAGTATTTCACTTAAGTAGGTCTCAAGTTCGAGGCCTTGTGTATGCAAAAATAATCTTTACAATGAGATCCACTCACAAAAGTCAGGTGTGTCACGCGAGTCGGTCCGGATTAGTCAGGGTAAAGCCCTAGAAATCATGAGGTTAAAAAAATTAAGACCATATTTGGTAAATAAAGTTTTGAGCCAGAATTAGAATATTGAACAATTTTTAGAGGATTGACCAGTCAAATACTCTAATTTTTAGAGGATTGATCAGTCAAATACTCTAAGTTAGTTGTTTGGGAAATAAATTATTGTAATAGGAGATTGGAGGATTAAATATAAAAGTTGCAAAGACTATTTTGTCCTTAAAATTTACAAAGATGACTTTTAAATAACTTAAATTTGAATAATTTTTGGAGCAAAACATATTCTCATATATTATTTAAATAATTATTTTCCTTTCAAATATATGAGGTTAATAAATATGCTTCAAAATTATTTAAATTTAATAATTAATAAAATTTTATTAAAAAGATAATTCCACAAATAAGAAATTAAAATATACACATTCAGATATGCTTAGTAATGTTATATTAAAAAACTATTTTTATAATCAAATACATATTAATAGATACTAAATATTGATAATCAGTAAACTATTCAAACAAGTATTAAATACAAGGATGAGTCTATTACGTGCGACGAACACCACTGAACACCACTAATAGTGAACAATGTTGAACACCATTAAATTAATTAATAAATATTTAAAATTTCAAGGACCCATCAAATAATTAATAATTACTTTAAAAATTCAATTAAATTATTATTATATATATATATTAAAATTTTATTTTTTTAATAAAGGTAAACTATATATTTAGTACCTCGCCTATTTCTGTATTTCTATTGAACCCTCATTATTTAAATATTATTTCAATTTAACCTTATTCTTTATAAAAAATAATTTAACCCTCAACCTAAAACCCTAAACTATTAAACCTTAAACCTTAAATCCTCGGGCAGTGCGTTGTGGGAGGTTCCTTAATTGGTTTGTGGTTTAGTGGGTGGGTATATTCGTTTGGTTTCAAGGTCGATTCATATCTAAATCTTTTATAGTTGTACTTAAAGTTTTATTTTTTTATTTAAATTAGCAAAAAATCAAATTAATTCTTATGATTTCTAACCAATTTTAATCTATAAGGAGAGTTCAGTTACCATTGTGAAGAAAAAATAGATATTAAACTAAATAGTCTAACATTTGAAAGACTTTGTTTTTGACAGTATATTGTTTTTGTAAGGTTCTATGCATCCTCGCCAACAGTATTTTAATTATAACATTTATTTTAGATTCGAAATTCAGTTGAATTGATTCATGCATAAAAGATGATATCGATAAAGCTATATTCAAATCCTAACAGTTTAAATACTCTTTAGGTTGAGGGTTAAATTATTTTTTATAAAGAATAGGGTTAAAATGAAATAATATTTAAATAATAAGAGTTCAATAGAAATACGAAAATATGTGAGGTACTAAATATACAGTTTACCCTTATTAAAAAATAAAATTTTAATATATAAAAATAATTTAATTGAATTTTTTAAAATAATTATTAATTGTATGATAGGTCCTTGAAATTTTAAATCTTTATTAATTAATTTAATAGTATTCAGCGATGTTCAACATTAGTGGTGTTCAGCGGTGTTCGTCGCACGTTGTAGAATTTTCCTAAATATAATCATTTTCTTACATGTTATTTTGCTTGTTCCAATAAACAAACAAATCAACTATAAGTTAATTTTACCAAACACTTTTATATATTAAGCTAGTCAAATTAATTAATACAATTTGCTATCAGCTATCCGCTATTGTCAAATAAGACCAAAGTCTTATTCTAATTGGGTTAAGTTTGAACTTCAACATTTATGATTGAACTGACATGTTTTTTATTTTATAATATATATTTTGTAGTTTATATCAAAAAAAAATATGTTTAATTTTTATGTTTAAAATTCTATTAAAATCAATATATGTATTAATAAATATTAATTATTACATCAACTAGGTGTTGGCAGACTTGGTTCCAACTTGTGTCAACAAGAGGTTGCCTATTTTAAATTATCTATTGTTGGCAATTTTTATGTGTAAATTACGGTGACAAGTACAATGAAATCTTTTATAATGAGAACCAAAACAACTTCATTCATTAGATCAAAATGAATCTTTATAATCCATAGATTTATATGTGTTAATTTACTTTCTAAATTTTTCTTTTCTTGCTTTGGAAGCAAAATTTTTATCAACTTTACTAAATTTAGCAAGTAAACCTTATCAATTCCAGAAATAAAAAATAAAAAATAAACAAAAGTTCAAATAAGATTACTAATAACTAACAAACATATTAAGAATATTAAAAGTTTCTTAATAATATATTTAATTAATTAATATAAATATATGCTTAAAAAGATGTATCAACGCTTTTACACGTCATCAAAAAGTTATAAAAAGTGAAACTCCGTTACCTTTTTCTTAGCATCACGTTGGCAAAAAAACCATGAAAGCAATACATTTTTCGTGACATTTACACAACGTCACGAAAAGTTCATTAAAATCACCATTTACTGACAAATAAAAACCGTCACTAGAAAAGAAAAAAAAAGCTGTTGGAACTTGGAAGAAGCTTAAAAACCGCTGCTATAGAGTCAAAAAAACTCTACTGGTCTAATGATATATTCCAACAATGATGGTATGGTTAATCCGGCAGTAAAACCATTAAAAAAATTTATTAAGTAAAGATGTTTTCCATTACAAATGAAATTATTAAAATCCAAATTCATATAAAATGTAATACATGAGCGTTCTTGATCACTAGATAAAATAATAAATCTTAATAAAATTCTTAAATTTTAAATCAATATATTAATAAAATTCATTTATATAATTACAATTTAACATAAAAAGTATAATATAGAAGCTAATTCTTATATAATTTATAAAGAGAATAAATAAAGAGAACATTTATTTTATATAGGATATGAATCATTCACAATTGGCATGTAATTAACTGAATTGAGATAAACATCAAATCGTATCTTACGCTAAAATATAAAGTCAATTGAAACAATCCAAAGAAGAATGCCATAACTATTAGGGTAAAGTACACCAGTGTGGTCATCGAACTTTTAGGGCGCGTTTATTTTGGTCACCGAACTTTTAAAATTTTCATTGGGGTCACCAAACTTTTAGTTTACTTTCATTTTAGTACCTCTCGTTAACCTCCGTTAAAAAAATGCTGACGTGGCACGTTAATTTTCTTTCTTTTTCTTCTCTTGCTCTGTTTATCTTCCATAACTGGTTGAGTGGATTAGAAACAAAACACGGGCTTAAATAGGCATTGGTGCCATAACTTTATGTGATTTCCCTTAGTTCATCTGCAGGAATAGTAGGGACTTCAACAAGCTGAACCTTCACTGTTTGAGCAGTCTTTGATGCAGTTTCAGATGTATGGTAACCTCCATTATTTCCTGCGGAAAAATTTAACCCAGATTAAAAAAAAATTCAGTAAAAAGAACACACAACATAGCCATCCATAACATGCAAAAGAAAGTCAAACATATATCAAGTAGTAAACTAAATTAGGTTTTAAAAAATAGCATATGTGTTCGTTATGTGTGTGTATGTATCATTCTAGTAAAACTTAAACATAAAATTGAAGCTAAATTAGAACTAAACTACAACTGACTATGGGCATAATGCACTAAAGAATTAAACTTTGTTGCGAAAGGTCTAACATTGAACGTAGGTGAAGTGATATAACTTCATATGCTACAAAAAAAAGATAAGCTTTTGCTTCCGTTTGAAGTTATGTTACCACTTCTGGTGTTGACAAGAACTACCTTTTGATGTGTTTATGGTAAATCTCTTGCTCTGCTACTGCGTTGATTAATCTTTGTTGTTGGTTTTAACTTCCAAACGGGAATTGGGAGCTAGGGACGATAATAGCAAGTTTGGGGACTGAGTCTGTTATTTCATTTCCTGAAGGAAAGTAAGTGATTGTAAGAAAGATTGAAGTATATATTCTTTCACTGTTTAGATACTTTATTCATTTAATTGCATCTCAATTATAGGATTCACTGTTGTAATAATGGTGATGTACTGATGTTGGTTTTAATGGAGTTCTTAAAGAAGAAAGCACCGTTATTTGTTTCTAACCCACTCAACCAGTTATGGAGGAAAAATAAAGCAAGGAAAGAAGAAGAAAATGGAAGAAGAAAGAAACTTAATGTGCCACCTTAACATTTTTTAATAAAAGTTAATGAGAGAGACCAAAATAAAAACAGACTAAAATTTGAGTAACCCCAATAAAATATTTAAAAGTTCGGTGACCAAAATAACACACCTTAAAAGTTCAATAACCACTTGCGTACTTTACTCTAACTATTATTATGAGTATTTAAAAATATTTGACTTGAAGTATTCGCGACCCATTAGTTAGGTATAAATCTTTTTTTTCCTTTTTAGAAAAATTCAGGTGAGTGCTCGTTAAATTCCACATGTTCACAATTCAAGATTAGGTCGCAATTTTAGGATTCAATAGATACCTGATCAAGTTTTTTATTTTTAGTTTTAGGGACTAGAATTGTTATTATTTTAAGTCTTCTATTTTAATTTTAACGTCATGATAACTTGTTTGTCGCAAAATTTTAGTTGAATGGCTAAAATTATTGTTTTTAGAAACAAATGATATATTTGTCACAAAATTTTAAAAGTTTAATTAATTGAGTAAATTGTTGTTTCTTTAAAAAAATGACATTTTTACTATGAAAGCTATAACTAAGTGACTTGTGTTGTAATATACCCACATTTAAATTGAAGTTGAATTAGTAAGCTGCAAGCCTAGGGTGTGAAAAATATCCGAGATGATTCAGATACATTTATCTATTGATTCAATTCAATTTTTATTTTTGGATAGAATATTTGATTCAATTTTTATTTTTCGGATAAGATACGGATTATAATGTTTCAAGTTTCGAATTACCCGAAATTTCATGCATATGAATATTGTTATATATAACATATTGATGCTTGTTATATCCAGAAATTCTAAAAACCAAAACTTATATTGATGCTTGTTGTATCTAGAAATTCTAAAAACCAAAACTTACATAGATGCGAATTTTATTATATTTGACAATTTGTTGCTTGTTATATTCGAAATTTTGAAATTTTTATAACTACGTTTGCCAAATCCAAAAAATACTTAAACCAAATTATATATTCGGATAATTGTATATCCAAATATTCAATATTTGAATAATAAAATATGATTTTTTTCTAAAATGAATACAAATTACTATTTTGTCGATCCGAAATTTTGAATATTTAATTTTTCGAATCCGATATCCGAAAATACACACCCCGATAAGCCATACCCAGATTGAAAGTAGAGGACAGCTCATGGTTGCGACATAGACTTCACACCAACCTTGTCCAATTCTATTGCTCCCAGCTTCCGCCATTGTTTCTCTCTTTTTTATTTAACTCTGCTTCCTGCTTACTTTCAACTCTCATCCACATTCACTCTCAAGTCTCAACTCTGATCAACAGCAATGGCATACGACCGGCTCCAACCACCCCAACTCACTGCTAAAACCAACAAGAAAAGGCTTCTCATCATTTCACTCCTTGCCTTCGCCATGATCTTTGTCTCCGCCGTCTGTGCCGGGGTCGTAGTTGGCCTCCGTGAACGCCGCGCCACTCCTGTTGACACCCCAATCCGCCGTAAGCCCACCCAAGCTATCTCCAGGACATGTGGCAAAACTCGGTTCCAAAAGCTCTGTGTCAGCTCGTTCCTCCAATTCCCTGGTTCGCTCACCGCCGGTGACCAAGACCTTGTTCACATTTCCTTCAACGTCACACTGCAGCGCTTCAACAAGGCTCTTTATACGACTACGTCTATCTCCTATGCCCAGATGGATCCACGTGTACGGTCCGCATACGACGGCTGCCTCGAGCTTCTGGATGATTCAGTTGACGCCCTCTCCCGTTCCCTCTCCTCCGTCGTTCCTTCTCAGAGAGGCAATGGTAGAGTCGGGTCCACTCAGGACGTCATGACGTGGCTTAGCGCGGCGTTGACGAACCAGGACACGTGTACGGAGGGATTTGAGGGATTGAGCGGGGCGGTGAAGGACCAAATGGCGGCGAAATTGGAGGACTTGTCGGAGCTCGTGAGCAACTGCTTGTCGATATTCGCGGCAAGCGGGGGAGACGACTTCGGCGGAGTGCCGACGCAGAACAGGAGGTTGCTGGCGTCGAATGATGTAATGTCGGGAGAAAATATGGATGGGCAGCATTTCCCGAAATGGCTGAGGAGGGAAGAGAGGGAGCTGCTGGACACTCCGGCGACGGTGATCCGGGCCGACATAATCGTTTCAAAAGACGGAAACGGCACCGTTAAGACCATTACTGAGGCGATTAAAAAGGCGCCGGAGTATAGCACTCGCCGGATCATCATTTACGTAAAGGCGGGAAGGTAAAATCACATCTGCTTTGTATAATATATTTCCTTCAAATTTGGTTATTAAGTTCCGCATTATTTTCTAAACGACTTTGAAGTTAAAAGTGTTTTTAAAATAAAAATATATATAATATAAATTGTTTTTTTAAATAATATTTAAAATAAAATTTTGATTTTTAAAAGTATTTTTATAATAATATTAGTTTTAAATGAAAAAATGTAAAAATATTTTTTAAAAAAGTACAGTCAAATGATCAATTCAAAAAAGTACAGTTAAACTGATCCTAAATTCAAGAATTGATCTTGACACTGAATTTTGAGGAAATAATTATAAAATTATCAAAAGTTAAATTTTTTGACAATTAATAAGACAATTTTTAGTTATTTTGAAGCCGCATCATATATATATATATATATATATATATATATATATATATATAAAAGAAATAAAATTAAAAAAATTATGTATATCAAATAAATATTATTTTTTATAGAAAAAGTGAATCCCAAGTTAAAAGAACCGAAAAATATTGAAGTATATTCACTTGTATTAGTGGCGGAAGACGAGGTATAGTGGGGTCATGGTCCCTTTAAGTTTTTTAAAAAATTATATTTTAGTCCTTATCAATTTCAGAATATTTAGTTTGACTATCTAATTTTTTTTAGGAATTTATATTAAATTACAAGTTTTTGAATATTTTTAATCAAAACTCTCTAATAAATTTTGAGCTCTCACTAATTCTCTCAAATTTTCAAAAAATTAAGTTAAATCCTCTTTTTTTAAAAGATGAACACTCAAATTTTTAAAAATTTTAATTTAAACCTCTAGTTTTTTTTAAAGTTTTAAATCACCCTCCAAACTCTTTCAGTAAACTTCATCACTTATGTGCATGCAGGTACGAAGAGAGTAATCTGAAGGTGGGGAGAAAGAAAATAAACTTGATGTTTATAGGCGAAGGAAAGGATAAAACAATAATTGCAGGCGCAAAAAGTATATTTGACAACATCACCACATTCCACACTGCTGTCTTCGGTAACTTCACTTTACCACCGTTATACATATTAATTAAAGGCAGGACGGAGCCAGAATTTGAAGTAGACAGAGTCGGAATTTTAATAACTGCATTTATGATTGACAAAATGGATAACCCCAGTTGAACATATTATGAATGGATAACCCCAGTTGAACATATTATGAATGGATTTAATGTAACATATAACATATTATGAACCGATCATCAAAGCCCCCCAACATGTACAACATTGGTTGCTTTACATTTTTCTTTCTTTTCAGCGGCAACCGGTGCTGGTTTTATTGCAAGAGACATGACATTTGAGAACTGGGCTGGACCAGCCAAGCACCAGGCAGTGGCTCTACGTATTGGGGCAGACCATGCAGTGGTCTACAGATGCAACATCATCGGCTACCAAGACACCTTATACGTTCACTCCAATCGCCAATTTTACCGTGAATGCGACATTTACGGGACCGTAGATTTCATTTTTGGTAACGCCGCCGTGGTGCTTCAGAACTGTAGTATTTACGCCCGGAAACCCATGCCTATGCAGAAGAACACTATTACCGCCCAGAACCGAAAGGACCCGAATCAGAATACAGGCATGTCCATCCATGCATGCCGAATCCTACCGACGCCGGATCTGGCAGCCGTGAAGGGTAACATCCAAACATATCTAGGCCGTCCGTGGAAGTTGTACTCTAGGGCTGTATTCATGTTGTCGTACATGAGTGAGCACATTCACCCCGGGGGATGGCTGGAGTGGAATACTACATTTGCGTTGGATACACTATATTATGGTGAATACATGAATTATGGACCGGGTGGGGCAATTGGCCAACGGGTGAGATGGCCCGGGTATAGGGTCATCACTTCAGAGATTGAAGCAGCCAAGTTCACAGTGGCACAATTTATTTATGGATCGGCATGGTTACCGTCAACCGGAGTCGCTTTCTTGGCCGGCCTTGAAGTCTAATACAAACGTCTCCTCCCCGTCCTCCTCTTCCTCGTTTTTAACTGTATGAAATATAATTACATCTATTTTTTATGATATTACATACAAGTGTCACTGTAACATATGTAACATATTACATATAGAAGTATAGGATGTTTTGATTCACATAATGTAAAATTGGAGATATAGTTACGAAATAAGATTACTCGAATATTCAAAAAATGAGACATTACCTTGTTAGGATCATATGGTTTGAATATTCTCAATCACTTGTAGAAACTTTATCACAGTGGGTAATTTTGTGAGTGATTTCATAGCTGCTGCTTTTATTTGAAGTAATTTTGTTACAATATTTTGAGTGTAGGGGCTTGGATGGGTGGTTTTTGCTGCTACATTTTTGGTCGAGGGACTCGGGTTTTACCTTAAAACTGTTGGTGTGGGTGAATGAGTAGAGACATAAAGTGCATAGGCACTGACAAAAGCAATTGCCTGGGTGTTGAGATGGACCCACAGGTTAGAAGATGTAGGGCAAGGGTTTAGAGAACATGTGGCTTGTTTCAGCACCGGGTCCATATCATTCAATTCAGTTGGGTTTGGTCAAATGCCAACTTCAGCTTGTGGCAATGAATAAGGTTGCATTAAAGTAAAGACAGGTCGACCAGAGTCGAATATCGACGTTGGATAAAAAAAAGAAACAAATTTCGCAATTGGTAGGCTAAAGACCCGAGAACGTGCAAAGCCAGCTATGGTGGAATAATGGGAAAATGACCCATCATCATTTACTCACCATTCTGCTCATCTTAATGTTCATGGTTGCAATGTTGATCTTTTGCAGAATTTGCTTCACTATTCTTTGCCTGCAGGTGTTATGAGAGTGGATATGCAGAAGGCCTTTGATTCATTGAATTAAAAAATGAGTTGTCTTGAAAGCTTTGGGGCTACCTACAAGGTTTCGAGGTAGGATCAGTTGTTGCTTAACTTCTCCCCGATTCTTCATTTCCTTCAATGGAAGTTTGGTGGGCTTCTTTAAGGGAGCAAGGTGCATTGGAAAAAGAGGTCCTCTTTTTCCCTATCTATTTGTCCTATTAATGAACGTGCTCTCATTTCCTCAATATGGCTGCTCAAAAGGGCATTTTCAGTACCATCCCAATTATAAAAATATTCTTTCTAGCACATTTAACAAAAGGCTACATGTAAACTTATGTGTTCACTTATTCAAATAGTTTCTCTTCGGTGCTCAAATTCATATATTCATTTATCTAATGTAATCAACTAGACATCAAGAATACCTTTTTTCATGGTGATAACCAAGAAGATGTGTGTATAGAGCAACAATGGCAGATGTACATGTAGTTCAAGGTTGGCATGTGCACAACCTGAACTTTTTAAACTTTATACATTTGGCTTTAATTTTCTTAATTTTTATATGTTAGTCCTTAATATTTTAATTTTTATGAATTGACCCCATCTTGAGATTTTAAGATTTTATATGTACTCACCCTCAAAAATATTTCTGAATCTGTCACTAGAACTAATCACTTAAATTCTTTTCTCATGGATAGTTCAACCTGCCTAATTTAAGAGTTTAGGCTGAAAGAACAAATTTGACATTTAGTTTTCTATAGATAATAAACAATTGATATTATTCTTTTTATAGCATATGTTGATGATATTGTTATTATAAAAGATGATAATGTTAGGATCTCTTCTCTCGAATCTTTATACACCGAATTTTAGACGAAAGACGCGGGTCAACTGAAATATCTTTTCAGAGTATAAGTAACAATCAATAAGGAATAAATTATTCTGTCTGGAAGGAAGTATGTTATTGATCTACCTACTTAAATTGGAAAGTTAGCCGAAAATCCTTATAGTAGTCAAATGATTCCCAATGTGCATATTACAACAACCGTGTACATTGAAATAATGTGATTTTATGATTTGTTAACTGAAATGGGATTGGAGCATTCATCAGGTGTGAAAACGGTACGATAATCAAGCCGCTCTACGTATAGCGTTAAATCTAGTATAATATAAATGATCAAACACATTAAGGTTATTGTCACTTTAGTTTGAAAAAATCCTACAACTTAATCTCTGTCGACAATATAAAGACTACAACAACTTGTCAATTTGTTCACAAAAGCAATGAAAATCTTGTCAATTTGTTCACAAAAGCAATGAAAATTATTTATGTAACAAACTGAGCACATTTCACATTTATGCTCCGGCTCAAGGGTGAGTGTTATGAACTATAATAATGTTATATGTAAATTAGCATAACCTCTGGCTTAAAAAGATGCAGAGACATTAATTTCACATTAAAAAAGAAAGGGTAAACTACACTGGTAGTCACCGAACTTTTAGGGAGCTTTCAATAAGGTCACCAAACTTTTAAAACTTTCATTACAGTCACCCAACTTTTAATTCGCTTTCAATAAGGTCACTGCCGTCAACCACCGTTAAAAAAACTGACGTGGCATGTTAAATGTAAGGGTAAAATACATTGTTAGTCACTGAACTTTTAAGAGGCTTTCAATATGGTCACCGAACTTTTAAAACTTTCATTACCATCACTCAACTTTTAATTCGCTTTCATTACCGTTAAAAAAAGCTTATGTGACACGTTAAGTTTAAAAATAAACTTTTTCCCACCCTATTTTATCTCCATGTCTTATTTTTTCCATCTAAACATGTCTATCTTTTAGATACATTAATATTTTCCTTTGAACTCCTCATTATCCAGTGCATGACTCAGTAAATTTTGGGCCTGAAGCATAAAGAGGATTTTTATGAGCAAAATTTTAGTTATTTCTTTATCATTCCATCATCGGATGTCTCCCGGTATTTTTCTTGTTCTCACACATGTCGCATGCATGTCTAGATTCATTAATATTTCCCTTGATGTGTTACTAGAGAAGTAACGACCTTCACCAAAAAATTACAATTTGATTCATATGGAAGAAAGAGACATATTTAGATGGAAGAAAATAAGAGGGGAGAGAAAATATGATGGGAAAACGTTTATTTTTAAACTTAACATGTCACATCAGCTTTTTTTAACGGTAATGAAAGCGAATTAAAAGTTGAGTGATAGTAATGAAATTTTTAAAAGTTCGGTGACCATATTGAAAGCCTCTTAAAAGTTTAGTGACTAATAGTGTATTTTACCCTTACATTTAACATGCCATGTCAGCTTTTTTAACGGTGGTTGACGGCAGTGACCTTATTGAAAGTGAATTAAAAGTTGAGTGACTGTAATAAAAGTTTTAAAAGTTCGGTGACCTTATTGAAAGTGCCCTAAAAGTTCAGTGACTACCAGTGTAGTTTACCCAAAAAGAAAATAGAAGTCCTGAGATATAAATGTGGTGACGTTGTACATCCTATCAAACGTGTCTTTTAGGAGCAGAAAAATAATCTTGTACAAAAGATATTGAAACAACCTTTAAACTATCTCACGACAGACGACAGTCTTTCATAAGGTTAAATGACTCTGACGAAGTTCGTAAATATATCATCTTCACGCTCATGGTCTATGTCTCTCAACACACACATGTATATATATTCGGATTTGTCTAATATAAGACAGATTACGATACGACTACTGTGCGGCAGCAACTGACCAAGTATGATTACTAACGACCTGTAATACTTGGAATTTTTTTGTTCCAATAGTATGTATATCGATTTTTTGTTTGCAAGTTGCAACACATCTAAATGTAAAATATATACATGATCTTTCAGATAAATACATATACCTTTTCAATATATATATATATATATATCAAATATATGATCAAATATATAATTTTATAAAAAATTTAATGTGTACACATTCAATATGTGAACTCAACGAGTGGTTTTAATAGAAAAGAATATGATGCTCATCTTAGAATATGATACTCAACGAGTGGTTTTAATGTGTATACCTTATCAAAGAGTTAAAAAAAATATGAATCTATACTATCATACTACCTTGTAATCATCACCTTAGAAACACAGCCCGGGGATGGGATTATTCCATCTTTTATTACACCTCTTAAAGGAATTCAATCAAAGAAAAGTTCCCATGAAATTCAAGTCAGAATCAAGTCCAAATAAGCAATGGTAAAATGGAACTAGGCAGCAATGGTAGCTCCTGCGATGCTCGAAATTTGCTTGCGAATGCGAGCTAAAAAGGGCATTGCAACGGACTTGAGCAAAATTCAAGTTTCAGAGGAAGCAGAAGAAACTACCGCAGGAACAACTTCGATCTAACCTAAGTAGGAGTCCAAGGGTGCGTCTCGACGTATTTGATTTAAGTTACTTCTTCTAAAAGCAAAAAGAAATGCAAAGCATATATGAAAATATGTCGAATAACAGAGGAATTTTCACATCGACCACAGTCTACTAATTTCTCTGTTATAATGGCATACTAATCATATGAAAAGAGTATGTGCAAACACAGGTTTGTAGCATAATAGCAAGGCAGTTGGTTTCCCCTGCCAAAAGTTTTATGCTTTCCAACTACCCAAAGAGCCAACCTTTTTCGGGTTGACCCATGGCGACAATTATATATACTCAAGAAAGAGCAAACATGCTGTGAATAGCTAAGAGATCGAATAGTTCCGATTTGTTGGAAGTTCTCTGATTCTGTCACATTGCAACAAGGTCTTAAATAAACATGATTTGCAAAGCTGGTTTGGTTTTTCCCATGGAAACCACCAGGCAAGCATACATATAAGTAAAACATGTAATAATTGCAGGAAAGAGCAATCGATTGCTAAGTTCACCATGTAATATACCAAAGACTATAAACACAATATCCATCCATATTCATTTATGAAGCAAAAAAGATACTTCAACTAAAGCCTTTCTAGCAGTTTTATACCTAAATAAACTAAAAGCCTAAGCAAGTCGAAATAGACCGAAATGACCTAACTTCTGATATGCCTTTGCTCCGCTACCATCTCTTTAGCTTCTTCAATTCACTGGCACCAAGCTCTCCACATAACTGAAACCTTCAAAACAGAAATCAACACAATCAATTGCAAGCCTTCTAGTTCTTTGATCAACAGGATCAAACAAAAAGATACTCGACTGGTTTTCTCTGTCTCTAACTCCCATATACTTAAACACCACCTCCCGGTCTCTCCAAGTCCCCACCGGAACCAAAGACTTTGAAAAATTCTCAATCACAACCAAATTAGTCCATCTTTTCGTCCCGTCTTCACAATCACTTAGTACCCAAAACTCAAACCGATTCATATTGTTACCACTAGCAGCAAAAACTAATGGATATACAGCAACGGCCAGCAATCCCATGTAAGACACAACTTTAACATTGGCATGCCGAGTAACCGGTGGCAATGGTACTGTCTTAAACACCTCTCTTCCCATATCGAAGGAGACAACAACCTTCCGATCGGAAAATCTTTGTAAACCAATGGCCGCCCAATTCAAACTACCATCAACAACCACTCCATCTTGCCCTCCACATAACTGGGCTAACTCAAAACGTTCTTCTATCTCCTTCCAAACCCCTTCCCTCCATGAATAAACTTCAACCCTTAGAAAAGGCGATTCATCACTTCCCTTAAAAGAAACAATCCTGAGCAGCTTATAATCATTGTTAAAGGAGTCAAAGCCGAATCCATAAAACACCATCCAAATGGGATTATCTCTAGAGGAAGTAATCAACGGCAAAGGGAGATGTTTAAACTGTTTGGTTCCAGGGTTCCACATAACGAAATCAGAAGCATAACATGGGGAAATATCGAGACAAACCAAACCATCGACGGAACCGACGATTTTGGGGAAGCGAGGGAGTGAATCCTCCAAGGGGATGCGCAGCAGCTGGGTGCCGAAGTTTAGAGTGGGGTCGGTGATGAGCCAGATCCCGTAGTCCCAACCGGATTGGGAGTGGTAGCGGCGGATGAGGAGATATGGGTCGGGAGAGGAGCGGCGGAGATGGGCGGCGATGAAAGCAGGGTTTGAAGTGAGGTTTGCCCAGTTCTTGGAAACGGATTTGAATCGGGTTAGGGATTTGACGGGCAACCGAGAGAGGATGTCGGTGATGGTATTTTGAGGTAATGAGGATGAGGAAGCCATGATTCTGGGTCTTCTTCCTGCGCATGAATTCATTCCTCGGTCTCCCTTTCTTTCTTTCTCCCCCGAGGACTTGAGTTTTTTTTTTTCAGGGGTTGAACTAAGGTTCTTTTAGCCTACTTTATGGGTGCTATTGCTTCAACTCAATATTTATTCTTCTTAAGGTTTCAATTAAATACTTTTTCAAAATAAAAACAATTCAAATTAATTCTTAATTTTTTTTAATCATGTCTAAATTACTACTGGTTATACATGTTTTAAATTGTTCTATGTGTTATAGTCTTAGCTTTAATTTACTCTGTTGTTAAACTGTGTGAAATTTGAAAGGGATAATTTTCAGTTAAATGAGTCTTGTTATTGATTGATTTGTTTAAAATAAGTAATCAACTCTCAAGTCACGACTAGGAGTGTAAATGAATCGAGCTTAAACGAATAAGGCTATATTCGTGTTCATTTGTTTATTTTTAAAGTTGTTTATGTCCGGTTTGTGTTTGTTTAAATTTTTAATATCGTATTTGTTTATTTATTTTTGAAGGTGTTCATGCTCGTTTGTTCAATGTTTGCGAACATATCAACATTTGTGAGTTGGGGACATAATCCTCGCCATAGCTCTCCTCGCGAGAGCCTAACTCTTCTCGTGATCGTGTGCCCTTCTTAGCATGATTCTTTTTCTGCACAAGCAACAAATAAGGTTACACCATCGAATATTCAGCTTAAACAAGTACAACTTCGACTTATGGGCAACGAATTCGCTAGACAGCTATTCAACACTCTAAACACCTCCAGGGCTTCCTAGAACCGGCTAAACATATGTTTTGATACCATTGTTGTAACATCCCCAACCCGGATGTCACAAATTGAGCCTCAAGTCCAAACTCAACACCATAAAATTTCGCAACTAGATTTAGCCCAACACATTTATTTCACAAAAATCCATTAAGTTTGAATATTTCAAAGTTGATAAACCAATTAAAACGTTACATGGGAGCTCCATTTAAAATACATAATTAAAAGCATTTAACACATAAGTTAAAATTCAAAATAGGAGTTATAATACAACATAGGGTCCTACGAATACTTAGCTCAAATATCTAAGTACTGTACTCGAACACAGGTCAATGCTGAATTCCTACTCCGATGGTGCTCCGACGATGCACATCAACCCACTAATCTACGGACAGAAACAACAATTCCGAACGCTGAGCTAACGAAGCTCAGTGGATACACTTCCACTCAACCATGCATCATGTAAATCATAAATATGAGCATGTAGTTAAGAAAATGATATCGTGGAAATATAATATATGTGGCGCTACCTCTAGCCGCTTAAATACATAGCAAGCAACGATGCAATAATCTCACACAGAACACATGCACCATACCAACAAACATGGAGTGAGGCCCAGTGTCACACAGCCTCAAGAACGTACACTCGTACTCGAAATCTCTTATCGAGTATCATCAAATGAGGCCTGATGTTACACAGTGTAGAAACATGTGTTTTTGATATAATAATTGAAAAATGTTTTGGACTAAATTGAAAAGAATTTAAAAATATTCTCTAAGTAAAAAACAACTTGAAAATAAGTTTGAGGATGTTTAAAAAGGTTTGGCTATGTTTGAAACGTTTTTAAATAGCCAAACAAGTGCTTTTAATGAACCCGTTTCGATACAGCCATAATCTGTATCGATACGTTTTGAAACTACCAAAACCCGTTTCGATACAAGGCTTACCTATTTCGATACGGATCAGTGTGGTTTCGAAACACCCTTTGATGTTTCGATATGCCTATATGGCATACATGCCAACGACTATTTCCCAATGACTATTTGAATTGTAGGTTATTTCGATGCGACACTAGGCGTTTCGATACGGCCCAAAGTGTTTTGATACGGCACACTGCATCAGGCTCCAACGACTAGTTCTGAAGAAGGGCATTTCGATATAGCTACGCGTGTATCTAAACAGACATCACCAGAACTACATTTATGGTGGGAAATAAAGTCTCCAACGGCTCTAATTCAATCCCAACATTCCTAAACGGCTACAAACTCAATTGGGAGTATAAAAGGGACCTCCAAGCATCAAGGAAAGGTTAATGCTTCAATTTTCAACAACATTATGATGAAGAAATTGTCTTAGAGCTTAAATTGTATATTTCTAGTATAGACAACACTTGTGAGCCAAAATTGTGAAATTTGTTTAGAATTGAGTGAGTGAGCTTAAGAGTGCAAACTATCTACCTAGTGAGGGATTTCAAGTTTGCTCAATTTTCTCTTGTAAAGAGGGTTTACTCAAGCTTTGGGTTAGAAAGCTTTGAGTGTGTAAATGTTGCCTCCTTAGCCTAGAAAAGAGGAAGAAATTCAAGAGCGAATTTGGTGAAATCCTTAGTGGGAAGCTAAGGCAGTGGATGTAGGTACTTGTTAGAAGTCGGACCACTATAAATCATCGTGTCATTTATTTTTGGCTTCCACAAATCAATCACCCAAAAATCCAACTTCTCCACTACTTGGCTAGCTAAATCGGTTAAAGAAAATTGAGCCTATCAAGTCTAACAATTGGTATCAGAGCGAGACTCAATCGAAGGGGATTAACATCCTATTGAGGCGATTTGGAAAGCTCGATACAACAATTCAATCAACCGGTAAAATGGCGTAATCCATCGACAAGCCACCATTCTTCGACGGGACCAACTACGCTCATTGGAAGATTAGAATGAAGTTCTTCATCAAATACAAAGACTACAAGCTTTAGGATATTGTTGAAGTGTAACCCCCTTAGCCCGGCCTAGACGGTTGACCCGAACTACGAAAATTACACGGGGAAAACCAAAGTCAACCCGAAAGTCAACCTTGATTAACAACCCTTTTTTTCTTTTTAAACTTATCTAGATGCTCATTAACCCTAAGCGTACTCTTGGGAAAAACATACTTGAAAATCACAGAGATCAGAAAGCAATAAGGGACTCAATTGTACAACGTACAACAAATAGGGACCAAATTGTAAATTCTGGAAAGATGAGGGACTTAGCTGATTTTTATATTACCAATATCAAATTAATCATATTACATGCTTTCCTGTCAAATTTCACATCAAACGGACATCTCAAACTCAAGCAATATCAAATTAACCTTTAACCATCAAACAGTCTAGTGTTTCGAAACGGGGGTTGACCGTTCCGAAACGCGGGTTCGTTTTGAGACCAGTATCGAAACAGGGCTTGACAGTGGCCAATTCGTTTCGGAACGACCTCTACCCGTTTCGAAACACGAAGGCCATTACAGGCCCCCGTTTCGAAACGCGGGTGCCCGTTCCGATACGGATTGCCCAGAATGTGCAGATTTTGCTGGTTTAACATACAATTAACCATTCAAACACATCCCTATGACCTCCTGATCATGCCAACAAGTCATCATGCATAAAAGGTACACATTTGCATCATCAAAACTTATTCATGGCATCAATTAGGAAAAACCACAAGTCTATAGGCATGCATCATAATATTGGAAACCAACCAATCATCAAATCATCAAAGCAAACACCAAAAGGCCATTTACATGTCCAAAACATCATAGGCATCATGCCAAACTTAGGGAGTCCAAAACATCTCCCAAAAACACAACCTAGGTTCCCATTGCCAAATACCAAAAGCTAATAATGTTGTAAAAATAGTCACCATAAATGAGCTTAGCCTTTCCTTGGATTCTTAGCCTCCTTGCTGCCCTTGAAGCACTTCAATTCTCTGCATTATTGGTTCAAGAAAGAGAGCGTAAGCACATTTGCTTAGTGAGGCATGCTCTTAAGAAACAACACAATAATGCATTTTATAAAACACCTTTCACAAGGCCTTTTCAACACATAACATCAATTCTCATGCAACAATGCATATACAACAAGCATCTCATGCTTAGATAACATCAACATGTCATATTGGCTTCTAAGTGATAATCCATAACCATTTTCAACATAAAACACAATCGGATACGCGGATTACAAGCGTTGTCCCATACGCTTCATACACACTACCAAACACACAAGGTGGAGTTTACCGGTTCAATCACAACCCCTCAACACCCGTGATAGAGTTTAACGGTACAATCACAACCCCTCTACATCACTCATTGGTAGTTGTATAACATCACTAACGAGAACACGGGACTCACAACACAAGATCCACACATGGACTTTTAACCACCATTGTGATCTTAAACATCTCGTTAGTGTACTTGGATGGAGTTTACAGTACAATTACAACCCCTCAACATCCAAGGCGACTTCATTCACGGTGCACCCAATCCTATAGCCGGCTAACTATATCTGATTCAAGTACTTTAAAACCAACACATCACTTGCCAATATACATCTTTAACCATCAACAATTCACTGTTTTAAAGCATTTTATCAAGCCATTTAACAACATGCATCACTATGCATCAAATCCACATTTTCAACATATTAAACCAAGGATCTCTTACCTTGAGCATCCTTCCATATATGGCTTTAAAAACCAGCATTAACCATGCCAAAACATGCTTTCAAAACAGAATTTAAACATGCAAATTAAACACATTGCATCCAACCACCTCATGGTTCATCAAAGAGAGAGTTTCTCCGAAAACTTGCTCTTGAGCTTAGTTAAGTTGCTTAGACTTAAACTATGCTCCCAAAACCTTCAAACATTGGTTACAAAGCTGTAAACCCAACTTCACTCACCAATTCCATTTCGCAAGCTTGCCGAAACTCCGTTCAAGCCTCCGGATCAACACCACAAGGATCCGAACATGTCTCCCCTCTAAATGTAGATTTCTCCTTGATTAGAGCCAAAATCCTTGAAAATTCAATAAGCAAATGAAGATGATTTGATGTAGAAAGGATTAGGAATCATTAGATGTTTGAAACCTCATCATTTAGTGTGAAAATCAAAAGAAATGTTACTGTGGAAATGTGTTTGGCTGAGGGAATTTTGAGAGAAAATGAGATGAGAAAGTTTTAGCAAAAGTTAGTTATGAAAAACTAAAATATGATTTCCATCTTTTCTTTTAATTAATTAAACATTAAATGAGTCATTAAAATTAAGAAAAATCTGGAGAAATCCTTCCTTGGGTAAATTAGCTCCTTAAAGATTCAAAGTTTCAATCCTTACAAAACAGTCACCACTGAGCTTTTCAAAAATTACATTTTAGTCACTATTTCGAAATGTCACACTTCCAAACCTTATTTTGTAAAATTGATTTCACCACTCTCTTATATATATTAAAAGAGGATTTTATATATTTTTTCATATTTTTAATGCATCCCAAACTAGGCTTTCCCTAAAACCACCTTTTATATTCGAACCGAAAATCAGACCGGTTCGGTTCAGACTCTAAACTTCCAAGCCCAAAATTGGGGTGTTACAACTCTCCCCCCCTTAAGAAATTTTATCCTCGAAATTTACCTAGAGGAAAAAGGTATGGAAACTGCTTCTCCATGTCATCCCTCCTTTCCCATGTGGCTTCCTCAACACCACGATGCTTCCACAACACCTTTACCAACTTAATGGTCTTGCCTCGAAGTACTTTACTGTCCGAATCTAGAATTTCCACCGGCTCCTCATCATAGGTCAAGTCTGGATTCAATTCCACTTCCTCCACAGGCATAACATGCGAAGAATCCGATCTATACCTTCGAAGCATAGAGACATGAAACACATCATGAATCTTTTCCAACTCCTGCAGTAACCTCAACTTGTACGCAACAGGACCCACACGCTCAATCACCTCGTATGGTCCAATGTACCTAGGGCTCAACTTACCCTTTCGACCAAACCTCATCACTTTTTTCCAAGGCGAAACTTTCAAAAACACACGGTCACCCACCGCATACTCAATCTCCTTACGCTTCAAATCCGCGTAAGACTTCTGTCGATCAGAAGCTGCCTTCAAGCGCTCACAAATGAGCTTCACCTTCTCGGTGGTTCCTTTCAACAAAGCTGGCATCGAAACCAACTTCTGAACTGTTTCAGCCCAACAAAGAGGAGTTATGCACTTCCTCCCGTACAAGGCTTCATAGGGTGCCATTTGAATACTTGCCTGGTAGCTATTGTTATAAGCAAACTCCACCAATGGCAAATGCTTCTCCCAAGAACCCTGAAACTCAATCACACAGCACCTCAACATATCCTTCAGCACTTGGATAACACGCTCAGACTGTCCATCCGACTGTGGATGATAAGAAGTACTGAAATTCACCCGTGTACCCAAAGCCTGATGTAAACATTCCCAGAAACGCGATATAAACCTCGGATCTCGATCCGACACTATAGACTTTGGCACACCATGCAGCCGCACAATCTCAGCAATGTACAGCTCCGCAAGCTTGTCCAAAGTGTACGTAGTATGCACAGGCAAGAAATGCGCACACTTCGTCAGGCAATCCACAATCACCCACACCGAATTCTTCTTCGATGGCGAAAAAGGCAAACCAGACACAAAGTCCATGGTAATCCTTTCCCACTTCCACTCAGGAATCCTCAACGGTTGCAACAACCCAGAAGGAAATTGATGCTCAGCCTTAACTCGCTGACATACCATGCACTTGCTCACATACTCAGCCACATCTTTCTTCAAACCCACCCAATAGTACTCATCACGAAGATCACGATACATCTTAGTACTACCAGGGTGCATAGCAAAAGGACTACTATGAGCTTCAGTCAGAATAGCATGCCTCAACTCAGCATCATTGGGCACTACTATCCGACTCCCAAAACATAAAACTTCATCATCATTAAAGCAAAATTCTGATGGCCTGTCCTCAGCAATATCCTGAACATGTTGCACCAAGGAATCATCCAACAGCTGCTTATCCTTTATCAACTGAACCAAGGATGGTTTCACTTGCAATTCAGCCACAAGACCGCTATCTCGCGAAATGCTCAAGCTGGCAAACATAGCCCTCAACTCCACTGCCACCTTCCTACTCAAGGCATCTGCTACAACATTAGCTTTTCCCGGATGATACTCGATCGTCAGATCATAATCTCTAAGCAACTCCACCCAACGTCGTTGCCTAAGATTCAACTCTTTCTGAGACATCAAGTACTTCAAACTCTTGTGATCCGTGTACACAGTACACTTATCACCATACATGTAATGCCTCCAAATTTTTAGAGCAAAAACCACCGCAGCTAACTCAATGTCATGTGTAGGATAATTGCGCTCATGCACCTTCAACTGACGCGATGCATAAGCCACTACCTTACCCTCTTGCATCAACACACAACCTAAACCAACGTAAGACGCGTCACTATACACCACAAACTCTTTCCCTGATTCAGGTTGAACTAAGATAGGAGCTTGCGTCAAAGCTGCCTTCAGCTTCTTAAAAGCCTGCTGTCTCGCTTCCGTCCACTCATACTTAACATCCTTCTGCAACAACTTCGTCAAAGGTGCAGCAATCTTCGAAAATCCATCCACAAACCTCCGATAGTATCCCGCCAAACCAAGGAAACTACGGACTTCATGAACAGACTTAGGAGGCTTCCAATTCATCACTGCCTCAATCTTCTGAGGATCAACACGAATCCCCTCAGCAGAAACCACATGACCAAGGAATACAACTTCCCTGAGCCAGAACTCACACTTGCTTAACTTAACATAAAGCTGATTCTCCAACAAAGCCTGCAACACAATCCTCAAATGCCCCTTATGCTCCTCATAAGTACGAGAGTACACGAGGATATCATCAATGAACACCACAACAAACTTATCCAAGTATTCATGGAACACTCTATTCATCATGTCCATAAAAGCTTCAGGAGCATTCGTCAAACCAAACGGCATCACAAGGAACTCATAATGCCCATACCTCGTTCTGAAGGCTGTCTTTGGCACATCCACATCCTTCACCTTCAACTGGTAATACCCTGACCTTAAGTCAATCTTAGAGAACACATCCGCTCCTCGAAATTGATCGAAAAGATCATCAATCCTCGGCAATGGATACCGATTCTTGATAGTCAACTTGTTCAGCTGACGGTAATCGATGCACATTCTTATAGTGCAATCCTTTTTCTTCACAAACAAGACCGGTGCACCCCAAGGTGACACACTCGGCCGAATGAAACCACGATCAAGCAACTCCTGAAGTTGCGTCTTCAGCTCTTTCAACTCCTTAGGTGCCATTCGATAAGGAGTAATGGACACTGGAGTTGTGTTTTCATAGAGCTCAATTCCAAACTCCACTTCACGATTAGGAGGCAACCCAGGCATCTCCTCCGGAAACACACCATGAAACTCTCGCATCGTCCTGATATCTTGCACACGCAACTTCTTAGAGCTAGGATTCATCACAAAGGCTAGGTAAGCTTCACAACCTTGCCTCAGCATTCGGCTTGCTTCCAATGTAGACACCACATTGGCAAGAAACTTCACATTCTCACCAACCACCACTACCTCATAATCATCCGTAAGCTTCAACGAAACTCGCTTTTTCTCAAAATCCACCACAGCTTGATGTTCAACAAGCCAATCCATACCAATAATTACATCAAAACCATAGAAAAGCTATTCCATAAGATCAACATGAAAAATATGGTTTTGCACAACCAATGGACACCTCCTATACAACTTCTGTGTCACAACGGTCTCACCAAAAGAACTAGTTACACGCATACCAACATCCAAAGACTCAACAGGCAAACCAAGCGATTGAGCATGTTCACGCAATATGTATGAGTGTGTAGATCCAGAATCAATCAAGGAAAGTAATGACAAGGATTGCAAAGTGAAAGTACTTGCGATCACATCCGTGTCATTCCTCCCCCCTCGCTGCGCATACACTCGAGCCTGGCCTCCACCCACAGGTTGGACAGCCACCACATGTGCCACATTCCTTCCACCATCATCTCTGCGCTGGAAGTTACCACGGCCGCGCCCACGACCTCTCTGTGGTGCAACAACTCCAGGAGCACGTCCTTGACCACCACCGGCCAACAAAGGACACTCCCTCCTCATGTGGTCTGCCGAACCACAATCCCAGCACAAATTACCAGTCACTACAACAGGAGCCTGCACCTCTCTCGCTGCCCGAGGACAATCACGTCTCAAATGACCACGTGATCCCCACGCCCGGCACGTGTTTTGATCAGCTCTCGCCCTGTCTCCCTAAACAGGCGCACCATACCCTCCACCACCACGTCTAGCAGAAGACTGATACCTCCGATCACGTCCTCTCTTGTTCCGTCCACCACCGGAACTATACTCAGTAGCTCTCTTGCCCGTGCTAGAACCAGCACTCCTAGAGGACAAACCCAGATTCAGCTCAATATCCTTCGCCCTACTAACCATCACATCAAAATCAGTGTACTCAGCGGCAAGCATAAAGGTTTTACATTCGTCACTAAACCATATCTGAAACGCTCACACCTTTCCCGCTCATCAGGAATAAGCTCAGGTGCGTACTGACTGAGACGGACAAAATGGATCTCGTACTCAGCTATTGTCATGCTCCCTTGTGTAAGAGACATGAACTCTCTTTTCTTTTCATCCAGTTATCGCACACCTAGATACTTCCGCTTGAACGCGTTCAGAAAGAACGTCCAAGTCACATCAGCTTCCTCCATTCCGGAGACAGTGGTCGTCCACCAGGTATACGCATCATCATGCAACAGCGATACCACACATCCTAGCTTCTGCACATCATTGCAGTTCATTTGTCCCAATATCCTCTTGGTACTTTCCAACCAAGATTCGGAACCTTCAGCAGACAAACCTCTAAACTCAGTCCCTCCCAGACTGCGCAGACGTTTCAAAGGTAGTCTAGCATTAGCATCTCCCTGATGCCCAGCTCCATGAGCTCCAGCTACTGCCGCCTGAAAGGCTCTAGCAATAGCCTGTATCAAAACTGTCATGTCAGGAGCAGCTTGCCCCTGCCCAGCTTCAGGTCCAGCGACCCCAACACCAGCTCCATCACCTCCAGCACCGCCACCACCGGGCGATCCACCACCAGGAGGAGGAGGTAAATACACTACATTATCAGCATTGTTCTCATTCTCGTTCTGAGCCATAGCTCGCGTATTAATCCTCGTCTCTCTACGAGGTCCCATTCACTAACAATGCACTAACACAATTGCAATAAACATAATCAGGCTCACCAAGGTAAGAAATCCAAGCACTCAAGCTCATTTTTCAAAAACAATTCATTTCATTAGTTTTGATATGGCAATGGGTCCCTCTAACATGTCTCAACACAGCATAACATCACAATTACAACATACTTTACAATTCACATATCACACTTTCATTCCAAAAAGGCACATCATACAATCATGCATACATCACCAACATACCATTCCCGTTTACT